>JAXFYN010000112.1:0-447593 GCA_036172215.1 Camellia granthamiana | reverse complement strand
AATTCTCAAATCGAAAGGATGGATTTGAATTCCCATTGATGTTCTTCCTCTTTCTCGTTCTTTTTGCTCTTCTAGCTCTCAGGAAAAAAGTTCTCTCTAACCTTCTCCGTCCTTCTCCAACCTTCTTTCTTTGGTTCTAGGAACTAATTAGCTTAGGCCATTGATTGTTTCATTAGCTTAATCGGCCAAGTTTAACTCAAACTAATCCTGCTTAGCCTCTAAGAAATAGAACTTTCTGAGCAATTGTTGTTTAACGTTATTAGGCCTATTCTTAAATCCAAAATGATGAATTAGAATTCCCTATGATTTTCTTCCTATTTCTTATTCTTTTCTCTAACTTTCTTTTCCAGCTCTCAAGATGAAAGTTTCTCTCCAAACGTCTCCGTCCTTCCCTATCCTTCTCTGTTTCGTTCCAGGAACTTTAGCTTCGGCCACTAATTGTTTCATTAGCATAATTGCCCAAGTTTTTTTGGGTGAATATAATTGCCCAAGTTTAACTATAACTAATATTGCTTAGCTTCTAAGAAACAAAATTTACCGAGTAATTGTAGCCTCAAGATGTTAACTTAAGCACCACATTTTAGGTTTTCTAAATCGACTTAGTGTACAATTCTCAACTCTAAAATAATGAATTTGGATTCGCTTTCATTTTCTTCCTATTTCTTGTTTATTTTTCTATTCCAGCTCACAAGAAGAAAGTTTCTTTTTAACCTTCTCCCTCCTTCTCCATCATTGTCCCTTTTGTTGTTGGAACGAATTAGCTGTGGCCATTGATTGTTTCAGTAGCATAATTGGCCAAGTTTTTAGCTCACTCTAATTTTGCTGAGCCTCTAAGAAAGAGAATTTACCGAGTAATTTTAGCTTAATGGTATTAGTTTAACATAATCACCCCATTTTAGGTTTTCTAAATCAACTAAGTTTTCGATTCTGAAATCTAAAAGCATGAAATTGAATTCCACTTGATTTTCACCCTATTTATAATTCTTTTTTCTTTTCTAACTCTCAAGATGAAAGTTTCTCTCTACCCTTCTCCGTCCGTCACCATCCTTCTCTCTTTTGTTCTATTAACTAAATAGCTTAGGTCACTAATTGTTTCATTAGCTTAATTGGCCAAGTTTGAATTAAACTAATATTATTAGCCTTTAAGAAACATAATTTAGTGAGTAATTGTAGCTTAACAATATTAACTTAAGCACCTCATTTTAGCTTTTCTGAATCAACTAAGTGTTCAATTCTCAACTACAAAAGGAAGAATTTGAATTCCCTTTGATTTTCTTCCTATTTCTTATTTATTTTTCCCTTCTAGCTCACAAGAAGAAAATTTCTCTCTAACCTTCACCCTCCTTCTCCATCATTCTCTCTTTTGTGGTTGGACTTGTGGCCACTGATTGTTTCATTAGCATAATTGGACAAGTTTAGCTCACTCTGATTTTGCTTAGCCTCTAAGAAAGAGAATTTACCGAGTAATTTTACCTTAATGGTATTAGTTTAACTTCATCATCCCATTTTAGGTTTTCTGAATCAACTAAGTTATCGATTCTCAAATCTGAAAGGATGAAATTAAATTCTACTTGATTTTCACCCTATTTATAATTCTTTTTTCTTCTCTAGCTCTCAAGATGAAAGTTTCTCTCTACCCTTCTCCGTCCATCACCATCCTTCTCTCTTTTGTTCTACGAACTAATTAGCTTAGGTCACTAAAATTGGCCAAGTTTGAATTAAACTAATATTATTTAGCCTCTAAGAAAAAGAATTTACTGAGCAATTGTAGCTTAACGATATTAACAAGCACCTCATTTTAGCTTTTCTGAATCAACTAAGTGTTCAATTCTCAAGTCGAAAGGATGAATTTGAATTGCCACTGATGTTCTTCCTATTTCTCATTCTGTTTTATCTTCTAGCTCTCAGGAAGAAAGTTCTCTCTAACCTTCTCCGTCCTTCTCCAACCTTCTTTCTTTGGTTCTAGGAACTAATTAGCTTAGGCCATTGATTGTTTCATTAGCTTAATCGGCCAAGTTTAACTCAAACTAATCTTGCTTAGCCTCTAGGAAATAGAATTTTCTGAGTAATTGTTGTTTAACGTTATTAGGCCTATTCTTAAATCCAAAATGATGAATTAGAATTCCCTATGATTTTCTTCCTATTTCTTATTCTTTTCTCTAACTTTCTATTCCAGCTCTCAAGACGAAAGTTTCTCTCCAAACGTCTTCGTCCTTCCCCATCCTTTCAAGGAACTTTAGCTTAGGTCACCAATTGTTTCATTAGCATAATTGCCCAAGTTTAACTATAACTAATATTGCTTACCCTCTAAGAAACAAAATTTACTGAGTAATTGTAGCCTAAAGATATTAACTTAAGCACCTCATTTTAGGTTTTCTAAATCGACTTAGTGTACAATTCTCAACTCCAAAAGGATGAATTTGAATTCGCTTTCATTTTCTTCCTATTTCTTGTTTATTTTTCTATTCCAGCTCACAAGAAGAAAGTTGCTCTCTAACCTTCTCCCTCCTCTCCATCATTCTCTCTTTTGTTGTTGGAACGAATTAGTTGTGGCCATTGATTGTTTCATTAGCATAATTGGCCAAGTTTTAGCTCTCTCTAATTTTGCTTAGCCCCTCAGAAAGAGAATTTACCCAGTAATTTTAGCTTAATGGTATTAGTTTAACTTAATCACCCCATTTTAGGTTTTCTAAATCAACTAAGTTTTCGATTCTCAAATCTAAAAAGATGAAATTGAATTCCACTAGATTTTCACCCCATTTATAATTCTTTATTCTTTTCTAGCTCTCAAGATGAAAGTTTCTCTCTACCCTTCTCCGTCCGTCACCATCCATCTCTCTTTTATTCTACGAACTAATTAGCATAGGTTATTAATTTTTTCATTAGCTTAATTGGCCAAATTTGAATTAAACTAATATTATTTAGCCTCTATGAAGCAGAATTTAGTGAGTAATTGTAGCTTAACGATATTAACTTAAGCACCTCATTTTAGCTTTTCTGAATCAACTAAGTGTGTAATTCTCAAATCGATAGGATGAATTTGAATTCCCATTGATGTTCTTCCTATTTCTCGTTCTGTTTGCTCTTCTAGCTCTCAGGAAGAAAGTTCTCTCTAACCTTCTCCGTCCTTCTCCAACCTTCTTTCTTTGGTTCTAGGAACTAATTAGCTTAGACCATTGATTGTTTCATTAGCTTAATCGGCCAAATTTAACTCAAACTAATCTTGCTTAGCCTCTATGAAATAGAATTTTCTGAGCAATTGTTGTTTAACGTTATTAGGCCTATTCTTAAATCCAAAATGATTTTTTTTTGGGTAAGTAAGTCATAAAATAAAGACAATGAAAATTTACAAGTTTACAAGGGGCATACCCCAGGTACGCCCAACAACAAATAAAAACAAATATAACCAACATAAACACCACTGCACCCCCCCCCCCAAAACAGGGGGGACAAACAAGAACAACATAAAATACTGAAAACCCCAACTCTGCCCATATATCCTATTTGTCCTCAAGTAGCCTCTATCATCAGAGATAATAGATGGAACTTGAGGCGGATATATGGGCAGAGATACACACAGATAACACCACAAAGCTAATAAACAAAACAGACACACAGACAAAACAACAACCCTCAAGCCGAGTCAAAGATAACAATCAACCCCACAGGCCCCCAGTCTCTACTGCAGATATAACATGGAATCCAATAAGCAATCCACTCCTCACAGCCGTGACATCCAAGCCACTTAACTCAAGCCATGCCAGAGGAAAAAAATCTACCCCATGAGAAATCCCAGCAGAGTCACATAAAGCTAGCACGATCAAAAAAACCATAAGACACGGTCCCGGGAATTGAAGTGGAAAGACAGTAGACCCTCAGCAACAAACCAATACACAGCCAACAAAATCAAGAGATCAATCATCACATCCCCCAGTCCCTTCCTTGGTAGATCACAAGCCTCAAACCCCACAGCAGTGTGCCCTTCACTCCATGGCAGGCGTGGCAATACAATCCATTAGGACGGGTCACATGAAGACAAGAAGCAACCAGAAAACTGATAGCTATCCTCCCGCTCATCTCCCAGTCTCTAACTCGGTTGGTTATCGAACCACTATTCCCCATAGCAGTGACTCCCCAATCACTCTTGGCGGAAATGGCTCAAAACCTCCCTCATATCGAGTCACATAATCAATCACCATAAAATCATTAACTATAAATGATCCGCTACCAAGAATCTAAACAAGAGAATTATCCATATGAACCCAATAAACAACAAAGGGCCACAAAAAATGCCCACTGCCAAAACCGTAGCCTTTAAGCATCCACCAAAAGTCCAAACGTGGGCCCACCCACTATATCAACACCAATTTAACATATTCACTGTGGGGCCCACCCACTAAAAAAAAAACCGTGGGCCCAAATATATATCTATAATCCAAACGGCCACTACAAGCACATGGGCCAGCGTGATTTGCTCCCACACGTGGCCCACCTACTGCAATATCAAAACCCAAACAAGGCAGCCAAAGCAAAAGTCAACCTAAATATATATATTTATATATATATATAAAGTTGGTATAGCTTTTACCTCACCCAACAACAGCACTATGAAAAGTTGATATACACAGCACCCAATCATGAACTGACCAGTCACCTTTTGGTCTGCCCCAAGACCCACGTGCTATCCTTGAGCAGAGCAATAGCAAAGCTTATACAGCAAGCTTGGGCGGGAACACGACACCAACGTCACGCGACAGACCACACGTAACCGTCACGCTCCAACTCAAAACTTGAAACTAGTAGCAACACCAACCGGCAGAACCGCCATGGCCGGAGCGTCAAAACCACGTTGAACACATGAAGCACACCGTCCTCATAATCACAGCAACACCGTCCTCACTACACCGGAAAACCAGTCATCACTGAACCGACTCTGGAAATCGCAGAGACAGCCACCTCAAGCATGTGACGGTGAATGTCAGCCCACCGGAGAAACCTGCAGCCTCCATCTCAGATTCTGCATACAAGCGTAACTCACGAAAACCCACCAGAAATTGCCAACTTCACACATCAAACCAACCATGAAATGCACGCTCATCCTCATCCACAAGAGAAAGGTACAGCAACGCATAACTAGCTTGGACAGCCTAACCAAAACGGAGAATTAGATCCTACCGTCGGAAACCCAAACCGTGAGTACTTACCAAAAGCATCACAGAAACCCCAAGACAAGGAGAGCATCACCAGAATCCAATCGCCAAACAAACCTATCAGCACGAGTGCTACACAGGACCATTCTTCACGGCTTAGGACATCCAGAACGACCTCCAAGTCTGAAACACAACGTGACCCCGGGACAGCATAGCTCTGATCACTTGCTACAAACCAGACTGGGCAAACCATAGTTGAACCTCGCTGGGTTTAAACAGCTACGGACCAGATCTAGCCGCATCAACATCAACGCTAAAGTCACCCCAACAGGTAGATAGAAACCACCGCTGGAAGTCACAAGGCAAGGCTACCAACGGGAGGAAGCTTTCTCTCTCTAGAATCTAGAGAGAGACGCTCTCCCTAATCGCCTCTAAGCTCTTGTGCTCAGCTTCTCCATCCCATAGCATGTGCCTAAATCCAAAATGATGAATTAGAATTCCCTATGATTTTCTTCCTATTTCTTATTCTTTTCTCTAACTTTCTTTTCCAGCTCTCAAGACGAAAGTTTCTCCCCAAACCTCTCCGTCCTTCCCCATCCTTCTCTCTTTTGTTCTAGGAACTTTAGCTTCGGCCACTAATTGTTTCATTAGCATAATTGTCCAAGTTTAACTATAACTAATATTGCTTAGCCTCTAAGAAACAAAATTTGCTGAGTAATTGTAGCCTAAAGATATTAACTTAAGCACCTCATTTTAGGTTTTCTAAATCGACTTAGTGTACAATTCTCAACTCCAAAAGTATGAATTTGAATTCCCTTTGATTTTCTTCCTATTTCTTATTTATTTTTCCCTTCTAGCTCACAAGAAGAAAGTTGCTCTCTAACCTTCACCCTCCTTCTCCATCATTCTCTCTTTTGTGCTTGGAACGATTTTTTTTTTTTGGGTGAATATGGTTGGAACTATTTAGCTGTGGCCATTGATTGTTTCATTAGCATAATTGGCCAAGTTTAGCTCACTCTGATTTTGCTTAGCCTCTAAGAAAGAGAATTTATCGAGTAATTTTACCTTAATGGTATTAGTTTAACTTAATCACCCCATTTTAGGTTTTCTAAATCAACAAAGTTTTCGATTCTCAAATCTGAAAGGATGAAATTAAATTCCACTTGATTTTCCCCCTATTTATGATTTTTTTTTCTTCTCTAGCTCTCAAGATGAAAGTTTCTCTCTACCCTTCTCCATCCGTCACCATCCTTCTCTCCTCTGTTGTACGAACTAATTAGCTTAGGTCACTAAAATTGGCCAAGTTTGAATTAAACTAATATTATTTAGCCTCTAAGAAACAGAATTTACTGAGCAATTGTAGCTTAACGATATTAACTTAAGCACCACATTTTAGCTTTTCTGAATCAACTAAGTGTTCAATTCTCAAGTGAAAAGGAAGAATTTCAATTACCACTGATGTTCTTCCTATTTCTCGTTCTTTTTGCTCTTCTAGCTCTCAGGAAGAAAGTTCTCTCTAACCTTCTCCGTCCTTCTCCAACCTTCTTTCTTTGGTTCTAGGAACTAATTAGCTTAGGCCATTGATTCTTTCATTAGCTTAATCGGCCAAGTTTAACTCAAACTAATCTTACTTAGCCTCTAAGAAATAGAATTTTCTGAGCAATTGTTGTTTAACGTTATTAGGCCTACTCTTAAATCCAAAATGATGAATTAGAATTCCCTATGATTTTCTTCCTATTTCTTATTCTTTTCTCTAACTTTCTATTCCAGCTCTCAAGATGAAAGTTTCTCTCCAAACGTCTCCGTCCATCCCCATCCTTCTCTCTTTTGTTCTAGGAACTTTAGCTTAGGTCACCAATTGTTTCATTAGCATAGTTGCCCAAGTTTAACTATAACTAATATTGCTTAGCCTCTAAGAAACAAAATTTACTGAGTAATTGTAGCCTAAAGATATTAACTTAAGTACCTCATTTTAGGTTTTCTAAATAGACTTAGTGTTCAATTGTCAACTCCAAAAGGATGAATTTGAATTCGCTTTCATTTTCTTCCTATTTCTTGTTTATTTTTCTATTCCAGCTCACAAGAAGAAAGTTTCTCTCTAACCTTCTCCCTCCTTCTCCATCAGTCTCTCTTTTGTTGTTGGAACGAATCAGCTGTGGCCATTGATTGTCTTCTTCTTCTTTTTTGGCCATTAGATCTGGCAAATCAGCATACCGAGGGAAGGGTTATTTCCAAATGTTCGAACGATTCTCAGAAATCGAAGATGGTAGAAGCCTCCGAAGATGGTCCTCATCTGGTGGATCAAATGGTAAATCACAAAGGTGATCGTGACTCTGAAAGCCCCCATCTGACTTTTGATCCCCAGACTATTGTAGATCGGGTTGAAAGGCTTAAAGCGTCAAACCCTAACCTGTCCATCGGAGCCCCTTCGACTCCAGGTACCCCCCGTTGGTCAGATCGTAGTGAGGATAAGCCTTCTGTGTTCCATAGGCTTCTAGATAGCCTGGACATAGCAAGGAATAGAGGTGAGGGGAAGACTCGTGATTCAAGTCAGTTGTCTGACAATGTGAGGAAAAATCTACAAGCCTTTCTGGTTCAAGATAGCAATTTTGCGGTTCAGGAGGAGGATGATGTGCTACATCTCAGCCATTTAGAACACAGGGAGGACATCTCATCTGGTGATAATCTAGCCCGTGGGGGGGCTAATACTCAAGGAGGTAGAGGAAACAGAGGGCATGGTGGAGGAAGGGGATCTGGAAATCACTCGGGGAAATCATGGGCTGAAGTCAGAAATTCGTCTACGAGATCGCAAGTCTGTCTAAGGTATTTCCCCCCTACTGTTAAAGATGACTTTATCAGTGTTGATTTGCCCCCTAGACCTAATCCCCTTCAAAAGTGGGATTCCTGCTTGGTGGGTTATTTCTTAGGGAAAGGGGTTAACTTTAACTACATGAAGAATAGTGCTTTTAGTATGTGGAAGAATAAGGGTCTTAAAGAAGTTCTAGCTAATGGTGAAGGCATTATTTTCTTCATTTTTGATACTCCTGAGTGTTGCTTTGAGGTCCTGGAGGGAGGTCCTTGGTACATTGAGGGCTTCAATATTATTCTGAAAAAATGGAAATGAATGATGAAATTATCAAAGGATAAGGTGACTAAAGTGCCAGTCTGGGTTAGGTTCTATAATATTCCTTTAGAATATTGGGATGACGATGGCCTTGGTAGGATTGCTAGTGCTGTTGGTAACCCTCTGTTCACGGATCAACTCACTGCTAATGGGGGTAGGGTTGCTTTTGCCAGAGTCTGCGTGGAGGTTGATGCTTCTTCCAAACAACCACCATCTTTCCCTATAAATTGTGATGTGAAACAATTGTTGTGAATGTTGAATACCAAGGTCTTCCTGCTAAATGTGAACACTGTGTAGCTTTTGGGCATGACACAACTAGGTGTGTCACTACTCACGTGGCTAAACTGGTGTCTCTCCAGAAAGAGACAGAAGAGAATCCTACTGAGCCTGGCTGGACTACTATCATGGCGAAAGGGAAGAGGAAAGTTGGAGATACTGCAGGAGATGAGGAAATTCTTACTTCTGAGCCTCAAGGAACTCATGGAGCAAATGAAGAGGAAGTTCTGAATTCTAATTTGCAAGGGCATGTTTCATTACCTGACCAAATTGAAGCTACTGATGAGGAGGTATTGTTGAATAGGGAAGAGCCTATTACAGATCAAGCTATAGAATCTGACTTAGTTACAAAGGGCAACAGGCCTGCTGCTTCTCAGATTTTTGCTGGTTCATCTGCTGACACTGGGGATGTTGTTCCTAACATTAACTTGGTAGAAATTACAAGCCTTATCATCCCTCCAGGCCCAGCTTTGCTGGAGGAAGTGCAGAAGCTCAAGGATTCAACTCCTGGCAGTCCTAATGCAAATCCTGTGTCCCATCAACCAACCCCAGCAAAAGGTAAATCCTCTGGCAAGAGCAGCAATAGCCAGAGGAAAAAGAAGAGATAATTCTTAATTTCTTAGTTGTGGGTTTTGTTTTGTCTTTTTGTTTATCTATGACTTTTAAAATAGCTGCTTGGAATATTAGAGGGTTTAATGAACCTTCTAAGCACAGAGAGTTAAAAAATTTTGTGGTTAAAGAAGATATTAAAGTCATGGGTATTTTGTAGACCAAAATAAGAGCTGTAAATGAAAAAAAAAAAAAAAAAATTCTTCCTGTTTAAAGAACTGGTCTTTTTTGTCAAACTCATAACCTAATCAAACTGGCAGAATTTGTGTTTGTTGGGACTCCAATTTTTGTATGGTTGACCAGCTATCTGCCTCTGATCAACATATTTTTCGTGAGATAACTGATCTTACTCAGGCCTCTACTTTCCTTGCCTGTTTTGTGTATGCTGACAATAACTACTCTTTGAGAAGGGTCTTTTTTGAAACCATGGTTAGATTATCCCATTCTCAGTCCAATTGTCCCATTGCCTTCTTAGGGGATTTTAATGCCACTAGATATAGTCATGAGAAATTTGGAGGCTCTCAGAATTGGAATTCTTTGAAGGAGGAGTTTAATTCTTATATTCTTGCCTCTGAACTTGACGATTTGTCATATTCTGGCTGCCAATTTACTTGGGCTAACAAAAGGGATTGTGGGGGGTATATTACTACTAAAATTGACAGAGTTTTGGTTAATGAATCTTGGCTTGATAAATTTCCCAACTCTACTGCAATTTTTCTGCCTTCTACTGTGTCTGACCACTCTCCTGCTATTGTGACTGTTTCTGATGCTATTACCTCTTATAAGAAACCTTTTAAGTTTTTTAATTTCTAGTCCAAACATAAGGACTTTCTTCATCTGGTTTCTTATGAGTGGAGTCAGTACATTCAAGGTGTTCCCATGTTTAGGGTCTGTCAAAAGCTTAGAAATTTAAAACCTAGTTTGAGAGACCTAAACAAGAAAGACTTTAGTGACATCTACCAGAGTCCTTGTTGCTAAGTTAGATCTTGAATCTGTTCAATGGAAATTGGACAAGGATCCGAGCAATCTGATTTTGCAGAATCTTGAGAGAACTAACTACAGGCATTATGTGGATTTATGTGCTGTGGAGGAGAGTCTTGCTCATCAAAAATCCAGAGTTGACTGGTTGGGTCTGGGGGATAGGAACACCAAATTCTTTTTTAGGTCTGTTAAGAGCAATATTAACAGAAGTAAAATCCTTAACATTGAGTTGGAAGATGGCAGTAAATCATCTAAGCCTGAGGACATTCATGAATCCTTCATTAGTTTTTTCACTAATCTTTTTGGCACCCCGCTCAAGGACCAATACAATGGTTTTGGTTTTGACAGGATTAATTCTCTTGTCCAGTCTAGAGTCTCTGTGGAACAATCTATTATGCTTGGTAGTCCTGTCTCTGATAAAGAGATCAAGGATGTTGTTTGGTCTCTTAAGGCTAATAAAGCCCCTGGCCCGGATGGTTTTATGGGTAGTTTCTTTAAGGCCTCTTGGGACATTGTTGGGAAGGAGGTCACTCAAGCAATTAGAACCTTTTTCTAGTCTGGTAAACTTCTCTCTGAGGTTAACAGTACTATTATTGCTCTCATCCCTAAGGTTCCTAATCCTTTGAGAGTGGGTGACTTTAGGCCTATTTCTTGTTGCAACACAATCTATAAGTGCATAGCCAAGATTATTGCTAACAGAATTAAGGTTGTCCTCCCTGATTTGATCGACCCTGTCCAATCTACCTTTGTGCAAGGTAGGAGGATCTCAGATAATATCTTTTTGTCCCAAGAGCTCATGAGAGGTTATCATCGTCAGTCCGTTACTCCTAAATGTGCTATGAAAGTTGATATTATGAAAACTTACGATACTGTTAGATGGGAGTTTGTTATTGATGTCCTGAAGGCTATGGCCTTTCCACCTTCTATGATTTCCTGGATCAAGGCTTGTATCACTAGTCCGTCGTTTTCCATATGTATCAATGGTAGCTTATATGGCTATTTCAAGGGCGCTAGAGGTCTCAGGCAGGGTGACCCAATGTCACCTTACCTTTTTGTCTTGGCTATGGAAATCCTGGCTAGGATCCTTGCTGAGAAATCCAAGCATCCCCTCTTTAAATTCCATTGGAGATGTGAGAACACTAAGATTGTTAATTTGTGCTTTGCTGATGATCTCATGATATTCAGCAAAGGGGATGCGCCTACTGTGCAATTGATTATGCATGGGCTTGAGGAGTTCAAGAGTCTTTCGGGGCTTACTCCCAGTGCTGGTAAGAGTAATATCTTTTTCTGTGGCTGTAGTCCTAGTCTTAGGGAGGATATCCTTAAGATTGTTAATTTCAATGAAGGTACTCTCTCTGTCAAGTATTTGGGTGTTCCCTTAATCACCACTAAGTTGAGAGCAATTGATTGCCAGCAGCTTAATGACAGAATCACTAGCCGAATTAAGAGTTGGACCAATAAGGCCCTCTTTTATGCTAGTAGAGCTCAACTAATTCAAACCATTCTTTTCTCCATGCAAGTCTATTGGTCCTCATTGTTCATCCTCCCTAAGAAGGTTGTTAGAGATATTGAGAATTTACTTAGGGCCTTTCTCTGGTCCGGTGTTGATTTGAAGAAGCATAGCGCGAAAATTGCTTGGGATAAGGTTTGTGTCCCCAAGGATGAAGGTGGTCTGGGTTTTAAATCTCTGGAGGTTTGAAATAGAGCTGCTATTGCCAAACATATTTGGTTCCTTTTCTCGGGGGGTGAAAAGTCAATGTGGTGCCAATGGGTTAAATCTTATTTACTCAAAGGTAAAAGTTTTTGGAAAGTCTCGGTTCCTAGTGACCCTTCTTGGGTCTGGAGGAAGATTCTTTCTCTTAGAAAGTCTATATTTCCTCTCATCTTACACAAAATTGGGAATGGTAATGCTACATTCTTGTGGCATGATAATTGGCATCCGGTGGGCTCTATTTGGGACAAGTTTGGGAATAGGATTATTTATGATTCTAGGCTCTCTAGGGAGGCTAAAGTGAGCAATATTGTTAATGGGGATTCCTGGAACTGGCCTTTCCCTAACTCTTGGGAAATTAGAGATCTTATTTCTTTGACCCCCCAATCTTTTAAACCTAGATCTTCGAGTAATGATATTCTTATCTGGACTCTTACTCAAGATATTGTAAATTGTCCATCCAATCTGCTTGGAACCATTGGAGAGATAAATATGATAAAGTGGCTTGGTATAAACTGCTGTGGGGGCCATTCACTATCCCTAGAGTTAGTTTCATTGTCTGGACTGCTTTGCATGGTAGGCTTAACACTGGGGACAGGTTAGAATCTTTTGGTATGAGGGATGACTTCAAACGCTCTTTTTGCAATCACCACACTGAAAGCCACTCCCACCTTTTCTTTAATTGCATTTTCTCTCTTAAGGTTTGGGATGCTATTAAAGTAAATTGTAATGTAAAGTGGCCTGACATTTTTTTGCCTGATATTGTTCATGTTGCTATTAGGGAGAGTAAGGGTAAGTCCTTGAAAGCCATTACCACTAGATTATCTCTGCTGTGTACAGTTTATCAAATCTGGATTGAAAGAAACAACAGAATTTTTAATAAGGAAATGAAACCTGAAGAAGTTGTTATCAAGTCAATTGTTTGTTGTTTGTTCTTATTCACCCAAAAAAAAAGTCAATTGTTCAAATGATTAGAGGCAGGCTAATGTCATTATACAATTTACCTAGATCTGCAGGTGATGATTGGTTCTTAAAGCAATGGAATTTGACTGACTCCATTCTGAAGCCCCGTATTGTTAGTATTGGGAGGGCTGCTGAGTGATGGGAGTTTCTCACATGAGAGTTGAGTGTTGGTGAGCCATATAATGTGGGTTTCCTAATTGTTTGTGACCTGTGCAGCTGGTGGTGTCTGTTCTTCGGAAATAGTGGGTTGAGTGATGTGAGATATAAACTTTTAACTCTGTTTAGACATTTCGGCAACACCTTTGGAATGTTTGAGGGTTGAGTGAAAATAGCCTATATATGTTTTCTGTGCTAACCTTTATATATATATTATCTCTTTATTTGCACGATAAGGAAGCAAGTTCCGAGTGTAGTGAGGTCCTATACTGTGGGCCGAGTGATGAGAGTTTAAATAATGTGTGTATCATCCTTCTTCTTGAGTTTTATTGGGCTTCATTGATTTGGGTTTTTGTTTCATGTAACTGACAGGAAATTCTATCTTGTTTAGAGAATGTTTGTCATCATTACTCTACCCCAAACTGCCATGCCATGGTGTTTGTGCTGATGGTGATCCCCTTGCTGTCCTTTGTTCTAGTGCTCGCTGCTGCTCAACGATAGCGACTGCTACCTGTTGGGTTGATGATATGAAATTTGGTGTGCTGCAATTGAGTGACAAGTGGCTGTCAATTGAGAGTATAGATGGCTGCTAGATGCGCCTTGTTGGTTACAAGGTCTTTTCCTTTATGTTGTTTTCCTTTACGTTGTTTTTTATTTACATTGCACAATGTTTTGTTATGCCTACCCTAGTGGGATGTACTAGGTCTTATGTAGATATGTCTAGGCTTCATGCCTTTACATTTGGTTCTGGTTTGTTCCTAGGTCTTGTGTTGCTTTGCGTCTGTTGTGTCTCTAGCTTCACCTTTTGGTTGGTCTCGCAGTGTTCAATCTCCCTATTTTCTGGATATGGATTCTGAACATTGTCTTTTTATCTGCTTTTGTTTCTTCAGTCTCTTTTGTTTTGTTTAAGTTGTTTGCTGTATAGCTGATTTAGGGCCTGGGGTATTCCCCTTGTATTCTTGTATATTCTTTGTCTTTATTTATGTCTTATTCACCCCCAAAAAAAAAAAAAAACAGAGAAGGTTGGAGAACGGCAGAGAAAAAGAGAAACATTTTGCTTGAGAGCTAGTTCAGAAAGTTGTAAAGAGAAATAAGAATAAAATCTAAAGGAATTCAAATTCATCCCTTTGGACTTGTGAATTGAACAATTAGGTGATTTAGAACACCTTAAATAAGTTATTAAATTAAACTTGGCCACTTAAGAACAGGTATGGTTAAGTTAAAGAGAAAGGATCTTCTTGAGAGCTAAAAGAGAAAGTTAGAGAAATGAAAGAGAAAGATGAAGAAAAACAAAGGGAATTCAAATTCATCCTTTTGGAGTTGAGAATTGAACACTTGGCGATTTTGAAAACCTTAAATGAGGTGCATAAGTTAAACTCTTATGGTTAAGCTAAAATTACTCAAAAAATTATCTTTCTTGGAGGACAAGCAAGGTTTGTTTGAGTTAAACTTTGGCCACTTAAGCTAATGAAACAATTGCTGGCCTAAGCTAGTTAGTTCGTAGAACAAAATAGAGAAGGATGGAGAACGGCGGAGAAAGTTAGAGAGAAAGATTTTGCTTCAGAGCTAGAAGAGAAAGTTGCAGAAAAGAAAGAGAAATAGGAAGAAAATTAAAGGAAATTCAAATTCATCCTTTTGGACTTGTGAATTGAACACTTAGGTGAATTAGAAAAATCTTAAATGAGGTGCTTATGTTAAACTCATATCGTTAAGCTAAAGTCACTAAGAAAATTCTCTTTCTTAGGGGCTAAGCAAGGTTAGTCTGAGTTATACTTGGCCATTTATGCTGATGAAACAATTGGTGGCTTAAGCTAATTAGTTAGTAGAACAAAATAGAGAAGGATGTTTTGTTTAGTTCCGGCATAGTTGTGTGGGGTTGTTTGCCTCCATGGCTTTTATTTTGCTCATGTATAGTTTTCGTTAGGTCCTGGGGCATGCCCCTTGTAGCTGTGTATTCTCTATTTTTCTTTTATCTATGTCTTATTCACCCAAAAAAAATAAATAGAGAAGGATGGAGAACGACGAAGGAAGTTAGAGGGAAACGTTCTTCTTGAGTGCTAGAAGAGAAAGTTAGAGAAAAGAAAGAGAAATAGGATGAAAATCAAAGGAAATACAAATTCATCCTTTCGGACTTGAGAATTGAACACTTATGTGATTTAGAAGGCCATAAATGAGGTGCTTAAGTTAAACTCATATTGTTAAGCTAAAACTACTCAGAAAGTTCTCTTTCTTAGAGGCTAGGCAAGGTTAGTTTGGGTTAAACTTCCCCACTTAAGTTGATGAAACAATTGGTGGCCGGAGCTAATTTGTTTGTAGAACAAAATAGAGGAGGATGGAGAATGACGCAGCAAGTTAGAGAGAAACATTCTTCTTGAGAGCAAGAAGAGAAAGTTTGAGAAAGAGAAAGAGAAATAGGAAGAAAATCAAAGGGAATTCAAATTCATCTTTTTGGACTTTAGAATTGAACACTTAGGTGATTTAGAAAACCTTAAATAAGGTGCTTAAGTTAAACTAATATCGTTAAGCTCCAATTACTCAAAAAATTCTCTTTCTTGAAGGCTAAGCAAGGTTAGTGTGAGTTAAACTTGGCCAGTTAAGCTAATGAAACAATTGGTGGCCTAACCTAATTAGTTCGTAGAACAAAATAGAGAAGGACAGAGAAGGACGGAGAAAGTTAGAGAAAAAAAGAGAAAGATGAAGAAAATCAAAGAGAATTAAGATTCAGCCTTTTGGACTTGAGAATCGAACACTTAGATGATTTAGAAAACCTTAAATGAGGTGCTTACGTAACTCATATCATTAAGCTAAACTTACTCAGAAAATTCTCTTTCTTAGGGGCTAAGCAAGGTTAGTTTGAGTTAAACTTTGCCAATAAAACTAATGAAACAATTGGTGGCATAAGCTAATTAGTTAGTAGAACAAAATAGAGAAGGACGAAGATCGACGGAGAAAGTTAGAGAGAAACATTCTTCTT
Organism: Camellia granthamiana; assembly: GCA_036172215.1. Lineage (NCBI taxonomy): Eukaryota > Viridiplantae > Streptophyta > Magnoliopsida > Ericales > Theaceae > Camellia > Camellia granthamiana. The sequence continues at coordinate 431,649 of JAXFYN010000112.1, read as the reverse complement.
CAGAGCAAGAAGAGAAAGTTAGAGAAAAGAAAGAGAAATAGAAAGAAAATCAAAGGGAATTCAAATTCATATCCATTTGGACTTGAGAATTGAACACTTGGGGGATTTAGAAAACCTTAAATTAGGTGCTTAAGTTAAACTAATATCGTCAAGCAACAATTACTGAGAAAATTCTCTTCATTAAAGGCTAAGCAAGGTTAGTTTAAGTTAAATTTGGCCACTTAAGCTAATGAAACAATTGGTGGCCTTAGCTAATTAGTTCCTAGAACAGAATAGGGGAGGATGACTTGGAGTCGCGTATGTGAGTTCCAGCTGACTTGGAGTCGCGTATGTATCTACATGGTGTCCAGTTTGGGTTTGGAGGGTTCTGCTGTCGAGTTGCTGCGAAGTCCTCTTTGCTGTTAGCCTAATCAGCTGCCTCGTTGCTGCTGCTGTGTATCTATGCTGCTGGGTATCGACTGGTGTTGCATCGTTGCTACCTCGCTGTCGCTATGTTTCTATGTTGTTGCTATTGGTGTTTATTTTTCAGTCTATTTTGGTTCTTTTGTTTCTAATTGTAATTTTTTTATATTTTGGTGGCCTTCCCAGGCGGGTTGTTATTAGGTGTAATGTTTGTTCCTGGAGTTGTTTATTTTTTCTGTAGCTTTTTGCTCCAGGTGGTTGGTTGCTTGTTTTCCTTCATATTTTTGGTGGTCTTGTTGGTTCGTTGTTGTGACTGTTTGCTGCCTTGTCTTAGCTGTTTTTTTTTTTTTGGGCTTGTTCATGGCCCCCATTCCTCGGGATGTGGCTTATGAAAAGGTTTTGTTTTTTTTTGGTCTTGGCTTGGCTGGTCTTGTATAGTTCTTGGTAGGTCCTGGGGGATGCCCCTTGTATTTTGTATATTCTTTATTTTATTTTATGACTTATTCACCCCAAAAAAAAAAGAATAGGGGAGGATGGAGAAGGGCGGACTAAGTTAGAGAGAAATGTTTTTCTTGAGAGCTAGAAGAGGAAGTTAGACAAACAAAGGAGAAAGACAAAGAAAAACAAAGGGAATCCAAATTCATGCTCTTGGACTTGAGAATTGAACACTTGGGCGTTTTTCAAAACCTTAAATGAGGTGCATAAGTTAAACTAATATCGTTAAGGTAAAATTACTCAGAAAATTGTCTTTCTTAGAGGCTAAGCAAGGTTAGCTTGAGTTAAACTTTGGTCACTTAAGCTAATGAAACAATTGGTGGCGTAAGCTAATTAACTCGTAAAACAAAATAGAGAGGGATGGAGAACGACGGAGAAAGAGAGAAACATTTTGCTTGAGAGCTGGAGGAGAAAGTTGTAGAAAAGAAAGAGAAATAGGAAGAAATTCAAAAGGAATTCAAATTCATCCTTTTGGACTTGAGAATTGAACACTTAGGTGATTTAGAAAACCTTAAATAAGGTGATGAATTTAATTTGGTCACTTAAGCTAAAGAAACTATTGGAGGCCTAAGCTACTTAGTTCCTAGAACAAAATAGAGAAGGACAGACAAAATTAGAGAGAAATGTTCTTCTTAAGAGCTAGAAAAGAAAGTTAGAGAAAAGAAAGAGAAAGAAAATCGAAGGAAATACAAATTCATCCATTCGGACTTGAGAATTGAGTACCTTTGTGATTTAGAAGGCCTTAAATGTGGTGCTTAAGTTAAACTGATATCATTATGCTAAAATTACTCAGAAAATTCTCTTTGTTAGAGGCGAAGCAAGGTTAGTTTGAGTCAAACTTGGCCAATTAAGCTAATGAAACAATCGTGGGCCTATGCTAATTAATTAGTAGAACAAAATAGAAAATGATGGAGAACGACAGAGAAAGTTAGAGAGAAACATTCTTTTTGAGAGCTAGAAGACTAAGTTAGAGAAAAGAAAGAGAAATTGGAAGAAAATCAAAGGGAATGCAACTTCACCCTTTTGGACTTGCGAGTTGAACACTTAGGTAATTTAGAAAACCTTAAATGAGATTCTTAAGTTATATTAATATCGTTAAGGTACAATTGCTCAAAAAATTCTCTTTCTTAGAGGCTAAGCAAGGTTGGTTTGAGATAAACTTGGCCACTTAAGCAAATGAAACAATCGGTGGCCTATAGAAAATGATGGAGAACGACGGAGAAAGTTCGAGAGAAACATTCTTTCTGAGAGCCAAAAGAGAAAGTTAGAGAAAAGAAAGAGAAGTATGTCTATTTGCTGTATGATTTCGGGTTTGGGCTGATGCCAGGTGGGCACCGCTTCTGCTATATCTAGCATTGTTGCTGTATGTCTACTGTGGTGTTGGGCCCACGGTTTTAATGGGCCACAATGTTTTGGGTTTATTTCTAGTTAAAATAGTGGGTTGTTTTTGTGGGGCCCATTTGTTTTTTGGCCCAGTTTTTTAGTGGTAGTTTTTGTTCATTCGCGGACAGTGTTTTAATTAGTTTTTTTTTTTGTTGCTATTTTTCCCATATATCTTCCCCAAGTTTCCTTCTATTATCTTTGATGATAGGGTTTATTTGGGGAAAAAAATGATATATGGGCAATTTTGAGTTTTTATTTAATTTTTATTTTCTGTTTTAGTTACCCCTTCTTTGGGGCACAAGATCATGTTGTCTTACCTGGGGTATGCCTCTTGTAAATGTGTAATTTTTTGTCTTCAATTTATGACTTACCCACCCAAAAAAAAGAAAAGAAAGAGAAGTAGGAAGAAAATCAAAGAAAATTCAAATTCATCCTTTTGGACTTGAGAATTGAACACTTAGGTGATTTAGAAAACCTTAAATGAGATGGTTAAGTCAAATTAATATCGTTAAGCTACAGTTGCTCTGACAATTCCCTTTCTTAGTGGCTAAGCAAGATTAGTTTGAGTTAAACTTGGCCACTTAAGCTAATGAAACAATTGGTGGCCTAAGCTAACTAGTTCTTAGAACAAAACAGAGAAGGATGGAGAACGGCAGAGAAAGAGAGAAACATTTTGCTTGAGAGCTAGAGGAGAAAGTTGTAGAAAAGAAAGAGAAATAGGAATAAAATCAAAAGGATTTCAAATTCATCCTTTTGGAGTTGAGAATTGAACACTTAAGCGATTTTGAAAACCTTAAATGAGGTGCATAAGTTAAACTCTTATGGTTAAGCTAAAATTACTCAGAAAATTATCTTTCTTAGAGGACAAGGAAGGTTTGTTTGAGTTAAACTTTGGCCACTTAAGCTAATGAAACAATTGCTGGCCTAAGCTAATTAGTTCGTAGAACAAAATAGAGAAGGATGGAGAACGGCGAAGAAAGTTAGAGAGAGATTTTACTTCAGAGCTAGAAGAGAAAGTTGCAGAAAAGAAAGAGAAATAGGAAGAAAATCAAAGGAAATTCAAATTCATCCTTTTGGACTTGTGAATTGAACACTTAGGTGAATTAGAAAATCTTAAATGAGGTGCTTAGATTAAACTCATATCGTTAAGCTAAAGTTACTGAGAAAATTCTCTTTCTTAGGGGCTAAGCAAGGTTAGTTTGAGTTATAATTGGCCAATTATGCTAATGAAACAATTGGTGGCTTAAGCTAATTAGTTAGTAGAACAAAATAGAGAATGATGGAGAATGACGAAGGAAGTTAGAGGGAAACGTTCTTCTTGAGTGCTAGAAGAGAAAGTTAGAAAAGAAAGAGAAATAGGATGAAAATCAAAGGAAATACAAATTCATCCTTTCGGACTTGAGAATTGAACACTTATGTGATTTAGAAGACCATAAATGAGGTGCTTAAGTTAAACTCATATCGTTAAGCTAAAATTACTCAGAAAGTTCTCTTTCTTAGAGGCCCTAAGGTTAGTTTGGGTTAAACTTTCCCACTTAAGTTGATGAAACAATTGGTGGCCGGAGCTAACTAACCATACTCCAAATCAAGCTAATTCTCCTACACAGCCCGTAGGAGTAAGCCACAATTTCCAAAAAGAAAAGAAAATAAACTACATGAATTTCAGTCTCAAACCAGTGATACAAATAACTACTATAAAATAAAACAAAGCTCATGATATGATCCGGCATTTGAAACCACCACCACCACAAACCAAGCTCTCTGGAGTTACTTACCCAAAAAAAAAAAAGCTCTCTGGAGAGGTGCAAAGTGCAACCATCACCTATCCTCATAGCATCCAAATCACACAACCCAAAGGCCCCAAACATAGCAACAAACCACAGCTCCAAACTGCGAGAACCTAAAGCAGCTTGAATAAAGATCCTCAACACAACCTGCCAATAATGTCGCTTTTTTTCTGGCAGTAGAAGGGCAGTGCTTTAGTGTTCTACTTTGTTTGGTGAACCTTGATCTTTGGCCTAAGGGCTCTATCTTGGTTGTCCATGTTTTTGTTTTGTTTTGACAAGTGGTTTGCTGTCCTTTCTCCTTTTACGGATAGGGTAGTAGTTGTAGCTAGTTTGTTGGTTTGTTTTGTTTTGCCTTGGTTCTTGTTGTTGGCCTGGGGTATGCCCCTTGTAAATTTGTAATTTTCTTGCTGTTTTTATTTATGTCTTATTCACCCAAAAAAAAAAAAAAAAAAAAAGCCCAATTATTTCTAAAGATCTTCTCAAAAATAGTTTGCTCATTAGCATGTTTAACTTTAGTTTCCAAAATACCAATAATTTTAAGATCCTCCTTAAAGACAAAATCCCTAAGTTCTTTTTGTTTTAGAGGTTCATTTAAACTTCTAATATTCCAGGAAGATATTTTAAAATCCATAAAAACAAGCAAAATCTGAAGATCACTATTAACCCAAATAGACCAATTATTACCTGTGCTTCTTCCTCTGGCTCCCAGAGGTTTTCCCTGCTGCTTTCTTCTTTTTGCTACCTGAAGCTGTTGGAGTATTATGCTGCTCCCCCCCTTGAACATCAGTATCCACACTAACCATTAGAGACTTTGCTACTAGCACTTCTCTTTCCACTTCTTCTATGATTTGACTAGCTTTAGGGCTCAGGACCTGGGCCAGCCCTAGAATTTCATCATGTAATGCCTTGAGTGGTGCTTCTTTGTTGACTCGAGGGATAAGACTCTCCCTTGGAGGTAGACTTTGTTGAGTATGTTCTGCAACAGGGTCATTGTTGGGTGGCAGGTCTTGTTGGTCTGGCGTTTCTTGCTGAATTGGTAAGTCTTGTTGGCTTGGTTCGGTAGCATGTCCACTACCCTCAGATTTACCCATCTTCTTCTTACCTTTTGCCTTGACAGTTTGCCAACCTTCATCATTCTCATTTTCTGTCTCCTTTTGCATTTGAACTAGTTGGGCCATTTGGTTAGTAATACACTTTTTTGTATCATGCCCAAATACCTTGCAATGTTCACACTTAGTAGGTAGGCCTTGGTATTCAACCCTGATTTTGACCACTTCCTCCGCACATTTGACAAAGAAACTGTGAGGAAGAGTAGATTCCACATTCACCTCCACACACACTCTAGCAAAGGAAATTCTTGTGCCAGAGGAAGTTAGGTGATCCATAAAAAGGGGAGTCCCTATAAAGCTTGTTATCCTGCTAAGCCCTTCAAAATCCCAGTATTCCATAGGGACATAGAATAACTTGACCATATAGGGATTTGGGACACATACTCTTTGGTTAACTTCATCATTCTCTTCCATCTCTTCAAAAGAAGTAGCTGGTTCCCCACATACCATGGCCCCCCTCTAAAACCCTCTCACAGGAGTCAGCATTATCAACAAAGAAAAACATAAATCCTTCCCCATTTGCTGAAACCTCATTCAGGCCCATGTTTTTCCATTGGTATGAGGCACTATTTTTCACATAGTTATAAGGCAATTTCTTGTCAAGGAAATACTCGACTAAACAGGATTCCCACTTCCTTAGATCCTCCTTTCGAGGAGGTAGTTCCACAATATTCGGGTTTTCAGAAGGAGAGGGAGGGATATACCCTAACTTGACTGGAGATCTACTGGGCATGTTGGCCACATCAGCCCAGGTTTTCGTTAGCCTCTGAGGAACAGCCTCATTAGGGTTCCTCCCTTCTACAAAATTTCCCAGATTTCCCTTACTACCTCTGCCACGACCACCACGATGTGCTCCATGACCTCTCCTACCATGATCTCCTCTACTGGGCTGGCCCCAGTCCTCTTCATCAACCAGACGGACTTTATAGCGACCCAAGTTTTTACCCCGACTTTCGTTGTGTCTCGGACTTGAATTCTGTGATTATATACTGTTGTCTATGTCTTGTTTCCTTTCTTTAACTCTTTGTATTTGAGTTTTGGATTATGTTGGACGTGTTTGGAACAGGGTAGTTGTTAGTTGGTCTAGAATGTTGTTGCCCAGATTTTGGCTTCTTCGCTCGAGCGAGGCTTCTCGCGCTTGAGCGAGCCTTGTGTAATCGCTCGAGCGAGCCTTGTGAAATTGTTTCTTCGCTCAAGCGAGACTTCTTGTGCTCGAGCATGCGTCTGCGTTGGTGACAAACCTGAAGCTTTGCATTCTACGCTCGGGCGATGCTTTTTGCACTCGAGCGAGGCGACTTGTTGTGTCTGGTCGCTTGAGCGACAACTCCTTCGCTCGAGCGAGCCTGTTTATATCATATCGTGATTGAGATATTTCAAAACACTTTCGTAACTCACTCTCTCTCTCTAAAACTCTCCAAAAACGCAGGTTTTCATACTCTCTCTCTAGAATACACCTTCTCTCTAAGATTTCATCTAGATCCGTTGTGTTCTTGACCCTAGTGTCTTTGAGAATAAGGTAGAGGGCTTCAAGAGCTTCATGTTGATCCAAGTAAGAATTGGTTTCGTCATCTTTGGAGTTTCAATCTTGCTTGCCTGTCTTCTACACTTAAGGTAGGGATTTTCTTTGAGCTATATATATATGTTTTTGCAAGATCTAGATGATTTTCGAAATCATCCTTTGTTTGGTTTTTTTTTGAAAATTGATTGTTGATTCAAGAAGACGAGTGATTTTGAGAGTGGGTTTACTTCCTTTTCCTTTAAAAATAGAAATTGGGGGTTTTTGAACTATGTTGATAAAAGAAAGATGTCTTTGGTGAGATCTTCTCAAATTTTTGAAGAAGAATGGTTTTTGGTGAGAAAACCTAGAAATTAGGGATTTTTAAAAAAGATGTTGAAAATCTTTAGAATATGTTGTTATATTTATTTTGTGTGCCAAAATAAATGATGTTTGAAATTTATTTATTTATTATATATAAATGATGGTTTTCCATAGAATAAGAGAATTGTTGAAGTTTTGGAAATTGTTGTTTAAAAGTGTTGATATAGTCTTGAAATGACTAAGTTGTTGGAAATGTTTGAAATGTGGGAATTATGTTATCCCTCGGATGAATTGAAATAAAAGTATTTATTCATCTTGTGAAATTGCATTGAAGTGAGAAATGAGAATTTTGATCACAATGGGAATATTGTGTGGGAGTATTGAAAGTGGAAGAAATATTGCATTGTATTATTAATCATTGCATTGGCATATCAATTCATTTGATTCCATTAAACTTTGAAAGTTGATTTGAAAACTTGCATTGAGAAAAAAATGTTGAGAAACAAGTTTTCATGAAATGGTTTTGGAGTAAATACGGTGGTAAGTCTTGAAAAGTGGTGTAGATTATAGGTGTCGAGCCTTCCAGTTGATACTGGTAAAAATGACAAATTGGTAACTTATATAGTCTACTTGCAGACACAAACCTAGGGATTTACGGAGTTGTATTTACCGCCCCTCAAATAAAATTTGATAAATGTTGAGCAGTTGAAATTGCATGACATCATTGAGTATGTTGGTTTTCAAAAGATGAAGGTATGTTTTACTTTCAAAAAGGTATGACATGGCATAAGCATTCCATCTCACGAAACTTGTATAAAATGTATATACTTTGTTAAGAATTTCCTACTGGGCTTTATGCTCACCCTACGAGATTCTTGTGCAGAAAAAGATGTGGTGATTCCGCTTAACTGAAGGCGTGGAAGTGTGTGCAGAGAGCATAACGTGCTCATTTGCTGTGACTCTGATTATAAGCCAAGGGCTTTGTATGTATGGGTTTGAATAACCGTTTTGTGTAACCAGGCTCAAGCCTTGGAAACTTGTCAACCTTGGGGGTATTTGTTGTTTAATTAATTGTTGTTGGATTAATTGTACTATCACATTAAGACTATTTACATCATGTAATGCAAGTATGAGGATTTGTTATTAGTTTTACTTTAAAGGGCCATGACTATTGTATTACCATTTGGGCAAGAAAATTGGGTCGTTACAAACTTGGATATCCTGAAGACCTAGTATATCAAGGCAACTGGATGTTGTCGCTTGTGATAGATCCATCCCCTTAAGACTCGTCATCACTATATCACTTTCTGTTATGGAACCCTCAAGGGAAGGCTGAGATATACCCTGAATCCTTGTAAGAGGAAGACTATCTTTGACCCCTTCAAAACGGTTCATCTCTATTCCTTCATCAACCACATCGCCCCATCGCAGGTTGCCTATCTAGCTGAGCGGAGTGCTCGCAACATTACCAATCGAAGATCCCAACTTAGATGGAACCTGATCCCCTTTCAATATACCAGGCTTGTCAAGATTGCTTTGTTCCTTCAACCTTTGAAGCCAATTTGCTAACTCAGACATTGAGGTCTGAGAATGGTTCTCCATACCACCACTACGCCTTACGATATCAAAAATAAAGGTAAAATCTTACTCAGAGATTTGGCCCACCTTTATGTTTTGCCCTAATTTACTTGCAGAAACCGATTTAGGGGTTTCATTGATAGATAACTCAAAACCCAATGGTCTACGATCCAGATTATTGGCAACATCTACCTCATTAACTAATGTAGAGACAAAGTCAGATCCTAGAGCTCGCACATTTATTCCAGAAAGATGGGCATTAACTCCGACCATCTCAATGGGGAAGTTGAAATGTAGAAACCCTAGAAACAAGACGTTTCTATAGAGAAGCCAGAGTCTCTCTCTCTCTAACCCATTTTTAATTTTTTCTTTGGGGAGTACACTCTATGGCTGCTACATCTCCAAGTTTCTTCCTATTTCTCTTTCCTTACTCTAACTTTCTCTTCTAGCTCTCAAGAAAAAAGTTTCTCTCTAACCTTTTCCGTCCTTCTCCTTCCTTCTCTCTTTTGTTCTACGGACAAATTTGCTTTGGCGACTAATTGTTTCATTAGCTTAATGGCCAAGTTTAACTAAAACTAATCTTGCTTAGCTTCTCAGATAGAGAATTTACTGAGTAATTGTAACTTAATGATATTAGTTTAACTTAAGTACCTTATTGAAGGTTATCTAAATCCCTTGGTGTTCAATTCTCAAATCCAAAAGGATGAAATTGAATTCCCTTTGATTTTCTTCCTATTTGTCTTTCTTTTCTCTAACTTTCTCTTGTAGCTCTCAAGAAGAAAGTTTCTCCCTAACCTTCTTCGTCCTTCTCCATCATTCTCTCTATTGTTCTAGAAACTAATTAGTTTAGGCCACGAGTCGTTTCATTAGCTTAATTGGCCAAGTTTAACTTAAACTATTCTTGCTTAGCCTCTAAACAAGAGAATTTACTGAGTAATTGTAGCTTAATGATATTCGTTTAACTTATGTACCTCATTGAAGATTTTCTAAATCTCTTAAGTGGTCATTCTCAAATCTAACAGGATGAATTTGAATTCCCTTTGATTTTCTTCCTATTTCTCTTTCTTTTCTCAACTTTCTCTTCTAGCTCCCAAGAAGAAAGTTTCTCTCTAACCTTCTCCATCCTTCTCTCTGTTGTTCTAAGAACAAATTAGCTTAGGCCACTAATTGTTTCATTACCTTAATTGGCCAAGTCTAACTCAAACTAATCTTGCTTAGCATCTAAGAAAGAGAATTTACTAACTAATTGTAATTTAACGATATTAGTTTAACTTAAGAACTTCATTTTAGGTTTTCTAAATCAATCAAGTGTTTAATTCTCAAATCCAAAAAAGGATGAATTTGAATTCCCTTTTATTTTCATACTATTTCTCTTTCTTTTCTCTAATTTCTCTTCTAGCTCTCAAGAATAATGTTTCTCTCTAACCTTCTCCATCATTCTCTCTTTTGTTCTAGGAACAAATTAGCTTAGGCCACTAATTGTTTCATTTGCTTAATTAGCCAAGTTTAACTCAAACTAATCTTGCTTTGCCTCTAAGAAAGAGAATTTACCAAGTAATTGTAGCTTAACGATACTCGTAAAACTTAAGTACCTCATTGAAGGTTTTCTAAATCTCTTAAGTGTTCAATTCTCAAATTCAAAAGAATGAATTTGAATTCCCTTTGATTTTCTTCCTATTTCTCTTTCTTTTCTCTTACTTTCTCATGTAGCTCTCAGGAAAACAGTTCCACTCTAATCTTCTCCGTCCTTCTCCATCTTTCTCTCTTTTGTTTTAGGAAGAAATTAGCTTAGGCAACTAATTGTTTCATTAGCTTAGTTGGCCAAGTTTAACTCAAACTAATCTTGCTTAGCAGCTAAGAAATAGAATTTACAAAGTAATTATAGCTTAACGATATTAGTTTAACTTAAGCACCTCATTGAAGGTTTTCTAAATCTCTTGAGTGTTCAATTCTCAAATAAAAAAGGATGAATTTGAATTCCCTTTGATTTTCTTTTTTGGGTGAATAAGACATAAATAAAAACAGCAGAATATACAAAGATTACAAGGGGCATGCCCCAGGCCCTACGAAGCTATACAAGAATTAGCCAATAGCAAAGCAACTAAAAAAAGGAACCATACGCAAAATGTTCAAGACCTATCTCGAAGAGAAATAGTAATTGAACAAAAGCGAAGCAGCTAACAGCATCCAATAACAACTATAAGATTGTAAAGGTCCAGCCAATAAAAGTCCAGCCATCCAAGATACCCAACGAATAGTGACAAATGTTGTGCATCCAGACATCAACAACCCCAAACCAGCATAGTCTTGAAGAAACCTCATGGAGTGAACCAAAAACCCTAAAGTATGCTGGAGACAATAAACTATATGCAGCCAGCAGCTGGTAATGAGAAACACAATATGGTCTCTAGTACATCCCACTAGAGTAGGCCAAAAAAGGTATATTGTAATAATAGTTATAGAACAGAAAATTAAAAACAGCTTTTGATCATTCAGAGTTTCCCGGACGGCGCTTACAACAGCCAGACCCGTCGACCCATTTCTCACACTAGACGACTTCGGAGTCTCCAATGGCAGCTTGAAATAACATTCCTTGTTTGAGCAATGTTGAACTGTATGTCCTAAACAAGATAGAAGGACCTGCCAAGTAAGCAAAGATAGAAAGAAACCATGATCAGTGAGATCCAAAGTAGAATTACATGGTATACACACATTTTTTGGGCTTACCCCACTCAACCCACAATATAAGTCCTCACCACACTCGGAATAAGCTTCCTTAACCTGCACATAAAATGATACAATATATATAATGGTAAGCTTGTAAAACATATAGATCCTAATTCACTCAACCCACAAATGTTCAAGGAAATTATGACTATATGTCTCACCACACTCAACCCACATATAATATCAATCTTCATAAAAACACCCCTACACAGGCAGCAGCTAATTAGATAAACACTCATTATCATACTCACATCCACTCAACTCACATTATACTGAACTCACATCACTCAGCAGCCCTCCCATCACTGTAATGATGAGGCTTCAAGATGGATGTAGGAAGGTTCCATTGAGAGAGGAACCACTTATCACCTGTTGCAATAGGAATGTTGCTAACAGATAGCATTCTACTTCTGACCATTTGCACAATAGATTTAATGATAACCTCAACAGGTTTAAATTCTTTGTTAAAAATTCTATTATTCCTTTCAATCCAAACATAATACACAGTACAAAGAAAGGAGAGTCTAGTGATGATTGATTTCATAGACTTCCCTTTACTTTCTTTGTTGACAATTGTAACAATCTCAGGCTAGGGGGCCTTTTGCCAGTGAACATTGCATTTACCTTGCATTGCATGCCAAATTATGTACGTAAAGTTGCAGTCAAAGAATAGATGAGGATGGCTTTCATCATAGTCAAGGCAAAAAGGACAGGTTGAGCTAGAAGAAATACCAAATAATTGGACTCTATCACTTGTATTCAACCTACCATAGATAGCCATCCAAACAATGAAACTGACTTTAGGAATTGTGGAATGGCCCCAGACCAAATTGTGCCCAAGGAACAGGATCATGTTTGTTTCTCCACAACTACCAAGCAAATTTAATAGTGAAAACACCATCAGAGTTTAAAGACCAAATTGCTTTGTCCACATCCAAAGGATTAGGAAGACAATTGTTAGGGGTTTGGGAAGTTAGTTCCCTAAGATCCCAAGAGTTAGGAAAAGGCCACTTCCAAGAACCCCCTACAATAATCTGACTAACTTTGGAATCCTCATTTAAACCTAAGTCATACATGATTCTGTCACCATATCTATCCCAAAGAGGGCTTAAATGATGCCAGTTGTCATACCACAAAAATGTATTCTGACCATTACCAATCCTATGTCTAATAAGAGGGTAAATGATAGGCCTAAAAGAGAGGATTTTCCTCCAGACCCAAGAAGGGTCACTAGGTGTTTTAATTTTCCAGAAACACTTACCCTTAATAAGATAAGATTTGACCCACTGGCACCACATTGATTTTTCCCCACCAGAAAAAAGGAACCAGACATGTTTAGCAATGGCAGCCTTATTTCAAATCTCCATAGATTTAAAACCCAGACCACCCTCTTTTTTAGGTGTGCAAATTTTATCCCAGGAAATCTTCGCACCATGCTTCCTAAGCTCAGTACCAGACCATAGAAAGGATCTAAGAAGACTCTTAATCTCCTTAATAACTTTCTTAGGTAATATGAATAGTGAAGACCAAAAAACTTGCATTGAAAACAAGATGGTCTGGATAAGCTGGGCCCTACCAGCATAAAAGAGAAGTTTGTTGGTCCAACTACTAATCCTCTTAGTGATCCTGTCAACAAGTTGTTTACAGTCAGAGGCTCTCAACTTTGTAGTGATGAGGGGGACTCCAAGGTATTTGACAAGTAAAGTCCCCTCAGTAAAAGTGGCAATTTGAAGAATACTAGCCCTCAACTCCTTATTACAGCCAGAGAAAAAGATATTGCTCTTGCTAGGATTGGGATTGAGGCCCGAAAGAGTGCTGAACTCCTCCAAACCATCCATAATCATCCGAACAGTGTTAACATCACCTTTACTGAAAATCATAAGATCATCAGCAAAGCATAGGTTAACAATTCTAGTTTTCTCGCATCTCCAATGAAATTTAAAGAGAGGGAGCTTAGATTTTTCATCCAAACTTCTAGCCAGGACCTCCATAGCCAAAACAAAAAGATAAGGAGACATGGGATCTCCTTGCCTAAGACCTCTAGCCCCTTTAAAATAGCCATGAAGGCTACCATTAATACTGATGGAAAAGGAGGGACTAGTCATACAAGCTTTGATCCAAGAGATCATAGTTTGGGGAAAGCCCATGGCATTAAGAATATCAATGATGAACTCCCATCTAACCGTATCATAGGCTTTCATTATATCAACTTTCATTGCGCACTTAGGAACATTTGAGTTCTTATGATAACCTCTCATAATTTCCTGAAATAGAAAAATGTTATCCGAGATTCTCCTCCCCTGCACAAATGCAGATTGAACAGGATCAACAAGATCAGGGAGGACCACCTTAATTCTGTTTGCAATAATCTTAGAAATGCACTTATAGATTGTATTGCAGTAGGAAATAGGTCTATAGTCCCCAACTTTCACCGGGTTAGGAATCTTAGGAATGAGAGCAATGGTTGTATTGTTGATTTCAGAAAGGAGTTTCCCAGATTCAAAGAAAGCTCTTATAGCCTGGGTAACATCTTTATGAACAACATTCCAAGTACTCTTAAAGAAACCGGCTGAAAATCCATCAGGGCCAGGGGCCTTATTAGCTTTTATGGACCAGAAGACATCCTTAATCTCCTTGTCAGAAACAGGGCTAGCCATCTTAATAGCTTGGTCAGGAGTGACTCTAGCTTTGATCAAATCATGAATTCTACTAGAGCTACTATACTGGTTCTGGGAAGGAGTACCAAAAAGCTTAGAAATAAAAGCTTCATGAACCTCCTCAGATTTGGACGAAACCCTACCACCCTCCATTTCAACATCGAAACCCTTTGATTTTCTTCTTATTTCTCTTTCATTTCTCTAACTTTCTTTTCTAGCTCTCAAGAATAAAATTTCTCTCTTACCTTCTTCTCCGTCCTTCTCTATTCTTCTCCCTTTTGTTCGAGAAACAATTTATCTTAGGCCACTAATTGTTTCATTAGCTTAATTGGCCAAGTTTAACTCAATCAATTCTTTCTTAGCCTACAAGAAAGAGAATTTACTGAGTAATTATAACTTCTTTTTTTTTTTTGGGGGTGAATAAGACATAAAATATAGACAAAGAATATACAAGATTACAAGGGGAATGCCCCAGGCCCTACACCAGCTATACAGCAGAAAAAAGCAACAACCCAAAACAGAAGAGGCAAAAGCTACCAAAAAAAGAAACCCAAGCACACTGTTCAGAAACCATATCAAGGACGATAAGGAGATTGAGCACTGCGAAATCAGCCCAATATAATGAAACTAGAAAACAAAACAGCCCCAAAGCAACACCAAAAAAAAATAGTAGTACCTATGCCGAAAACACTATACCCGAATAAGGTAATCAAAACAAAGACCTCTGCAACAAGTATCCAGGCGCAAGCCTCAAAACTAAATCAAATCCAGCACCAAACGATAAAGGCAAGAGGCAAAAACATATCAACATAATCCCTAGTACATCCCACTAGGATAGGCAAAATAACTGTTCAACGTAAACCAAAAATAACATAAAGAAGACAGCTTGTATCCATGATGAAACATCCAGAGGCGCATCCAGCAGCCAATCCATCAAAACTGGTATCCACCAAGAACCAATCCAAGTAGCAGTCCTCATCTAGACAATACAGAAAGACCTGCCAACATGGAATGAAATATGTAATCCATTAGCAATGATGTACAGATCACCAATCCAATGAAACTAGTACCCATAATATATAACTCACAACACTCAACCCGCAGTAAATCTCACAACACTCTGTAACATCTGAAAACTAGGTAATTGTAGCACACAATATATAGGCTCACATCACTCAACCCACACATAAGCTGCAGCACACCGTTACAAACCATAGCCTGCACATAAAACTTACAATATATATAAACATTAGATAACAACATTTGTAAGAGCTATTTCACTCAATCCACTATTCTTTCAGTTGTCACTATAGAGTCTCACATCACTCAACCCTCATTGAATTCCAAGCAATGCTCATTACTGCACAAGGAGAAAACAGTTAGAAATACACTCAGTTTGCTTACATTCACTCGACCCTCATATAGTAAACTCACTTCACTCAGCAGCCCTCCCATCTCCGAGAGCATTGGGCTTCAAAACCGAGCAGGCAGATTCCATTGGTCAATGTACCAGTTATCACCTACATTTCTAGGCACATTTGTTATAGACAGCAACCTACCCCTAACCATTTGGACAATGATTTTAACAACCACTTCTTCTAGCTTGAATTCCTTATTGAAAATTATGTTATTTCTTTCAAGCCAAAGTAATATAAACAGAGCACAACAATGACAATTTGATGATAATGGATCTTAATGATCTTCTCTTAGTCTCTCTAGTAGCAAAAGGAATAATGTCAAGCCACTGAAAATCAGGCCACTGCACATTACATTTAGCTTTGATTTCAGTCCATATTTTAGCAGAGAAAGCACAATTAAAGAAGAGGTGAGAATGATTTTCAGTAACATGTTGGCAAAAAGGGCAAGTTGATGTAGGTGAGATACCAAATAGCTGAAGCCTGTCTCCAGTATTTAGTCTCTCATGGATAGCCATCCAAACAATAAAACTGACCCTAGGTATCAGATGAGCCCCCCAGATGAGTTTATGCCAATCCACTTTATCAAACTTAACCCTCCAATGATTCCAAACAGCATTTATAGTAAATTTCCCATCAGAAAGATACCAAGTAGGTTGATCGTTCATGGAGGAATTAGGTCTACAACTAGTAGGGGTGGAAGAAATCAGCTCCCTTATTTCCCAAGAGTTAGGGACAGGCCACTTCCAAGAATCCCCATCCACAATCTGACTGACCTTAGTCTCACTGTCAAGACAGAAGTCATACAAAATTCTGTCCCCGAACTTTTTCCATAAAGGACCAAAAGGATGCCAATTATCATACCATAAGAAGGTAGAGTCACCCCTACCTATTTTGTGGATGATAAGAGGAGATATTTTATCCCTAAGAGCTAGGATCTTCCTCCAGACCCAAGAGGAGTCATTAGGAACCTTCACTTTCCAGAAACTTTTGCCTTTAAGTAAATAAGATTTAACCCACTAGCACCACATAGACATCTCCCCTCCAGAGAAAAGGAACCAAATATGCTTAGTTATAGCAGCCTTGTTCCAAACCTCTAAAGATTTAAACCCAAGACCACCTTCATTTTTTGGCACACAAATCTTTTCCCAAGCAATTTTGGCACTATGTTTCTTAAGATCTGTACCAGACTAGAGGAAAGCTCTAAGGATACTCTCAATCTCTCTAATAACCTTCTTGGGGAGGATAAAAAAAGAGGACCAATAAACCTGCATAGAAAAGAGAATGGTCTGAATAAGCTGGGCTCTACCAGCATAAGAAAGAGCTTTGTTGGTCCAGCTCTTAATCTTAACAGTAATCCTATCAATGAGAATTTGACAGTCCGAGGCCCTAAGCTTAGTTGTAATCAGAGGGACACCAAGGTACTTGACAAGAAGAGTACCCTCAGTAAACTTAGCAATTTTGAGAATATCCTCTCAAATTCTTATTACACCCAGAGAAATAAATATTGCTTTTGTTGAAGCTAGGGGTAAGGCCTGACAGGGAAGAAAACTCCTCTAGGCCTTGCATGATTAAACTAACAGTAGGAGCATCCCCTTTACTGAAGATCATAAGATCATCAGCGAAGCAAAGATTCACAATCTTGGTTTTCTCACACCACCAATGGAACTTGAATAGAGGGTGTTTGGACTTCTCAGCAAAAATTCTAGCTAGGATTTCCATAGCCAATACAAAAGATAAGGAGACATAGGATCTCCATGTCTAAGACCTCTAGCACCTTTGAAGTAGCCATGCAAGCTCCCATTGATGCAAACAGAGAAAGAAGGACTAGTAATACAGGCCTTGATCCAGGAGATCATGGTGGGAGGAAAAGCCATAGCTTTAAGAATGTCAATGATAAACTCCCATCTCACACTATCATAAGCTTTCATAATATCCACTTTCATCGCACACTTAGGAGTAGTAGAACTCTTATGATAACCCCTCAAAATTTCTTGAGACAAGAAAATATTATCAGAAATTCTCCGGCCTTGAACAAAAGCAGATTGCACAGGATCAATAAGGTCAGGCAGGACCTCTTTGATCCTATTAGCAATGATCTTAGCTATACATTTGTATATTGTGTTACAACATGAGATGGGTCTAAAGTCTCCCACTCTTACAGGGTTAGGAACCTTTGGGATGAGAGCTATGATTGTACTATTAACTTCAGAGAGAAGTTTTCCAAACTCAAAGAAGGTTCTAATAGCCTGGGTAACCTCTCTTCCAACAATATCCCAAGATTTTTTGAAAAAACCAGCCGGGTAACCATCAGGGCCAGGGGCCTTGTTTGGTTTAGGGGACCAAAACACATCCTTAATCTCCAGATCAGTCACTGGTCTAGCAAGGAAAACAGCTTGATCAGTGGAAACCCTAGACTTAACAAGGGCATTAATTCTATCAAAACCATCATAATGACCAGTAATAGGAGTACCAAACAAGTCAGAGTAAAATTTTATAAAAGCATTTTGAATCTCTTCAGACTTGTTGGATATACTCCCATCCTTTAACTCAATGTTAAGAATTTTACCCCTGTTAATATTACCCTTAATGGTTTTAAAGAAGAACTTGCTGTTACAATCCCCCAATTTAAGCCACTAAACCCTAGATTTTTGGTGAGCCAAACTCTCTCAACAGTAGTAAGATCAACATACTATTTATAGAGAGTCCTTTTGAGTCTCTGCAACTCAAGCTTACTAGGGTCCTTATCCAACTTCCATTGCACAGAATCCAACTCAGATTTGGTAGCCAAGACTCTAGTGGATATGTCACTGAAATCTTTTTTATTCATACCTTGAAAACAGGTTTCAGTTGTCGGAGTTTTTGACAAACTCTGAACATAGGAACTCCCAGAATATATTGGTTCCACACCTTAGATACAGCAGGAAGAAAATCCTCATGATTCGACCAGAAATCAAAAAAAATTTAAAAGGTTTCTTAAAAGAAAAAACAGCATCAGACACAGTGACCACAGCAGGAGAATGATCAGAGATAGAAGAGGTAAGGAAAATAGCACTAGAAATAGGATAAAGGTCAAGCCACACCTCATTGACCAGAACCCTATCAATTTTTGTTGCAATGTACTGACCACTATCCCTCTTATTGGCCCAAGTAAATTGGCAGCCACCATAAGAGAGCTCAACCAAATCAGATTGAATGATATGGGAGTTAAATTCCTCATTCTCAGGTGACCACACAGATGTACCCCCAAATTTCTCATATTGGTACCTAATAGCATTAAAATCCAGCAGGAATACAAGGGGAAAATTGGACTGGGACTGGGAGATTTTAACCATGTGCTCAAAAAACTCTTTCCTAATGGCATGTTTATTTTCAGCATACACAAAACAAGCTTTAAAAACAGAGTTGTCACCCAAAACTAGAATTTCACAAAAAATGAACTGGGTTGAAACTTCAATCAAGTTAACTTGACAGAAAGCAGGGTCCCAGCACACACAAATACGCCCAGTTTTGGTTGGTTGTGAGTTAGTCAAAAAGGACCAATTATTAAAACATAAGAAAAGAAGTGCCTTTTCATTTGCAGCTTTTATTTTGGTCTCCAAAATGCCTAAGACTTTTATATCTTCATGTAACAAAAATTTTTTCACTTCCTTGTGTCTAGAGGAATCATTGAAACCTCTAACATTCCATGATGCAATTTTAAAAGTCATATGGGCTAATCAAAAATACAGTAACCCACAACCACTTAAAACTTGGAATTTACCTTTGCTTTTTCCTCTGGCTTTTGCTACCCTTGCCAGAGGAATTACCTTTTGCAGCTAATTTTTGCTGGACTTGCTTTTGCACTGGACTCTTCTTTGCATGTGTTGATTCCACTAGGCTTTCCACTTTAGTAATCAGTTCAGCATCATTGGGAAGTGCAAGCTTAGTTATCTCCACCAGTTCCTTCTGAAAATCCTCCAGATCCGTAATGTTGGGGGAATTGACCTCCCACCATGACTAGATTCAATTTTGCCACTATCACTAGAATTGCCCTCCCGATGTGGGTTTTCTGCTAAGACTTGGTTGTTATGAACATCCATCCCTTCTTGTATTTTCTCAGTACTAGCACCCAGTTGCCCATCTGCCTCCTCAATCTGCACTACATGTTCCACACCTTCAGAGTCCCCCACCTTCCCCTTACCTTTTGCTTTAATTGTGCTCCACCCAGGGTCTGGATTTTCCTCAGTTTCCTTTTGGAGGTTAACTAACTTCTCAACTTGTGTTTTAACACTTCTGGTTGTGTCATGCCCAAAAGCTATACAGTGATCACGCTTTGCTGGGAGACCCTGATATTCCACTTTTACTACAATAGTATCCCCTCCACAACTGATATTAAACATTGCTGGAAGTGTAGAGGAAGCCTCTATTTCAACACACACTCTAGCAAAAGAAACTCTGCTACCCTTCTCGGTGAGATGGTCTATAAACAGGGGAACTCCCACAGCACTTGTTGTTCAACTGAGCCCATCACTATCCCAGTATTCCAATGGCACATTAAAAAGCCTAACCCAGACAGGGACTTTTGTGGCTTTCTCCTTAATAAGTTTCATCATCCTAGTCCACTGTTTAAGGATTAGATTAAACCCCCCAACATACCATGGCCCACCCTCAAGGACCGATTTGCAGCAGTCTAGATCTTCAAAGATAAAAAACCAAAAACCTTCCCCATTAGCTAAAATAGTATCCTGATATTCCACTCTAGCAAAAGAAACTCTGCTACCCTTCTCGGTGAGATGGTCTATAAACAGGGGAACTCCCACAGCACTTGCTGTTCAACTGAGCCCATCACTATCCCAGTATTCCAATGGCACATTAAAAAGCCTAACCCAGACAGGGACTTTTGTGGCTTTCTCCTTAATAAGTTTCATCATCCTAGTCCACTGTTTGAGGATTAGATTAAACCCCCCAACATACCATGGCCCACCCTCAAGGACCGATTTGCAGCAGTCTAGATCTTCAAAGATAAAAAACCAGAAACCTTCCCCATTAGCTAAAATCTCTTTCAGACCCTTATTATTCCACATGCTAAGAGCACTATTCCTCATATAATTGTAGGACACACTCTTATCCAGAAAATAGCCCACTAGGCATGAATCCCATTTTCCTAGAGAGTAAGGTCTAGGTGGTAACTCAACACTGACATACCCCTCATTACGTATAGGAGGAACATACCTGAGAGGGATGGAAGATCGAGCAGAAGGTGCAGCTACCTAGGCCCAAGATTTACCTTGTCCTTTGCCACCCCCATGACCACACCCCCCTCTTCCGCCCCGAGCTTATGAAAACCCTCCCCGTTGAGTTTGAAACTCCTCATAGTCACTATCTATTTCTGGGTCCAGATGGTCCGAGTTTCCAATTGGATGCACTATTTGGTCAGATTCACGGACTTAGGTACCCCCTTCTATACCAATTGCAGGATCCGATGATAGATTGTCACTAACACCACGAACCCTAGCATCAACTCTATTGCGTGTAACGACGATGCTATCGGGAAAGTTCTGGAACACAGGGTTGCCATTCTCTACGGATTCTGACCACCCAAGATTTGGAGGATCAGGGGTGAAAGTAGCCCTTCCCTCATTTGACGTTATAGGAGACTTTAACCTTGCTAGACGATCTGCAACTTTTTGAAATTCTGTCAATGTAACCATAGCTCCAACCTTCAAATCCGTTTGACTTAGGGTTTCCCCCTTACGCAAAGCCTCAAAAGTCTAATCAGGTTCAGGAACACGATCCTTGGAAGTCGCCTCCGATGGATCCATGTTTTCCGTAGACAAAACTTCGAACTTGTTATTTACAAACCCTAAATCACCACTCGGTTTAACCAACCCTAAACCTTCCACACCAGAATCGCTCACACGTGCACCAAGGGAACACTCAGATTTGGTTAAAGCATTTACTGCGATCATCATTCAATGAGGGATTAAAACCCTAGAAATGCACGTTTCTAGAGAGAGGGAGCTTCTCTCTCTAACCCATTATGAAACAATGAGTAATTATAACTTAACAATATTAGTTTAACTTAAGCAACTCATTTTAGGTTTTTCTAAATCAAGTAAGTGTTCAAATTTCAAATCCAAAAGTATGAATTTTAATTCCCTCTAATTTTCGGCCTATTTCACTCTTTTTTTTTCTCTAACTTTCTCTTCTAGCTCGCAATAAGAAAACTTTCTCTCTAACCTTCTCTGTCCTTCTCTGTCCTTCTCCATCTTTCTCTCTTTTGTTCTAGGAACTAGTTAGCTTGGGCCACTAATTGTTTCATTAGCTTAATTGGCCAAGTTTAACTCAAACTAATTTTGTTTAGCCTCCAAGAAAGAGAATTCATTGAGTAATTGTAACTTAACAATATTAGTTTAACTTAAGCACCTCATTTTTTGGTTTTCTAAATCAACTAAGTGTTCAATTCTAAAATCCATAAGTCTGAATTTGAATTCCCTTTGATTTTCTTCCAATTTCTCTTTCTTTTCTTAACTTTCTCTTCTAGCTCTCAAGAAAAAAGTTTTTCTCTAACCTTCTCCACCCTTCGCCATCCTTCTCTCTTTTGTTCTAGGAACTAATTAGCATAGGCAACTAATTGTTTCAATAGCTTAATTGGCTTCGTTTAACACACTCTAATCTTGCTTAGCCTCTAAGAAACAGAATTTACTGAGTAATTGTAACTTAACGATATTAATTTAACTTAACCAACTCATTTTAGGTTTTCTAAATCAAGTAAGTGTTCAATTCTCAAATCAAAAAGGACGAATTTGAATTCCGTTTGATTTTCTTCCTATTTCTCTTCCTTTTCTCGAACTTTCTTTTGTTGCTCTCAAGAATACAATTTCTCTCTTACCTTCTCCGTCCTTCTCCATTCTTCTCCCTTTTGTTCTAGAAACAAATTAGCTTAAGCTACCAATTGTTTCATTAGCTTAATTGGCCAAGTTTAACTCAAACAATTCTTCCTTAGCCTTTAGGAAAGAGAATTTACTGAGTAATTGTAAGTTAAAGATATTCGCTTAACTTAAGCACCTCATTTAGGTTTTCAAAACCTCTTAAGTGTTCAATTTCTCAAAATCCAAAAGGATGAATTTGAATTCCCTTGATTTTCTTCCTATTTCTCTTTCTTTTCTCTAACTTTCTCTTCTAGCTCTCAAGAAGAAAGTTTCTCTATAGCTTTCTCCATTCTTCTCCATCCTTCTCTCTTTTGTTCTAAGAACTAATGCGCTTAACCACTAATTGTTTCAATAGCTTAATTCGCCAAGTCTAACTCAAACTAATCTTGCTTAGCCTCTAAAAAAGAGAATTTACTGAATAATTGTAGCTTAACGATACTAGTTTAACTTAAGCAACTCATTTTAGGTTTTCTAAATCAACTATGTGTTCAATTCTTAAATCCAAAAGAATGAATTAGAATTCTGTTTGATTTTCCTTCTATTTCTCTTTCTTTTCTCTAACTTTCTCTTCTAGCTCTCAAGAGTAAAATTTCTCTCTAACCTTCTTCGTCCTTCTCTCTTTAGTTTTAGGAACAAATTAGCTTAGGCCACTAATTGTTTGTTCACTTAATTGACCAAGTTTAACTCAAACTAATCTTGCTTAGCCTTTGAGAAAGAGAATTTATTGAGCCATTGTAGCCTAACAATATTCGTTTAACTTAAGCACCTCATTTTAGGTTTTTTGAAATCTTTTAAGTGTTCAATTCTAAAAATCCAAAATGATGAATTTGAATTCCTTTTGATTTTATTCCAATTGCTCTTTCTATTTTCTAACTTTCTCTGCTAGCTCTCAAGAAGAAGGATTCTCTCTAACCTTCTTTGTCCTTCTCTATCCTTGTCTCTTTTGTTCCGAGAACTAATTAGCTTAGGCCACTAATTTTTTCATTAGCTTAATTGGCCAAATTTAACTAAAACTAATCTTGCTTAGCCTCCCAGAAAGACATTTTACAGAGTAATTATAGCTTAACGATATTAGTTTAGCTTAAACACCTCATTTTGTGTTTTCTAAATCAACTAAGTGTTCAATTCTCAAATCCAAAATAATGAATTTGAATTCTCTTTAATTTTCTTGCTATTTCTCTTTCTTTTCTCTAACTTACTCTTCTAACTCTCAAGAAAAAAGCTTCTCTCTAACCTTCTCCGTCCTTCTCCATCCTTCTCTCTTTTGTTCTAGTTTTATTAGCTTAATTGGCCAAGTTTAACTCAAACTAATCTTGCTTAGCCTCTAAAAAAGAGAATTTACTGAGTACAAGTAGCTTAACGATATTAGTTTGACTTCAGCACCTCATTGAAGGCTTTCAAAATCTCTTAAGTGTTCATTTCTCAAATCCAAAAGGATGAATTTGAATTCTCTTTGATTTTTTTTCATATTTCTCTTTCTTTTCTCGAGCATTCTCTCCTAGCTCTAAAAAAGAAAGTTTCTTTCTAATCTTCTCCGTCCTTCTCTATCCTTCTCTCTTTTGTTTAAGGAACTAATTAGCTTAGGCTACTAATTGTTTCATTAGCTTAATTGGCCAAGTTTAACTCAAACTAATCTTGCGTAGCCTCTAAGAAAGAGAATTTACTGAATAATTGTAATTTAACGATATTAGTTTAACTTAAGCACCTCTTTTTAGGTTATCTAAATCAACTAAGTGTTCAATTCTCAAATCCAAAAAAGTATGAATTTGAATTTTCTTTGATTTTTCTTCATATTTCACTTTCTTTTCTCTAACTCTCTCTCTTAAGAAGAATGTTTCCCACTAACCTTCTCCGTCCTTCTCTCTTTTGTTCTAGGAACAAATTAGCTTAGGCCACTAATTGTTTCATTAGCTTAATTGGCCAAGTTTAACTCAAAATAATCTTGTTTAGCTTTTAAGAAAGAGAATTTATTGAGTAATTGTAGTTTAACGATATTAGTTTAACTTAAGCACCTCATTTTAGGTTTCCTAAATCAACTAAGTGTTCATTTCTCAAATCCAAAAGGATGAATTTGAATTCCCTTTGATTTTCTTCCTATTTCATTTTCTTTTCTCTAAATTTCTCTTCTTGGTCTCAAGAAGGAAGTTTCTCTCTAACCTTCTCCGTCCTTCTCCATCGTTCTCTCTTTTGTTGTAGGTAATAATTACCTTAGGCCACTAATTGTTTCATTAGCTTAATTGGCCAAATTTAACTCAAATTAATCTTGCTTAGCTTACAAGAAACAGATTTTATCGAGTAATTGTGTCTTAACAATATTGGTTTAGCTTAAGCACCTCATTTTAGGTTTTCTAAATCAACTAAGTATTCAATTCTCAAATGCAAAAGAATGAATTTGAATTCTCTTTGATTTTCTTACTATTTCTCTTTCTTTTCTGTAACTTTCTATTCTATCTCTCAAAAATAAAATTTCTCTCTAACCTTCTCCGTCCTTCTCCATCATTCTCTCTTTTGTTCTAGGAACAAATTAGCTTAGGCCACTAATTATTTCATAGTTTAATTGGCCAAGTTTAACTCAAACTAATCTTACTTAGTTTTAAGAAAGAGAATTTACTAAGTAATTGTACCTAAAAGATATTCGTTTAACTTAAGCACCTCATTTTAAGTATTCGAAATCTCTTTAAGTGTTCAATTCTCAAAATCCAAAAGGTTGAATTTGAATTCCATTTGATTTTCTTCTTATTTTTCTTTCTTTTCTCTAACTTCCTCTTCTAACTCTCAAGAAGAAAGTTTGTTTGTAACCTTCTCCGTCCTTCTCCATTTTGTTCTAGGAACTAATTAGCTTATGCCACTAATTGTTTCATTAGTTTAATTGGCCAAATTGAACTCAAACTAATCTTGCTTAGCCTACAATAAAGAGAGTTTACTGAGTAATGGTAGCTTAACGATATTAGTTTAGCTCAAGCAACTCATTTTAAGTTTTCTAAATCAACTAAGTATTCAATTCTCAAATCCAAAGGATGAATTTGAATTCCCTTTGATTTTCTTCCTATTTTTCTTTCTTTTCTCTAATTTTCTCTTCTAACTCTCAAGAAGAAAGTTTCTCTCTATCTTTTTCATCCTTCTCCATCATTTTCTCTTTTGTTCTAAGAACAAATTAGCTTATGTCACTAATTGTTTCATTAGCTTAATTGGCCAAGTTTAACTCAAACTAATCTTATTTAGCGTCTAAGAAAATAATTTTCTGAGTAATTGTAGTTTAATTAAGCACCTCATTGAAGGTTTTCCAAATTTGATTTTCTTCCTATTTCTCTTTCTTTTCTCTAGCTTTCTCTTTTAGCTCTCAAGAAGAAAGTTTCTCTCCAACCTTCTCTCTTTTGTTCTAATAACTAATTAACTTACTCTACCAGTTGTTTTATTAACTTAATTGACCAAATTTAACTCAAACTAATATTGCTTAGCCTATAAGAAAAAAAATTTACTGAGTAATTGTAACTTAACGATATTAGTTTAATTTAAGCACCTCATTTTAGGTTTTTTAAATCAACTAAGTGTTCAATTCTAAATCCAAAAATATGAATTTGAATTTTCTTCTCTTTTTTTTTTTTTTTTCTCTTTTTTCTTTTTTTTTCTTTTTTTTCTCTAACTTTCTCTTCTAACTCTCAAGAATAAAGTTTCTCTTTAACCTTCTCTGTCCTTCTCCATCATTATCTCTTTTGTTCTAAAAACTAATTAACTTGAGCCACTAATTGTTTCATTAGCTTAATTTGCTAAGCTTAATTTAAACTAATCTTGCTTAGCCTCTAAAAAAGAGAATGTACTGAGTAATTATAATTTGACGATACTAGTTTAACTTATGCACTTCATTATAGGTTTTCTAAATCAATTAAATATTTAATTCTCAATTTCATCCTTCTGTCTTTTTGTTCTATGAACTAATTAACTTAGGCCACTAATTGTTTCGTTAGCTTAATTAGCCAAGTTTAACTCAAACTAATCTTTCTTAACCTCTAAGAAAGAATTTACTGAGTAATTGTAACTTAACGATATTAATTTAACTTAAACACCTCATTTTAGATTTTTTAGATCACTTGAGTGTCCAATTCTCAAATCCAAAAAGATAAATTTTATAACATATATTCTGTGTTCATAATCTAAATCTACAGCAGAGACAGAACGTTCTCCTTATCCAAGCTTTGGGGTCACTTGTCTAAAGGATGAAATACTAAGCACAACACAGACCACCTCGTTCTGTAATAATAATAATAATAATAATAATAATAATAATATAAAAAAAAAAAAGAAGGCAGAAAGAAATATAAAATTAATAAGAATAAGAAACAAAGAAATAAAAGCTAAAATTACAATAAAAAGGGACATTCAGCAGGTATATAATATACAAGCGCCATTATCAAGCCACTGATGCCCTCCAATAATTCTGAGAACAGAGGACACCCTCCTCACTAGATGATCTAAAAAACAAGAGGGAGGTATGATCAAAAGCGGTGTGTCACATATATTAACAGCAAGCCTTCTAGGGACGCTTTAGCTGGTCTTACTAGTTGAGGACACCACAGAAGTAGCATTTTCAAGTTTATGTCCGTTGGTCATGGAGGCATCTGATGCAGTACCAGTAGTTCTCTCAGTCACTGAATCTGAGCCTTCTTTAGTATCCAAGTGGACAACCTGAGCAAAACTCTTGGATATCTGTTGAATGAAATTGCTAGATAATGTCGTTGTAACAACATTTCCTGCACTTTCCCCAATACCCACCACCAAGCTAGGCTGCGGCTGCTGCTGCTGCTGCTGCTGCTGCCTGGCCTTCCTTTCTTGCATGGCTTTTTGCCTGTCTTCGTAGAACTCAAAATCATCTAAGATGGACATATTACTTCCATAATTGTTGAAAATCTTCAGCATTTCAATTCCTTGCTCCAATTTAGCCTGCAATAGTATTCTAAATTCAGGCATAACAAGTAAAGCCAGTAGTTACTATAACTGAAAGCTGACATATTGAGAAATCATGGCCTTGTCCAACAATCAGGGTGGGTGAAAAAAAAAAAAAAAACCCACCAATATCTATATTTTGATTAAATTTTTTGGATTAGCAACAAAGAAATTTTTATTGACAGGGAAAGAAGAAAAGTACCCACAAAAACATAAAAAATAAATAAAATAAAAAAAAAGAAAAAAAGAAAAAGTAAATAGGAGGATGAGAAATCCACCAAATCAAACAAGAATGAAAAGAAAAATATCAAAACTCCATCTTACCTACCGCTCTCCAATCATTGCTAATCAAAAACAAAGGAACCCCTCAAGGACAAAGAGACAAGGAAACCCAAAAGCAGCCAAAATAACAAACCCTATCCCATAAACTACCAATGTCATCAAAACTTAATCCTCATAAATTCTTGCTTTCCTTTCCAACCAAATAACTCCCAACATCGCACAAACTACACTCTTCCAAGGAAGGTAATATCCAATCCAGCCCTACTAACCAAAACAACGTCCTGCATAAGCCCAAAGTTATAGGGCAATGCATAAACAAATGATCAAGACTCTCTCCTCCCTCCTACACATCATGCACCACTATGGACATATAAAAAATATATATATATATCTCTAGACAAATCAAATAAGGATTGTGAGGAACATTGAAAAGAGAATGTAGCTCAGCAAGTTTTCATATTTAAATTGTTGCAAAATCATCTCCTTGCTATTATTACTATCAAATATATTATTTTCAGAGTACGTGATCAGACAATCAGTAATCGACTAATCTCCCATTTGGTTGTGCAATCCGTCTTTTTATGAATCATTTTTGAACAAGTTTTTTATACCATAGCAGCTATTATTGGTAAAAACAAATCTAATTTCACAAGTAAATAAACTGATGAATAAACGATTTCCCTTTGTCTCTACCAATTTTATAATAAGAGCACTAATTTTTTTTAGTTCTAAAGAATGCAGCTCTAAAGTTTATTCAAGAAAATTAATACAACCCTATATTAAAATCTCAAAAAAAAAAAATCACATTTATATTACCAAATCATAGTAAAACTAGCATCCAGGGAAAAAACAAATTATACTAAAATAAAATTAAAATAAAAAAATACATAAAATTATTCAATACCTCTAGATGCATACATAAAAAAATCATATATATTCAACTATTAAAAATAAATAAAAAAACCAGTAGTCTTAAGGCTATGTTACCTAGAACGTTGATCATTTCAGTATGTGGAATGGGAATGCAAATGTGGTGTACGTGCTTTAAAATGTAGTATGATAAGAATAAACTCATATTGATTACACTAGAGAAATTTATAGTATTTCAAGAGTAATTTTCTTTTAACAATTACACATCTAAAAAAATGTAGATTTTTTCTCCAAAATTAATCATGTGGCAACACATTTTTTTTTAATTGGCACCAAGGTGTCCAAATCAAAACTAATCCCCAAGGGTGCACAGGCCCTCGGCAAAGAGTTTCCCGCAAGTGCACCACGGTTAATCAAAGGTTTTCTATGAAATCCCATATTTTTATAAAAAATAACATATTTTCCTAAATTTTTTGTATAATTATTCACATTATTTTGAATTTAATAGTCTATATATTTTTATATTGAAAATTTTATTCAAAAAAATACTTTTTATTATTATTCAATATTATTTTTTGAACTTTCTGGTATTTTTATTATATTTTTCCCTATACTTTTCATGGACCGAAGTATGCTGAAACATAGCATTTTCTATACCAAAACCAACCCAATCCTTGCCCAACTTCCGCCCAACGTATTCTTGCTCTCCATGTCCAAAACTCTCCCTCACATGCTCTCTTGTACCCTCTCACCTATATATATATATCCATTCTCTCGCAACATCACCACCCGAACTACCAACCCATCAGCCACGAGCTCCATCATCACCGCCACCCTTATCACCAAACTCACCTCCATCACCATCACGCAATTGTCATGAACACCATCAGCCGCGAGCTTCTCTACCATCATTGTCACTACCGAACCACCACTAAACTCCATTACCACCTAGAACCACTCTCCACAATGTGCTCTATATGAAGAGGAAGAAGAGGGAGGATGATGATGAAGAAAGAAATAAATTTGAAGATATTTCTCTTCATCACAACCAGGTTCCATTACTGCCATCACCATCACGCAATTGTCATGACCACCATCAGCCACGAGCTTCTCTACCACCATCGCCACTACAAACTGCCACCAAACTCCGTTACCACCTAGAACCACTCTCCACAGTGCTCTATATGAAGAGGAAGACAAGGGAGGATGATGATGAAAAAAGAAATATATTTGAAGATATTTCTTAGAATTTTCAAAGTTGGTTTTCGAACAACTTTTGGCATGCCGAAATCACCCATTAGGGGACAAGTGAGAAGGCAAAAAGACATAGGACGAAGTAGGATGTGAGAAGAAGAGTTTGGTGAAAGAACAGCATTAAACCAATAAGAATCGAGGGAGATATGAAGTCTGAAAGATGGGTCGAAGCAAAGTCGGAAATTGGAAGAAACATCTGTGCGCACTGCTGGTTTGGAGAAGATGAAACTGAATTTTATCCAGTACTTCTCGGCTCATGGTGCTTCCTAGTGCATCCAGATTAATTGGGTGGTCCGATGACTTTGGAGTGACCACTAGAAGGTTTTTTGACGTGTAGAATCCATTTTTGGGGTTCAAATCCTGTAAATTCTGAGTCTAAGATGATGATCGACAATAGACAAATTCAGAAGAATCAAATGGAAGATTAACAATGAGATCATGTCTAATCAACATGAAATTCCAACAAGATCATCATGGAGCTAGGATGGACATATCCAACGGTTAGAATCATAAACCGAGACGGTTGACTAAGAAGTCCGACAATAAACTACTAACCTAACCGAAGTAAGAATATTTTGACCCTTCCTTTCTTCTCTTTCTTTTTTTCTACTTTGTCTTGTTCTTTACTCTATTTGTAGATGATGATATATGTGATATTATATGTTGGTTTGTAATAGCTAGGGAAGAAGAAACAGAAATATAGAGAAAGAAAGTAGCAAATTTGTATATCATTCTCAGAAAATTACATACCCCTCATATAGGAGTTCCCCAAATTATTTATAACTACTTCTTTACCTCACACCTCTAACTAACTAACTAATTCTCAACTGACTTCCTCTAACTGACTAACTAATTTCTCAACCAACTACCTAACTAATTTCTCAACCAACTGACCCTAACTGACCCACAATTCTTGACATAACATTCATTCTCTGAAAATTACATACCCCTCATATGAGAGTTCCCCAAATTATTTATAACTACTTCTTTACCTCACACCTCTAACTAACTAACTAATTCTCAACTGACTTCCTCTAACTGACTAACTAATTTCTCAACCAACTACCTAACTACTTCTCAACTGACCCACAATTCTTGACATAACATGATTAGATAGTATAATTATGTAATACATGAAAATGGTGATTATAACTTGATTTCTTATTTGTTTGGTAAGTTGTAAATACTATTTTAGAAAATATTAAAATAGCAAATCTTTATGAAATAAAAATCTGTTTAAATAGGGCATTATTTGGTGTATGTATGGAATGTGTGATTTTGTGTGAAGTCTAAAAGATGTGTTTTAATAGTCCAAATAATTCCTCAAAGTCGTTGACAGAAGTATTTGAAATTATGTGAAAGTATTCTTAATTGTGGATTATCACCTCTATGCTATATCTCTTATTTGTTTTAGCTCTGTATATCATATATGCTTATATTGTAAACTTATTTTATCATGCCTTAGTTGTCTGATGTTTAGCTTTGGTTAGCTTTGTTATGATTATCCATTATTCTAACCGAAAATATAATGAATTTAAAAAGGAGAAACTTAATCGGGTGGTAATGGGTTGCGTTAACTCATGATGATCTGAAAAGATAATTGGACTGGTTGGTTTGATAATGAAATGATGATGGGACATGTTCCCTTTGAGTTAAATCTTGGGCAAGTGGTTGTCGCGTTAACCCTAGGATGGAATGGGCATATTCAGACCCTATGCGGTGGTTTGTTTTGGTGAGATAGGGTTCAGCCCAGATAAGACATTCAGGAGGATAAAACCTTTTTGCTTTGGAGGGATAAGGTTGGGTTCAAGATAATAAAACCTTTTTCTTTTGGTTGTCCCTTTTGAGGTCCACCGATGGCGCTATGCAGTATGTAATCATTGCAAACATCCGTGGTAAGATCTGCAAAGCAGCAAAAGGGAGATTTTTCATGATGATTGATTGCGTGATCCTCATATGATTCTATATGAGGTTGTTCTTGAGCCATCTCCGCCAAGGGTGATTAAGGCGTCACTACTATGGGGAATCGTGGTTTGATGATCAGCCGAATTAGAGACTGGGAGATGAGTAGTTTACCGGGTTTTTATGGTTGCCTCGTCTTCATGTGACCCATCCTGATGTGATCTTTAAGCCACTCCCAACATGGAGTGAGAGAGACATTACCGTGGGGATGAGGCTTTGTGATTAGCTAAGGTAGGGACTGGGAGACGTGGTAATTTGTTTCATGGTGGAATCGACTTTGACTTTGATTGTTGCGGTAATGGCTACTGGGTTATGCTATACTCCCCGATACCATTAATTTTTTTTCTGGTGACTGACCGTGGGAGCTTCATGTGACTTTATCAAGATCCTTCATGGGGTATACTTTTTCCTTCGTCATGGCTTTTGTCAGTGGCTATGGATGTCACGGCTATGAGGTGCGAGATGCTTATCCAACTCCATGTTCTATCCATGGTAGAGACTGGGAGCTTGTGGGGGAGGTTAGCAGAGTTGATGGTTTTGATGGACGCTTTAGCATGTTTATTTATGTTTTTTGTACGCTATGAAGCACGAACACCTCTCCGAGGGCTCCATACCAGTGTCAGACACATGTCCGACACACAGCAGAGTGTCCCATTTTTTTTTTAAATTTTTTTACATCTGGACAAGTTCCGGACACGTTATAGACACTTTTAGGACACATTCGGGGGTAATTTCACAATTTACAAAACTTTTTTGGGGGCAATTTGTATATAAGTAAAAACAGAGCAATATCTGCCCTAATTTGATTTGAACAGAATAGAAAGGGAGAACAGAAGAGAAAGGGAGAGAAAGAGAGACCTGTTGCTCGTCGTTCGTCTTCGCTCTTCGTCGGTCATCACTCGTGTCTCGTCATCGCTCGTTAAGGTACATGCTGCTCTTCTTCATTCTTCTTCTTCTTCTTCTTCTTCTTCTTCTTCTCAGTCACTCTCTCTCTCTCTCTCTCTCTCTGATTTTAGTTTTTCTTTTCTTTTATTTATTCTTTTATATAGTGAGTTTTGTTTTTCTTTTATAGTGAGTGATCCCTCTCTATCTTCGAGTGATCCGTCTCTCTCTGTGTGTCTTTTATTTTATTTTTTCTATTTTCTTTTTTCTCTCGGCTGTGCCTATATTATTTGAGTATATTTTTTTTGTGATGTTAAATCAATTAAATGTTTATTTTTAATAATTTTAATAGTATTATTTTGTATATTTTATTACCTTTTAATGATTTTTTTTAATAATTTTATGACATAATAAATAAAATTAATTATATATATTAAACGTGTCCCCAGCGTGTCATGTTCCCCATTTTTTGAAAATTTGCGTGTCCGCGTGTCCTTATAGTGTCGCGTGTCCGTGTCCGTGCTTCATAGTTTGTCCGTGTTTAAGATGTACTTATGTAACTTATGTGGTTTCATTTTGTATTACTTGCCCATATATCTCCCCTAAGTTCCCATCCATTATCTCTGATGGTAGGGGTAACTTGGGGAAAAAATAATATATGGGCAATGATGGGGCATTTCAAATAGTCTGGTGTTCAATTCTAGTTGGGAGGATCGGTCTTTATGGGGGGGCTCTAGTGGCCTTGATCTCACTGTTGCAACTAACTATGAAGTGTTACTAACTGACTACTATTTATAATTGTTTATGACTCTGCATTGATGTAATTGTTTGTATTCCTTACTGTAACTACCTATGTAAATTATCTTTTGTATCTCTACTTGTTCATATTGTCTATACTAGTTCATATTATCCAGGGGTTATAGAAAGTTGAGGTTGGATGTTCTTATTGGGCTTCGCAGCTCACAGCTTTTGCCCTAGCATCCAATGCCAGGTTCCAAAGAATTCATCGGTGAACAAGATTTTGTGGAACAGCTCGAGAAGCTGCGGCAGGCGTGGACTAACATCGGATTTTCCATTTCACTATTGCAATTTTATTTTTACTTATAATTTGTAAAATTAGGGTAACGTTATTTGTAAGATATTAAACTCTGATGTATTGTTATTTATAATTGGGTATGTAGCCTTAAACAGGACCCTGTATTTCTTTGTTATTATTTCCCCTGATGTACCCAATTTTTGGGGTGTCACATTTTTCCCCAGTCCGATGGCTCCAAAGAATTGTTAGAACTTAAGAGGTTTCGATTCCTGAATCTTGGAAGGAGAACACCGCCTAAGACGTATGGTCTTGCCACCAAGCCAACCCCTTGGGGTTATCATGTGGCAACAAATTTTTATGAGCATTATGGTTGAAATATTGATCTTTAAATACAGTTGATTATTTTATGGTGATTGATCGTGTGATCCTCATGTGACTCGATATGAGGGTGGTTTTGAGCCATCTCCACCAAGAGTGATTGGGGAGTCACTGCTATGGGGAATAGTGGTTCAATAACCAGCCGAGTTAGAGACTGGGAGATAAGCGGGAGAATAGCTACCGGGTTTCTGGTCGCTTTTTATCTTCATGTGACCCGTCCTAATTGATCGTATTGCCACGCCTGACATGGAGTGCTGGTCACACTGCCGTGGGGTTTGAGGCTTGTGATCTACCAAGGAAGAGACTGGGGGATGTGATGATTGATTTCATGATTTTATTGGCTGTGGACTGGTTTGTTGCTGAGGGGTTATTGTCTGTTACTTCAACTCCCTAGTCCGTGGCATATGGTTTTTGATCGTGCTTGCTTCATGTGACTTTGCTGAGATTTCTCTTGGGGTATATCTTTTCCTCCGTCTTGGCTTTAGCTAAGTGGCTTGGATGTCACGGCTGTGAGGAGTGGGACGCTTATTGGATTCCATGTTTTTATCTACAGTAGAGACTGGGGGCTTGTGGGGTTGATCATCATCTTTGTTTCAGCTAGAGGGTTGTTGCTTTGTCAGTGTGTGTGTTTTGTTTCTTAAAATTTGTGTTGTTCTGTATTTCTTTGCCCATATATACACCTCAAGTTTCCTTCTATTATCTCTGATGGTAGGGGTTACTTGAGGACAAAAAGGATATATGGGCAAAGTTGGGTTATTGTGCTTTCAGTTTCTTGTTTACCCCCTTTCTTAAGGGGTGTAGTGGTAGTTTTGTTGGTTATATATGGTTTTTATTTGTTGTTTGGGCGTGCCTGGGGTATGCCCCTTGTAAACGTGTAAATTTCATTGTTTTATTTTATGACTTACGTACCCAAAAAAAAAAAACTTCACTCGCCTTAGATTTTATTTCATTATAATTGATTTTGTTTTACTCTAAGGAAACCTTTAAGAAATATATGGAAAAAATATTTTGCAGATCGCCTTAGACTGCTAAATTTACTGTTTCGGAATGAACGTATATCATATTTCAGTACATATGTTCTAAAACGTAATTCGCTAGGGTAATAACATTTTCTGGTAGCATTGGTCTTCGATTATTCAACGAACTACTCAGAAGTAGTGGAGTTCGTATAAATATAGAGATGACTTCTTTTCTTTTTCATTTTCTTTTTTTAAATTCCAATTACTCTTAAACTAATTGAAGTGGGGTCAATTTTTATAAGTTAATGGGTTCAATTTTACCTATATATAAATATAGAATTTCAATGATTTTTTTCAAAATCTAGTGGGGTCAATTGAACCCACTCTAAAGTAGAGCCACCTATGTGTGCTGCTCACATGGTTAACCAAACCAAACCAAACCAAACCAAGCCTTAAGGCCCATCAAATGGGATTGGCTACATGAATCCTTCTTCTCCACGCAGCCCTAACAAAGGCCATGGTTATCTTGGAAAAAACATATCCCTCGTCACATTTCAAGCAAACAAAGAAACAGATTCGCAAACAAGCAACTTCAGAGATGGAGTAGTCCTGATTAAATTTACTGCCTCAGACCAAAGTTAAAACAGAAAATAATAGGTCGAATAAAATCAAATCCCTTTTTTCTGGAAATTTTGGAAACTTAAAATTTTGATTTTGAATCTATTGAAACAATAGTGCTAGATCTTGCCACCTCAAGTAGAGTACTCGAGAAAGATTCTAAACATTTTTGGAAATTTCAAACTTAATTCGTACCTCCTGCGTGTCTCGACTGTTGGTTACTGGCTTATTGTCATTATTTTCGAGCACAATGTGACGAAACTGGCTGTTTGGAACATCTCTGATTATATGCCACTTGACAGGGAACTGACCACTCCATTTGTCTTGCTGCCAGTAATCGACACTCTTGTCAAAATCTACTGGTCCAACCATTTCAGCCACTCCACAGAACTGGGCACTGGCATTCACCTGTATGTTATTGTGACAATATAAGTGAAAGAAATGATTAGAGACGGAAAAAAAAAAAAAAAAAAACCAAAAACCAACCAACAACAAAATAAGGAATGGCAAGAAAAGGGAGGTTAAATGACAATGACAACAGCTATAAAAGCAGTTAGAATAAAGTATTCAATTGTCTCATAATAATTACATGTAAAGCATGAAAAAATCACTCTTCTGACAAGCAAAAAAATTACAAATAAACCTTAGGCTGAAGTCAACATACTTAAACCAAGCAACTTTTCACTCAAGTCTTAGTGTGTTACACAGAAAAAGATCAAGTGCTATTTACTTAAAGGAAAAATAATAGAACATCATACAACCACTAAAACAACCATGCAATGAGTTTTAACTAACAAGCCTGCAATAGACCACAATATTGCATCAACATAGAGGCGTGTAGCTGTACACAAGAACAGGAAAATTTGCAAAGCTCAATTCGTTACAACTAAAATGATTTGCTAGATTATTTTGCAAAGATAAATAAATGAAATGATTTCTTAGATTAACAAAAATTGTAATAGAGGCTTCAACCAACATTCATATGGGTCTAACAGAAACTCAAATGCCGGCCATCAGCCAACAAGACCCTGATCCTTTATTCTGGGCTTAGGATGAGCTCTGAAAATGGATGAGACTCTAGGCAGGACACAGGTTGAGCTAATGGCTTGAAGTAATAATACTACTAATGAGCATGAATTCAATCATGATAAACCAAAGTGGTGCAAACAATCCCAGCATAAGTTTTTTTGAGGAATCTGCACTGTGACGATGCTACATATTAAACATGACCCTTGGGAAGCAACCTCCTATAAACCAAGCCCTTGCTTCCATCACTTCCAACAGACTATTATCTTAGAGAAGCAAATAGAAGTAGTGCTAAGGACTACTTGTTTAGAAGGAGAAATGATCCAGAAAAACCAACAAAATTTTCCAACCATTCATCTCCACACACACACACACACACGCACACACACATATATATATAACCTCTATCGTTAGTGACATCATATACTATTACACTTCGTTTAACTTTGAATTATTCTAAATAATTAAAAAAGAAATCATTTTAATTTTTTTTTAAAAATGCCCTATTATTTGTTTCCCTGATCAGACTTAAAAATTAATAATGAAATTACCGAGAAAAAAAGAAAAACAGGACAGGTGTTCTTCTCCTTTGCTTCACGATAAGCAGCATCTAATTTTCTGTTTCCATTTGGTGTGCTGGCCCATATACCATACTTAATACTCTTGTGGACATTATCTTCACTGTATGATTTGATGATGAAAAACTTAGCATCCTTGTACTCTGTGACAAAATTCGGGCAGTTGTAAGACTCATCACGGGTCTTTGCAGTAGATGAGCTGTATTTGTTACTATCAGCAGATGCACTATTTTCATTGGTGATAAGGCTTTTAGGTTTTGAGGCCCTCGGTCCACGGTTTTGCTCACTAAGAATATCGAGTGCGCTATTACAATTGCATAAAGAACCATCACCCCTTCCACGACGTCTGCCATAGTCAAAAGCAAGCCAACCCCTATCATTTGTGCCCAAACTGGAAATTGATGCACTTCCAAAGCTAAGGCCCTGATTAAAATCGGTGTGCAGGTGGCCTCTGTTACAAGAACTTGAACCAGATCCAAACCCAAAGAATGATCTTGGCTGTTGAGAACCCTGCAAAATATATAATAAAAGCCATTACCCCAAAAGAAAAATAGAGGAAGAAGAGCCATAATTCTACTTGGGTGTTTAATTTTCACGATAAGCTCATGTTTTCGTTCTGGTCACACAGAAATCAATAGCAACCCAAGACAATAAATCGGATTCCCATCTTGATAACTTAAAGTTGTTATAATCTTAAAAGACTTCTTTTCACAAAATCTCATCTTTCTTCAATCATATCGTATGATTCTTTGTTTAAATCTTGTCAATTCAGGCAAAGCAAAACATTATTGCACAGAGATTTATATAAAACAAAGGAAATACAAAATTCAAGGGGCATACCACAGGCAAACTGTAAAGGATGGAGGCCATCTAAGAAGATGGGAGCCTATATAACTACAAACATTCGAAGTATGAACATTTCAATAGCAAAGGTGCCTATAAAACTACTAAGAAATAGCTACTTGCACATGGACAAAGCTTCTTGCACATTTCAATAGCAAAGCTTCTCGCAAGGAAAATCAGTTACAAAAGGCAATTCAAAATAGGCAACCTGTCATTCATGCTGGAGAACTATGGCACAAGGATTTTGATGTACCATAGGCTTCACACAAGTATTTCTTTGAAAATGTGATGGATAAAATAATATGATGATTTG
Source organism: Camellia granthamiana (assembly GCA_036172215.1). Classification (NCBI taxonomy): domain Eukaryota; kingdom Viridiplantae; phylum Streptophyta; class Magnoliopsida; order Ericales; family Theaceae; genus Camellia; species Camellia granthamiana. The sequence goes on along the minus strand of JAXFYN010000112.1, from coordinate 393,421 downwards.
TGTTTTTTTTTTTTCTAAGAATATAAAATAGAGATGAAAGAGATAAAATATGGAAGGATAATAATGATGTAAGATCGAAGAACAAAAAAGAAGAGTAAGAAGAGATCAGTGTTTTAAAAAGCTCTAGGCACATCGAGGCATTAAGGTTGGAGCCTAAGCGTGAGGCGCAAGGCAAGGCCCAAGTGGTAGAAGATAACCCAAATTTCAATATAGGCAAAGTTCTCAACAAGAGCAAATATTTGTAAAATTTCAAAAACCATAGAACAACATTCAATATTCCAAAAACCATAAAATAACATTCAACATTCCGAAATATCCTCAAAAATAACAGTCACTTTACACAATACTATCATTTTTCCTTCATCAATTTATTGTCGTGATTCACTTCTTTTTTTAGATAAGGAACTCGCACCATAAGATAACTTAGTGATTTTAATTTTAAACTAAGACTAAATTGCCCGATAGCTTCAATCATTGGCCCAAAACTATCAGATTTGCCTTTCCTACAACACCTCGCCTTGCCTCACCTTGCCTCAAACGTGCCTTTCCTACAACACCTCGCCTCAAGCTGTCCGAGGCACTATAGGTGCACCTCGCGCCTAAGCGCGGCCTCTTAAAACACCGAGAGATACCAAGAAACTAAAAGACAAGGCAAGGTAAAGATAGAGAGGAGACAAAAAGCAACCTATCAATCAAATTTTATTCATTTATGAGAAACGAAATTGTATTACAGCAATTTAGCCTAATAATAGGCTTAAGAATACTCTAATAAATCAAAAAAAAAAAAAAAAAAAAGTCTTGTAAAACTCTTCCTACCCAACACAGATAACTAATAGAGCTTAATCCTATCACTAAGTAAAGCCACTAAAAAATCCTAAAATAAAAACAACTTATCTAAAAGACTACTAATAATACTAATGGCTTACTACTGATCAATTTATAGTCTTCTTGAGAGTCCTGCATCAACTTAACTGCTCAATTCCCTCTTGTTGGGGGGAAAAGAACATGCAACCTCGAGTTTTTCGATTTCTAACATTGAGAAGGTTCTTAGTTCGAAGAATCTTTGCTCTAAAACCAAAGTAGCATGGCTTTCACAAGGGTTTCTTCGAACATGTGATGGTCAAAATAATATCATGATTTGCACTTTTTTCCTAAATATTATTTAACAGAGATGAAAAAGATGTTATATATCTTTGTTGCTGATCAACACATATATAGATATAATATAGAAGAAGAAATAAAATAATGAGATAAGAAAAAGATAAAGAAGAGAGAAGAAGATATAGCATGGAAGTCAAACATGAATCAAGGAGAAGTGATGATAACTGAGATATATGATAAAAGAGGAAGAGATTAGGAGTAGAGAGAGAGAGAGAGAGAGAGATCAAATCTGAATCTTTTTCACATTTGGTAGACTAAATTCATTTTAAAGCGAAGTTTCCCTCCAATTTAAGAGGAGAGACAATTTTGAAAAAAAAAAAAAATTTATCGCATCAAAAAATACTCTCATCTTAGTGTTAATATATATATATGTACATGCTATATATGTATGAAAACATAATTTGATATGTAGTCATTTATGGGTACATATCCTACCATTAAATGCGTGACTTTATCATAAAATTTGCACTCATTTCAACCACAGAAAACGCAATTTTTTTACAAATTAGCATTAAAAAAAATCGTAACTCACAAACTTTTGCAACATGAAGTACAAAAAATTTGGACATTTTGATATGCCAATTTCAAACGATGTTACTCACGTTTGTTTTAATGTTACGATATTGTGTGATACAACAAATTTTCTTCATAACATTTATGAAAATTTAATTCTACGTAAGAAATTTTTTAATGCCAATTTGGAAAAAAAATTTTACGTTTTCTATAGTTGAAATGAGTGAAAATTTTATGATAAAGTCACTCCAGCTAATGGTAGGATATGTACTCATAAATGGCTACATACCAAATTATGTTTTCATACATATATAGCATGTATATATATATATAACTAAGATGAGAGTATTTTTTGATGTGACAATTTTTTTTTTCAAAATTGTCTCTCCTTAAATTGGAGGGAAACTTGAAATTGCAATGATGTATTTTTTTGAAAACCAAACAAAGATCCTTTTTCAAAATAGAGTTTTCAAATCACTTTTTGGAAAAATTATTCAAAAAAATGGAACCAAACATAGTGATAGTAACTCGTAGAATTAAATCTTCTAAACTCTTCCAACCCCAACATAGATACCTAATAGAGCATAAATCCCATCACTATAGCCAATGTTATTAAAGGCGATAGGAGGTCTGAAGCACCAAGGCTTCCTAGGGACTAGGTGCAAAAGGCAAGGCAAGGCAAGGCAAGGTGCAAGCTTCATCAAAGCGAGGCTCATGTTGACAATAAAAAAATAATAATTCAAGATTCAACATAAGTAAAATGTAACATTAATATTCACCCAAAAAAATGTAACATTAAATATTTTAAAACATAAATACCAAAAAACATCAATATTTTATCATAGACAAATAATTCAAGGTTGCACTGCACGTGAACACTGTCATCTAACTCATAAATCATAAACATTTGAAAATAGAAATAAAATCGAACTGTCTTATAAGATAAACATAGAGAAGGAAAAAAGGAGATAGAGATACAAGAAGAATAACGACAACTATTAGTCTGGTCGAAGAGAAAGCTCTATCCAACCAACGTCGTTGTGTAGGGCTCAAAAAGTGTTCGGTTGCAACTTGCAATGTATGTTTAAGGGTCTTTGTAGCACCATGTAAACAAGAAAAAATAAAAACAAAAACTCAAGATCTAAAGAAAGATTAAAAAATTAAAATTTACTAATTTTGATGAGAAAGTTGGAACTTAAAGATTCAAAATAGTTGATAATAATTATAATTTTATGAAAATGTGAAATGACATGAAAAATCAAGACCTATCTCCTTTGTACTGGTCTTGGCTTGCACATGACATGATTGGGCTCAATCTAAGAAGCACGGACACTTCTAAGTAGGTGACGTATCCGTGTCGTGTCCGTGTCAGACACTGACACTCTTTGTACACTCTTAGGACACGTGTCCAACACTTTTCAAAACGTGTCCTATTTTTTAAATGTTTTTAAAAACCCGGACACTCTTTGGATACTTGGAAGACATACGTATCAATCGCTTAAATACACGTGTCTGTCGATTAGATATATGTGAAACTAATTATAAGTTTGAACAAACAACTTAAGATAAAATAATAAAACAAAAACTATATAAATTTATAGGAATTGATGTTATATTACATTTTTTATTATCTTTGAATGATATATTCATATATATAACATATAATAAATATATAAAATTATATATTTCATGCGTGTCCCCCACGTGTCGTGTCTTGCATTTTTTTGAAAATTAACATGTCAGCGTGTCCGTGTCGTATTCGTGTCGTGTTACGTATCCGTGTCCATGCTTCTTAGGGCTCAAATTATAGGTGCCAACCTAGTTGGGATCTATTTTTGAGCTATGATGCAATTCAGTCAAGCCTTCCTTACGTAATATTTTCATTTTCAATAAAATCTTTATTTTGCTGGTCAAAAAAGAAAAATAAAAAATTTATAAATGATTAAAGTACAAAGAGTAAACCAGTATATCAATACCCAAAGAGATGTCTAATATAACATATTTAAAACCATAAGTTCCCTATATCATTAGAAAAATTGCTTTTCTTTCTAACTGTAGTACCCAAACCACAGCAAAAAATACACTACAGTAAATGCCTTTCTATTAAATCCAAAGACCCGAAAATCAACAAGAACCATGTGAACACTAGAAAGTAGGACCACCCAATCAACCTCCGCCAGCTGTAATAGTCTGCCAAAGCCACAAGACAATGCAAAAATAAGTGATCAATACTTTCCTTGCCCCTTCTACACACACACCACTGCCGAAGTAGATAGCAATTAAACCTCTTTTCCTAAAAACATGCCATTGGTATTGAGTTTCATGTGAATCACAGACCAAGCAAAAACTAACTTTTACTGTACATTTGCACTCCAAATCATCTTATGAATATTAAAATTGGTACACTTTCATCATCAATGATAGTATCCAAAAAAAGATTTACTAGAAAATAATTAGGATTAATCACACCAAGACCTCCTCAACTATTAGCAATATACAAGGAAGCACAGGTGCGGGTATGAGTACAGTACGGGTACGAGTGCGGGTACGCCGATTCGGCAAAACTCAAAAAAAGTACGATACGGGTACGGCTGCAGTACGCCGATATTTTTTTATTTTTTTTAAATATAATTATGATTAAAGGATCCAACCTACAAATTAAAATTAAATATCAAAACTAAAAAAAGAACTACTCATTTTCCTATAATTTAAAACCATTAAGCGTTAAAAATAATATTTGTGAAATCTCTCACTTTGACATGTTATGCACTGTGAATTTGTGATCATAATTTATTTTTAAAATCTTTCTTTTTGCTCATCAATTTGCTATTTTTATAGGGTGAGACCAAAGAAATAACAGGAGACCAAAGAAAGATTTAAAGTTAATTGCCGACAGTAAAGGAAAAAAAATTCTCAATTGGGGCAGGTTGTCAATTGCAATGTGCATAATACATAAAATTGCATCATTCCCAACCACTATTAATCAACTAATACAGTATCAATTTTTAATGTTTTGTGCATAAACTTTAAAAGTTTGTTATAATTAAAGATTTTATAAAGAAATTCTAGGAGGATCTGAAGCAAAAGCATAATGCATAGTCATACACAGAACTACCCTGTATAGGCCTTGTTATTTTTTTTGGTTCAAATTGCTTTTTAAAAACATCAAAATCATTTGCTAGTATGCTTATACAATTTATACAGACAGACAGGACAATAGAGAAACATCAAAATTACCGATCTGCAAGGGCACCAAAAAAAAATAAAAAATAATAATAATAATTGCTAATCTGCAAGGGCAGGAAAAAAAAATAAAAAATAAATAAAATAAAATAAAATAAAATAAAATTGGCCTTGGCATACCCATGCCGTACCCGAATGAACCAAACGTACCAGACCCTCTTTTGCCGTACCCGGTACGCGTACCGCCGTACCGGTACGCGTACCTGCACCCGGTAAGTACCCGATACTCGTACGGCACTATTTTTGGAGTACCCATGCTTCATAGGCAATATATCAGTTTACTCCCTCATCTATGAAGCCATACATTTTGATCCCCTCAACTATAAAAATGCATCACTATCACCCCTCCAGAAGGGGGCCATTTGTCTCACTTCTATCAAATGCAGCACGACTCAAAGAAATACCATCAAGAAATTGAGATTTAATAAATAAATAAATAAAATAAAAATTGAAATTCCGAGAAATTGGAATTGAATTAAAACAAACATTCTAGTTATTTTATTTTAGGGGTATTCTTGTAATCTTGTGATGTATCATTCAAATAAAAAAAGGTGCTAAGGTGAACAGTGTGGGTGATTAAATCCAACCTATTTCTATATTTTTTTGTCTCCTCTCTTCCACCTCCTTCTCACCTAACCCTAATCTTCCATATTTTACAACTCAACTTAATATCAAAACAATCCAATCCAACCTTGGAAGCCATCAAAATAATTTGAAGGTCATTACAAGGTGATGGAGATGTGCTAACGTCAACAATTGTACAATGAAGTAAGAACTTGTAAGAACACGACGACCACATGACCTAAATCGATTCTCTGTCATGATGAATATGGTTTTTTGTTTTTAGTTTATTTTATTTTTTTTAAGAATTTTTTGAAACCATATGATATGAGTTTTCTATTTTCCAAGGTTTTTGTTTTCCTTGCATTATTTTTTCAAATCTAGGATTTGGAGTATTATATATTGTGTTTTTTGTTGGTTAGAATCCTCTCTATAAGAATTGAAATGAATATAGGAAGGATCAAATGATGTTTGTCAGTTGATTTGTTGAAATTTTGACAATTTTATATAAATTTGGAAGGTCTAGCTCAGACTGCTTAGCCATATTTCTCTTCATTTTTTTATCTTGCTTATACTCAAAATCACCTACTGGTGTGTGGTGGTGGTGGTTATTCTGTTGCATTTGGTTTTTGTTCCGATTTGGATTGGTTGTGTTCGCTTTCATCATGGTTGATTGAGAGTTTAATGGTCTGAATTATTTAGCCTAGGTACACGCTGTGAAAGTTTTTCTATGACAAATCAAAATTGAAATATTTGATAGAACCCTATCCAACACATGAAGATTCGAAGAGGGAAAATTCTATTGTTATGGGATGGTTATGGCATAGTATGGAACCCCATATTACAACTAAAGTTGAATTTTGTGACTCTTCTACAAGAAGATTTTTACTACTAACCAGTCTACGAAATCATTGTTTGGTTACTGTAGTACTCTTAAGAACTTGTGTTATCAATTACAATATCATTCGCCTTGTAATAATAATTCAGAGCAACAAAAGTGATATGGAGAGCAATTTATGATTGCATCCTTGCTCTAATGGACTCTATGGTTAAACTTAATGGTGAGCAAGGAAAACTATTTGTTGATGTAGGTCGTTACCAGTTACTAGTTAAGTTGATTTATCTTATCATTACTTGTCAAGACATTAGTTATGTTGTTGATGTGGTTGGTTAGTATATCTATGCTCCTCGTCAACTTCATTTTGAAATTGTTTGTTGTATCTTGCATTATCAGAAGACGTGAAGAGTAAACCTAGAAGAGGATCATATCATCCCTCTACTTGTATGTGACAGGTTTTAGTGATTCTTTCCGGCCTAGTATTCGCTCTAATAAGCGATTCACCACTGGTTATCGTATATTTGTTGGAGGCAACCTTGTTACAGTTAGAATGTATAGTGAAGAAATTTAGTGTTAGGGTTTATAGGGTTTAGAGGAAGAAGAAGAAGAAGAAGAAGAAGAAGAAGAAGAAGAGAGAGAGAGAGAGAGAGAGAGAGAGAGAGAGAGAGAGAAGTTTTATATATATGGAATAAATGTTCACTCTACATCAGCAAAATATATGTACAAATCCTAACATAGTGAAATATGACCATCATACCCTCAACTTAAGTAAATATTAATAGAAGAACAGTTAAACAGAAAATAACTATTCTAATACTCCCCTTCAAGCTGGTGCATAGAAGTCAAACATGCCCAACTTGATAGATAAAACGATGAAACGAAGACCGAGACAAAAGTTTTTAGTGAGAATATCACCCAATTGATCTTCAGAACGAACATAAGGAGTCACAAATTGCTTGCGTAGTAAGAGATCATGGATAAAATGGCAAGCAACTTCGATATGTTTGGTTCGTTCATGAAACACGGGATTATTGGCAATGAAAATTGCAGCCTGATTATCACAAGACATACTCATAGGAGTGGGAACAGAAAAACCAAAATCCCGAAGAAAAGACTGAACCCAGAGCATCTCAAAAGCAGTATGAGCCATGACACAGTACTCAGCCTTAGCGCTAAAATGAGTAACAACAGTCAGTTTCTTGCTACGCCAAGCAACAAGATTTTCACCAACAAAGGTACAATAGTCTGAGGTGGAAAGGCGGTCAGTCCTATTTCCAGCCCAATCAGCATCACTGAAGCCAGTGACAGACAACGAGGAAGATGGGCAACAAAGCAAACCCCAGCCCAGAGCACTCTTCAAGTATTGCAAGATACGACACACAACCGCAAAATGGGGTTGGCGATGCATAAACTGGCTGACCACACCCACGGCATACGTAATATCTGGATGATTGACAGTGAGATAGATTAACTTACCAACCAATCGACGATAACGACCAATATCAGGAAACAAGTCCCCAGTTTCACCATCAAGTTTGACACTAGAATCCATGGGAGTATCACTAGGGCGAGCGCCTAAGAGGCCAGTCTCAGTGAGGAGATCAAGAACATACTTCCATTGGGAGAGAAACAATCCCTGAGAAAAGCGATCAACTTCAATCCTAAGAAAATACCGAAGATAGCCAAAGTCTTTAGTGTGAAAGTGTTGGCCCAAATACTGCTTCAAGTCAGCAATACCAGTGGAGTCACTCCCAGAAATGATTATGTCATCGACATAGACAATAAGAACAATACTCTTAGTAGACGAGTGCCGAACAAAGACAGAGTGATCAAAAAGTTAACGGCGAAAACCCTAGGCAAGCACAACAGCACTGAAACGATCAAACTAGGCATGAGGGGATTGTTTTGAAACCATAGAAGGCCTTCCGCAATCGACAAACAAGATGCTCATGATTGGGAATAACATAGCCAGGGGGTTGATCCATATAGACTTCCTCTTGGAGATCGCCTGAAGAAAGGCATTTTTGATATTCAGTTGATACAAAGGCCAAGACTAACTAACTAACTGCAACGGAGAGAAGCATCTGAACCAAATTAAGACGTGCCACAGGAGAGTCTCCAAGTAATCAAGACCATAGGTTTGTGTGTAGCCTTTGGCTACCAGGCGAGCCTTGAGTCACTTAACAGTCCCATCAGGAAGATACTTAACAGTATAAACCCAATGACAACCCACACTAGATTTGCCAGAAGGGATAGGGGTAAGTTTCCATGTTTGATTCTTATGAAAAGCATGCATTTCCTCGTCCATTGCATCCTTCCAACTAGAGATGGACATAGCCTGCTGGAGTGGGGAATGGTAATACTAGACAAGCTACAAGCAAAGGAGTGAAGACCAGGAAAAAGGCGATCATAAGAAACAAAATTAGCAATAGGATGTTGAGTGCAAGTATGTTTACCTTTATGGAGGGCAATAGGAAGGTCATCAGAGGATACATCAACAGATGGAACAGGGGAGTCAAGAACCTCCGACGAAGGAGATGAACTGGTCCAGGCATCAAATACAATGCGACGAACTTGAGACCACTAAACCAACAAAGGAGGGGTAACGGGAAGACTGGAGGGACAGGATATAGAAGAAGAGGAAGGAACACAAGACGGAAGAGTAAAGATGATAACAGTTAGCTCCCCCTTACGACAAGAGAGAAGATCAGTGGATAAATATTGTCCAAAGGAGAAAAAAGGAGTAGACTCAAAAAAGGTAACAGCAGGACTGACAAAGTATCAACGTGACTCAGAATGATAACATCGATGCCCTTTATGAGTACGGAAGTAGCCTAAGAACACAAACTTGCGAGCACGAGGAGATAACTTATCTATACCAGAGTCAAGAACATGTACAAAAGCCACACATCTAAAAACATGAGGTGACAAGGGAAAATAAGACAATGTAGGATATAACTGAGAATAAGGAGACGTGGGAACAACACTAGAAGGCAGTTAATAAGAAAACAGGCGGTGAGAACCGCATTGCCCTAAAACTGTTTGGGAACATGCATATTAAACATTAGTGTGCGACCAACATCTAATAAATGACAGTGTTTGCGCTTCGCAACACTATTTTGAGGTGATGTATGAGAATAACTAATCTGATGAATAATACCATGAGCATCACAAAGGTTAGTCACAATAGACTGCACATATCCTAAAGCATTATCAGAACAAAATATCTTAATATGTTTCCCAAATTGAGTAAAGATTTCATTATAAAACTTAGAGATAATAGATGGCAAATCAGATCTCTGTTTCATTAAAAACAACCAAGTCATCCGAAAGTAATCATCCACAAAAATAACAAAATAAAATAAACCATCAACAGTGGGAGTTCTAGATGGACCCCAAATATCTATATGGACAAAAGCAAAAGACAAACACACGACTAACACTCCTACTAGGAAACGAACTACGGTAATGCTTCCCAAATTGACAGGCTTCACACTCAATCTGAGAAACATGACTCAAACCAAAAACAACTAACTTAAGCTTGGCCAAAGAAAGATGACCCAAGTGGAAATGCCACTGAAGAGGAGATACAGTAGCGCTCAACAAAGTAGATGGAGGATGAGGAGGAATCTCGGTGTCCAAAAAGTATAAGCCACCCTTCTCCTGTCCCGAACCAATAATGCTCTTGGTCTGTAGGTCTTGCAAAACACATTAAGTGAGAGAAAAAGTTACAAATAGTGGAGAGCTTGAATTAATTGGCTAACATAAAGTAAATTAAATGGAAACTTAGGAACATAGAGACAAAGGGTAAAGAAAGGGATGGAGTTGGGTGAAGAGGACCTTGACATTAACAGGTCGAGAAGATCCATCAGCAAGTAAAATAGTATGATCAACAAGCCTCAGATTATCAAAAAGAAAGGAATTACCAGAGATATGGGAACTAGCACCAGAGTTTAGGAGCCAAGGCTAAGTAGTCTTGGCCACATATGCAAATTACCTGAACTAGCCAAAGTAGCAGTAGAGAATGAAGGTATACTCGGTCAGAGAGACTGGACAAGAGCCGTAAGCTCATTAATCTGAGTAGTGAGTATCTCATTAGAATCAACTAGAGAAGCAATAAAACCAGTGGAAAACAAGGACTGTGAGGATGGGGCATCCATAATCTGATGCACATGGTTAGGTTTGCCATACTTCTGCCAACACCAAGGTTCAATACCACCTTGGGAACCACAATGAGTACACTTGAGATCAATATGTGTGCGAGAGCTAGGTCCACTATTACCTCCACCAAAGGAACCACCACTATGAGATGCACCACCATAGGAACCACCTCCACCGTAAGAAGAGTCCCGAGGGCCAGATAGGCCATGAAAATCCCCTCAAGTAGGTCCATGATCTCCACTACTAGAGACCGTTGCAAAAGATGACAAAGTAGAGGACCCAATAGTAGGTTGTGCCTGGCCCAAGGAAGAACGTAACAGCCGAGAATAGGCATTAGCAGCAAAAGGAAGAGTCTCACTGGCAAGAATCTGATCCTTGAACCCCCGCAATTCAGGATATAAGCCGAAGAGTAAAGAAGCTATCATAAACTCCTCCCAATGTTGCTTCTATTTGTTCACATCAATAGTGACGGGTCGATGTTGCAATAACTGATCCCACAAGGTCTTGAGACTACTCATATAACTCACAGACTCAAGAGACGTTACTCTGATTCGAAAAAGATTCAACAAAGGAGTCCCATATTTCCTGGAGGTATCACAAAATTCTACGGTAGTGGCAACATGTGGCTCCAAATTGTGCCAAATCCAACCCATAACACAAGAATCCTCACTACACCAATCATCATAAGATTTGTCATCAATGGCAGGAGGGAGTTCACTAAGGAAATGGGACTTCTTGCCACGTAAGAAAATTTTGACAGCATGAACCTAAGCCAAATAATTGGCACCATTCAATTTCTTGGTAGTGATAGATTTAGGCATCATCATCCTTTCCCATAGTCATAGCTTTAGCCTCAATCTCAGCCATGCCAATCATCAACAAAGAAAATACTCAATCCAATAGCACGAAGTAGCAAAATACTTGTCAACACCCATAACAACCAGCACTAACAACAACCAATATAGACTACTGAACTAGCTCAAACACCAGGATCCCTGACACAATAGGCATGAGTGAGGAGAACACATGTTTGCCAACCAAATTTGACAAATTAGACCAACACAACAATCCACCAGCCTAAATCAACAACTGGAGAGTAACTACCCCTTGTTAGTAGGATTTCAGCCCCTATATATGAAAATTCCAACAGATAGAAATAGAAAAATGTCGAACTAGATTGAGGCCAAAATTGAACAAATTACCAACCCAACAGCAGCAAAACCACAAATTAAGAGCAAATATCACTGGATATAGCAATTTCGGCTCCTAGACGGTCTATGGCAACAAGAAGAAACAGCAAAAAACAGTCCCAAAACCAGATTCACAGTGAGGCACCAAAAAACAAGAAAAATATTTGAAAATAGAAAACTCACATCAGAGATGATCAAAAAATTTCACAAAAATCACCATAAATATCGGGATGAAATTTCAAGCCTAGTGATGGAGGTTTCGTCCATACAATGCTGATGTCATGCTGACGTCATCGTACAGATGATGACATCAGCACATCGCGGTCACCTCCAATTGATCTCCAGAATTTGTAGAACACTTCCCAATTGAGGATAGATCGCTCTGATACCAAGTTAGAATGTATAATGAAGAAATTTAGTGTTAGTTTATAGGGTTTAGAGGAAGAAGAAGGAGAAAGAGAGAGAGAGAGTAACTTTATATATATGGAATGAATGCTCACTCTACATCAGCAAAATATATATACAAACCCTAACATAGTGAAATGACTATCATACCCTCAAGTAAATATTAACAGAAAATAACTATTCTAACAGTTACTTTGGCATAGTACAAAAAGAAAAATATCATTGCATGCTCTAGTGTCAAAGTTGAGTATAGAGCTATGGCTCATACTGTTTCCGAGATGTTGTCTCTCCTTCAGAACCTTGGTATTCATGTTCCAACTCTAATGCAAATATATTGTGACATAGAAGCAACCATCTTTATTGATCACAATCACGTTTTGCATGAGTGCACCAAACATATATTGATATTCTCATGAGATGGTGGTGTATTTCAGCAATTAGGAGCATGTTAGTTTTGTAGATTCTAGCTTCGGGGGGGGGGGGGGGGGGGGGTAGAGTTATTTAGTCTTATTTTATGCTAGGGGTATTCTTGTAATCTTGTGGTTATAGCATTCTAATTAGAGTTGTTCAAGGACCCATTTCGACCCACCAAAACTTATCGGACCAATGGAAACCCAATTATGCAACTATTCACATAGTATTTCAATCAACCACAAGTTTTGAAAATGTAAGAAATCAAGTTTCTGTCAAGTGTCGAGTTTGATCTAATCGCTTCTCAGATCTCAACACTCTTTCCCTCACTCTCTTTTGTCTTAGTATCTCACTGTGTCCTTATCAGCCCTAGGCAAGTGTCTCAAACCCTAAGAATCATTGACACGGACACGCGACACGACATGGCTATGACACGGACACGCCAATTTTCAAAAAATGCAGAACACGACACGTGGGGGACACGCATAAAATATATGATTTTATATATTTATTATATGTTATATATATATAAATATATCATTTAAAGATAATAAAAAACGTAATATGACGCTAATTCTTATAAATTTATATGGTTTTTGTTTTATTATTGTATCTTAAGTTATTTTGTTCAAATTTATAATTAGTTTCACCTATGTCTAATTGATAGACGCGTGTGTTTAAATGAAAGACACGTGTGTCCTCCAAGTGTCCAAAGAGTATCCGGGTCATCAAAAAAAAATTAAAAAATAGGACACGTTTTAGAGAGTATCAGACACGTGTCAGGGAAATGTCCAAAGAGTATCGGTGTCTGACACGGACACGGACACGGACACGACACGAATATGTCACCTTCTTAGAAGTGTCCGTGCATCTTAGCTCAAACCTCAAAACCCCTCTCTCACCAAGAAACCACATCCACCTAGGGTTTTTTTATGTGGTCACAATCTAGCACAAAGGTAATGTTATTAGTCATGGTGGCACTGAGCAATGGTGGAGGGGGCAACACTAAGTGATAGCGGCAGTGGTTGTGGCGTCTCCTTTTACTACAGCAGATGACAGTGAGTCAAAAAAATTGCATTTTTTTTTTTTTTTAGTGATCAATCTTCATTTTAGCTGCTTCCATTAATATCAAACCATCATTTCTCTTTTGATGCACAAATTTCATCTACTTTTACAGCTCAATGCTTCAATCAAAAGTACATTTTTTAGTTTGTGAAAACTAAATGAGGCTATGCTATTTGATTGTCAAACACTGACTGCCAAACTAAGTGTAAGGAACGTATGGTTTCAAAGTGTTATTTAGTCGAAATCAAGTGTTCAAAATTCCAACCCAACGTAGTCTGTTCAGGTGGCAGGCCAACATAGAACCTGACACAACATGTGAACAGCCCTAATTCTGAAAAAAATATGCTAAGGTGAACCTATTCCTCTAATTTTTGTCTCCTTCTCTTCCTGTTCTCACCTAACCCGAATCTTCCATATTATACAACTCAACTATCTCAACAACTAAGATTCTTATATCTTACTTAGTACATGATTATAAGAAAGTTCACTCTTTCTAGGTTTTCATAATGGTTCCTTCATGATCAGTGTCATTAAAGGCGCGCCTAGGCGTGTGCCTAGGTCCAAGTCCCATTCAATCCCAAGGTTTGCGCCTTGTAGTGTTACAAGCCAGGTGACTTTGATAAGGAGCGCCTAAGTGTGCGCCTAAGCCCAAGTCCCGTCCACGCCCAAAGTTTGTCCCTTGTAGTGTTCCAGGCCAGACAGATGTGATAAGGAGCCCAATTGGCCAAGGCTTGCGTCTTAAGGGCTTTTTTTATTGTTGCTTTAATTGGTTTTGTTTAAAATCTGACTATTGATTTAATATGGTGCAGCTACAAAAGATCCCTACTTTTATTACAGATGCCAATACGTTGGCCATTCAACCCCAAATTAATTATCGAAGAAAAATTAACCCTAATTCCTAATCTCCAAAAAACACTAAATGTTTAACATTTTATTTTGTTTATGTTGAACACTAAATTATTTACTTATATTAAATTATATATTTTTTTTGTACAAGGTGCGCCTCACTTCGATAAAGTCTGGGCCTTGCCTTGCGCCTTGAGCCTAGGCCCCAGGAGACCTTGGCGCCTTGGTGCACCTATCGCCTTTAATAACACTGTTCATGATATTCTAAGATGTACACTGCTTTGCAGATAAGCTTTTCACAATACCTCTTGGAAATCCAATATCTAGCCAAGCCAACAGGCTTCAATACTTTGGTTGGAAAAAAAATATGTTGCATTATCAGATAGTTAACAAAACAAGTTCCAAATAACAGGGGGACACCGTTGAGCTTCATGTGAAACACAAGTGAACTCAAGTTAGTCAATTCAAGCAGTATAAATCCATTTATGAGAATCATGTTACTTACAAGTCAGTTGAATGTGCATCAAAAATGCATAATTAGTTTGTGTGAACGAGGAGAATGAATGAATAATGCCATTTACCTTGAACGAGTTTCATTAATTACTTATGTATTTCATGAAATATCATCGTACCACTAACTTCCTGAGCCCATATTGATTTCACGTATTATTGTAACTTTCAGAAAATAACTACATTGCTTATACTGTTCAGCAATGCTTAATTGAGTTCATTAGGAGCTTTGCTGGATGCAATGCTCTCTGCCTCAGTTGAATTCCTGACATGCTCTCAATCATTACAATCTAGAAACTAAAACAATTTACCATCCATTATCAACTCAAATGGTCACCTAAGGGGAAGGCGTGTTGTTCAAGTCAAGGTTGGGACACAGGTTAATTCTAAAACCTAAAACTACTCGACTAGCTCTACATTAAATGTAGCTGAATGAGAACAAAACCCCAAAACAAATGTTTCCAAATGGGAATAAAGACAATAAACAAAAGTTAGCTAGAGTATGGTTCGAGATACATTTCAAATAGAAGCATAATCTAGATCTCGTACTTAGACTATCAGAGGCAAAGACCTAAACACTATTCAATAGTAAAAAAAAAAAAGGAACATAGGAACAATATAACAGCACATGATCTCAAAAGCATTAATTAGGTTCCCACAATCATTTTGTGACATGCATAGGCAAAAGAACAAACCATTCCAACATTTTGTCCAAATGACCCAAGATTGCCAATTGGTTGGGGAGATACTGCAGGCGAAAATGGAGTGAGAGCCCTCTGTCTGTCTGACGGTTTTGACCAATCTGACCAGAGTCCACTAGTTCTGAATGCATCAAATCCTTGCTGCAAATCATGAAAACCAAAACCTCCAGGATTTCCAGAAAAGTTGCCTCTGCCAAAAGATGTCACCGGGGATGGATAACTAGGTCTCGGCCCCAAGAGCATTCCATCAACTTGTTGGTCAATACTCACCACTGAGTTCAGCACTGATTGTGAACCTGGAGTTGGTGGGGTGATATATTGCATGCTAGGAGGAATTAGATGCTGATAATATGGTGGCCCAGAGAATGGATACTGCTGAGGGGAGTATAATTGGGCATCTCGCCCAACAGAAGGCAAAGGTGTTGTAACTGGGGAATATGGTCCATATGGCATTTGTGGACTATAGCCATAACCAGTATGAAACAAAAGAGAAGGATTATCATTGTAGATGCCCTGAATGAGATCATGAAAAGGAAAATACAGTGAGGACTATCTATGGAAGATCTGTAGAGATAAAAGCGCAACAATTCCAACTTACAGGAGATCCAATATCCAACCGCTCAGCATTGACATATGATGGGTATTCATCCCATTCACCAGGAGCATTTTCAAAACCTGGAGTTATATCAAAGATAACAAAATGATCCCTTTAATCAAATTTTGTAAGTTACAAAGGGCACAGAGTATATGATATAAACATGTGAAGTGAATAGACAAATCTCAAACAACAATGCAGCTAACACTAATACACCATCAAATGCATTCAAGGGAAACAATCAGTGTTCAATTTGGTCAAGAAACAAAGGGTCCGCTTGGCTTAATTTTCAGGATCAATTTTGAAAGATAGCTTTTTGAAAAGAGTTGATAAAATTTCAAAATTTGTTTGGTTTTGAGTTTTCAAAACTAGTTTTTGAGCTTTTTGTTTTCCATGTTTTGTTGTCTTTAGTGAGCGTTTTTTTGTCAACAAAGTCTACTAAGCCGGAGCCCAACCACCACTTTACTACTACTTAATACAATGGGGAGAAATAAATACCACCATAAAGGATATCAAACTCCTCAGCCCAAGCACAACAACCACTTAGAACCACCACCACAAAGGGTATCAAAACTCTCTCCATAGGAGTTGAACCCAATACCTCACACGACAATGGGTGCTACACAACCTCTAGGCCAAATGTCCTGATTGATCCATTCAATCTAAATACACTTAAAAACTATAAAATTTATAAAAAAAAAAATTCTTCTAAAACTCACTAAATACTAACAAATCTACAAACACACCAAAAAAAAGGAAAAGAAAAGAAGAAAAAAAATTAGTTTTTAGTTCCACTCAATCTAAATAAACATATAAAATTTATGATAAAATCTTTTAAAAAATCACTAAATTCTAACAAATATACAAAAAAATAATAATAATAATTTTTAGATCCACTCAATCTAAACACACTTAAAACGTATAACACATTTTTTTTAATTAATTTTTTTTAAAAAAATTATTAATTGGACATACAAATTCATTTTATTTTAAATTTTATATGAATTTGCAAATAATTTCTTTACAAAGTTTCATCCAAAAAATGTGATTAATTTGAAAATATGATGTACTGCATATTTCAACATAGATACAACATAGATACAGTTCAATTAATGTAGCTTTGATAATAAGATAAATTTGATTTGAAATTGTTTTGGGAATAGAGATAAATTTGAAATAGTTTTGAGAATAGTTTTGCTAATAGAGACAAACAAATGAGTTTTCAATTTTGGGCTCTCAAAAACTATTTTGAAAATCCAAACCAAACACAAGCAAATTCTTTTCCCTATTTGTTCTCTCTTTTTTTGAAGTCCATGCTTCGGTGAAGAAGCAAACTTTTACATCAGTAATATTACAGGAATTCCCACAGATTGATAAGTTCAAGAAAAAAATCTCATTTCAAATCGCCTCAGACCATGTATTCATTGGTATTCCTCTATTTCTTTTACTGCCCTCAAGGATCAAAATTGCATTTTGGCGTATTGTTTGGGTTAGCTTGGAAATGAAAACATAGAGAGGAAAAAGGGGGGGTGGGCGGGGCGTATACAGTGTCCAACATGTGTAACATGGACATGCCACGTGTCATGTCATTTACTTTTCATGAGACATCAAGTACACGCGTGTCCTATGTCCAAGCAAACCACATGACATGGTTTTATTATAACTTTAGTAAAGGGGTTTAGCAGTCAAAAGGGTAGCATTTAAAAACAAAAAACAATACAATAACTTCCACCAAAAAGTTCAATCATTAATGTCTCTAAATTATGCATAGCAGTCTCTGCCTTTTATCAAGGAGAAGCCAACTACTAAAAAGAGACCAACATGTGGGGAGACAAAGTATGACTTATTTGATGACATTAGGATGTTTGAGATTGCAAACCTCTCACTTGATGAACCCAACAAAGAGACTGTTATTTACAGATAATGGAGGTGTAGGCCAAGTTGATGGTGATGGTGTTAGTGATGATGACTTGGTTGAAGTTAGGTCTACTTGAAGCCTCAAAAGGCTGTTTTTTTTCTTTTTTTTTTTAAGTGCAACAAAAGAAATTTTATTAATAAAATAAAAGAAAAATTACAAAAGTTGATGTAGGACAAGAAGTCCACCAAAAACACAAAAGTCAACCAAAAGATTACAAACCACGCACAACCCTTCAATCCGTACTAATCAAAACGAATCTCCCTAAAAGAAAAAGGGGCAGAAGCAAACAAAAAAAAAAAAAAGATATACAACAAATCTTATTCCATGATTTCCTCTATATGCCCAAATTTATAATAAAAAATCTGTGTTCCTTCCTAAACAAATCTCTGAAAATATCACAAAAATGACACAATCCTAAAGAACTCGAACTTTCTTATTCGTTCCAAACCTCCTACAATCAATCAAAAGCATTTGTATAAAAGAAGGAGAAGCCACCCACTCAACATCCACCATGTAAAACAATTTATGCCACAATGATAAAGTCATAAGACAATGCAAAAAAAAAAAAGAGAGAGAGAGAGAGAGAGAGGGTCAATTCTTTCATTATCCCCCTTTCTACACAAAATGCACCATTGAGGTAGCAAAAGGTAATCAGCTCTCCTTTGAAACTAATCATTAGAAACACTCTACTTAAAAGGACACACAAGCATTACAAATCACTTTAAAAAAAAATAAAAAATGGGAACATCAGAATTATCAATCAACTCATGAAAAAAAAGAGACTAGCAAGAGAACAAACCCAAGGAATGAATAGACAACACCCTTTATCCATAGAATCCCACCTCATTATGCACGACAGATATCGCTTGGATTTTCGAAAAAACTAAAATTTTAAGAAATGGGAGCCTTAGGGGAACAAGCAATAGAAGCAACAGACACATTATGAGAGTGAGCTAAACAATACAAATGTGGAAACAAATGACCAAAAGAACTATCCCCAATCCAAGCATCCTCACAAAAACAAAGATACTCCCCTTAGTCTTTTTTTCCTAGGTATTTTTGATGAATGTTAGATGTTGATTGACATTTCTTCGATTGTAAAGATGTATTAGATGATATCTTATGTGTCTTATGACTAGTGTATTTTTTATGGTTTTTCATGTTGAAATAATGTTAATTTTTTCATTATTTTTTATTGTTTGTGGATAAAAATTAGCAAATAAAAATATATTTAAAAAAACAAAAAAAAAAACTGGGTAGTATCCATGTTATGTCTATATCCTTATCTTTTTTTAAATCGTTATCTTGTGTCCATGCCTATATCCTTGTCCATATTTGTGCTTCACAATACACATCTCTTTACACAAATGGCACTAGTGTATAATTAACTAAAAATTTAATGTGAACCAATGCTTATCAAATTAATGTTAAAATTTATAAAGCACTAGTGTATACAATTTTAAATGTGCATAAAATTGCAACCAATTATGGTCAACAAAAAATTGAAAAGAAAAACAATAATAAAAATATTAACAGTAAAAAAGTGACGAACGGCTAAACTTGCATGTTCATGTTGATTTTTATAAGAGAAGTTGCATTTCTTTTATAGTAATTTCTTCCACATATGCGAGGTCATTTGGGAACACTAAAAAAAAAAAAGCCAGCTTTTGACTAAAAAATCCAAAAAGCCCCCATGTTGTTTGTCACTAGCTAAAAAAGTCAAATGTCACATCAATTTTTTCACTCCCAAAAACCTGCTTGTTTAGCAACTTCCCAAACACATTAGCTTTTTTAGCTCCTAAAAGAAGCAAAAAGGCCACAAAAAAAACAAACCCCAAACACCAACTTAATTATGTGCTAATGCTTGAAATTTTATTCTAGAGAATAATTTGGCAATTAAGGTGGAGTTTCATGAGGTTTAGAGAAGCTTAGGACCAACAAATAAGTGGAATAAAGCTAACAGCGCATTTGGTTCAGCATTTAGCTACCTCTTTTGAAGTGAAATTCCATGTGAAGAGTATTCTAGCACTTAGTTGCACGAAATAGCAACGGGAGAGGGAACGGGAGCAGGGCAACTTAGAAGAGTCGTAGGTTGGGAGCGCTTATATATTATTTTTATTTTTAATATTTTTAATTTATTTATAGTAACTTTTTTTTATTTTTATATATGTTATAAATGAGTTTAAAATTTTGTTTATATAATATTTAATTAAATACAACATAAAAATTATTTTTTTTAAAAAGAATAGCACATAAACATTCATTTTAAACATTAAAAAAAACAATTAGTTAGGTGGAATTTAAAAGTAATGGAAATATAAAATAATATGTAAGTATATATTATTTTTTTGAGTTGGTCAACACAATATATTAAATTAGTTTGGTGGAATATATATTTATTTGTGCAATGCACAACCAGCAAGACAGATATCATGACTCGAGGATTCAAATGGTTATTGAGGTATGATATCAACAATATTATTCATCCTCATCAGGTATGTTAAGAGACTCTGGGTATTACTAGGGAGTATGATACATGGCTTGATGCTCAGATTTATAGATATGAGTTTATGTTTGTATGCTGTTCGACTGTTGCAAGCGCTCTTTCCTTGAGCGGATAAACTGATTACATCATGACTCTGAGTGTTCGATTACAACTTTTGGGGAATGCTTATCAACAGTCCATGGCTCAGATACGGGATACTATTTCTGTTTATATTGAGCGTATTGCTGTGTTCGAGTCTCGAGGACTCAAGGGAGAGATTGTTTTCTTGCTTAAGGAGAGGAGTGCTTTGACTTGACGAGTACCTATCAGCTCAAATCGATGATTTATGTTCTCGCTTAGAGCATATTTCTAGAGATTTGGCGACAGAGCGAACGACTGCCGAGGCATTGATACACAGGCATATTACTGAGCTAGAGTATCCAGTTATGGCATTTCGGCGTGACAAGTATACTAGCCTTAGAGGCCTAGAGCCTGAGGTTTCCTTGTATTGCCTTATTTTTGGCCATTATGTGGAGCAACAAGCTCAATTTGAGGGGTTTATTGACTTGGTTCCCAATTCGCGTAGAGTGAGCTTGCCAGGAGGTAAGTGCAGGAGCTAGATGATTTTGCTGCTCGTGAGAGATATGAGGCCTTGACCCATAGATTTCTGCAGATGTGGAGAGTTCGAGGTGATCAATAGTTTTTTTGTATAATAGTTTCATATTCTAGTATTGTACGTGTGACATTGTTGTAATATAAATGCATGCTTCATTCTTATGAGTATGCTAGATCAAAATAGTTATATTTACAATTTTTGAATCCGAAGATTGGTTGGTGAAGGGAACAAGTACTTTCCCAGGAGATGTCGAGTGAAAGGCACTCTGGTCAGGAAGGTTTTCTACACTCAAAGGGGCTAGGGGGTGAGGTTACTGAACACTTCCACTATGAAAGTCAGTGACTGTCAAGTCCCTAATCCACCCCTAGAGGATAAGGGCATAACTGGCTAGTAATTATAGATTACCTACGGCCTCTTAGACAAATGCAAAATATTTATTAAATATCGAGGCCTGAAGCGGAAGCAAAATCATTAATAAAACAAGTCCATTAAACTGTGCTTAAATGATAAACCAAAAACCTCCATAGAACGCATCATAACTTAATAATATTTACAATAAGTTCAAACTTCATCTTATACACATACAAGTCCAAACATAAGACTTAACAAAAAAAAATTGACAAAAGCTTGGTTCAACACAAATCCAAGTAAACGCCTCGACACAGAGACACTCCACGGGTTGGCTTCTCAAAAAGGTGGACTCCTAAGCTTGATCTCCTAAATGCTCACCTACATACATATAGGGGAAGGGGGTGAGCTAAAACCCAATGAGTAACATCACTATAAAGTGGTTAATGAATGAAGTCTAATCGCATTACAAAACATAACTTGTATTCTCAAAACGAATCATATATCGAATTCATAACAAAGCTTTTGCTTAAAAACGAAATTCATTATCGAAGCGTGATAAGTGGTAACATCCAATAGAGCAAAACAAAGGGGCCTTTCAAGCCAAAATCAATGGGACTATTTAGGTCAATACAAAGGGACCTTTCAGGTCTAACGAAGGGACCACTTGGGTCAAACGAAGGGACAACTTGTGTCAAACATCAGAGATCTCTATACTTCAAACATTCAAAGGGCCATGGTATTATATCCCCTAGGCAGGGCCTCGCTAAAGGATGCCACGAATATATCTACAAAAAGGATCTTCATTCATGGATACAAAATAAGATTTCATAACATCATTCTTGAAACAATTTCAAAATACATTTCAAACATAACTTTATAGAGATATTACTCACAATGGTCTCAAACGATTGCTATATCTCGGGTGTCCGACCTACACAATGCACATAAACAAATTCACATTGAAATACACCTTTCAAACGAATACTTCTTATCTAATCCATTTCCTTATGTTGGTTACTAGCTTATTACTTTTTTAATAAGTCCTAAACAATGCCTAAGAACACTCGGAAGATGATGGAAACAAAAATATGCCCATGAGAGTGTTTTACAAAATATGCTGAAAACAAGTGATCGATCGAGCAATCCTTTCATCGCTCAAGCGATGAATGCAAGCTCCCAATATTTGGTTTGCAAAACGACATTCCAAGTGATTCAAATGTAGGCTCGAGCAGTAACTTGATCGCTTGAGCAGTCTGCCAAAACACTGGATGATCTTGAAGTGCGCTCGAGCAACTACTTCATCGCTCAAGTGGCCTGTGCGAATTCGGTTTTCCAAAACTGAATAATTGAGCTTCCAAACACAAATTCAATATTAGAGGGCTTGCATCGTTTATTCAAAAACATGATAACACTTGGAAAAACACAAGTTCATGATCAATTTTGAAACCATTAACTCGAAACATCATCAATTAGCAAAATTGAAACCAAAACCTTCATGCATGCAAAATTTTTCAAAGCTTTTCTCCTTTGTTCATCAAACATGAAATATATGATATAAAACCACGACAATTCTGGAAAAATGCAAAGTTTAAACTCGCATGCATGCTAGAAAGACAATTCAAACCAACAATGATGAAATATAAGATATTCAAGCATAAGTATGCACCTAGCTTGATTCATCCTTTTCTTGACAGTTCCTTACAAATTACATGCAAATGATTCTAATTACTCCATGAATTCAAGTCTTAGGTGGATTATCTACAAGAATTAAAGTTGTAATTCTTACCTAGAGTCTTTAATTTGATGTATTCTTGCAAAATCTTGAACCTCCTCCTTCAATTCTTCAAATTCTAGCTTCTCTCTCTCTTAAAGTTGAGCTCTCTCCCCCTCTAAAACTTTCTCCAGCAATTACATAAGGATGAACTCAACTTCTCTTCTTCCTAAGTTATATATTAATAGATTAGCTTAATACACTAATAGCTCATTATCTTAATTAATCAAACTTAAAGCTAATTAATCATAATTATGTCTAATTGGTTATTTATAATTATTATTAATATGAATCAAATTTTTAATTAAATTCCCATGTGATTCTATACATTAAACTAAACTGATTAAGCTAATCAATTATCATTTTCTAAGTCATCTAAGCTTTCAATTTTTTATTCAAATATAATCCCTAACAATGTAACATATTCAATTAAACACACAATATGCAAACAAAATTCATAATCACATAATTAAATAAATGCAAAGTTGATATGCATGATATGGTTGTCACAGTGACAGAATGCTTCCCGTTCCGTCGTACTCCTCCAAGTGACTAACCATCACTTCATAAGCTCCCAGGGATTATTTTTTTAGGACCTAGTGATTATGCTTAGACTTATTTAACTTTTCAAAGGATCAGATTATCTTAACATTATTAATTGTGAACTTATGACTTTGGAAAGGTAATGAGCACCTTTCTTTTTTTCTTTTTCTTTTTTTGTGCTACTTTTGCCTCTATTGCCCCTTTTTGGGGTTTTCACCAGAAACAGCTTTATTGTGTCATGATGCCTTTCAAAGTGTAGGGAAGGAAAAACCAAAGAGGCCAGATTGGTTAAAAAGGCAAGCATTTTATTTGAAATCTTAACTACATGTAATAGTGTTTTACAACATTGAAATTGAGCAGATCAAGAAATTCCTCTCCATCCATTTCAATCAATATAAGTGCTCCTCGAACTCTCCTCAACATTTGCAGAAATCTACGGGTCAAGGCCTTGTATCTCTCATGAGAAGCAAAATCTTCTAGCTCCTGAACCTTCCTGCTAGCAAGCTCACTCTTCGTGGTCCGGGCAACCAAGTCAATAAACCCCTCAAATCGAGCCTATCACTCAGCATATTGACCAAAAATACTATATAAGAAAACCTTCTGCTCCAGGCCTCTAAGGCTAGATCATTGCCACGCCGAAATGCCACGACTAGATGCTCCATAGTTATACGCCCCCCATAACGATGCCTCAATAGTAGCTTGCTCCGTCACCAAATCTCCAGAAATACGCTCTAGGCAGGAACGTAAATCATCAATCTGAGCTAATAAAGCAAATGTTCATCAAGTCAAAGCACTTCTCTCCTCGAGCAAGGAAGCAATCTCACACTCAAGTCCCTGAGACTCCAACACAGCAATACGTTCAACATAAACAAAAATAGTATACCGCATCTAAGCCATGGAACAGTGATAAGCATTCCTTAAAAGCTGTAATTGAACACAAAGTCCTGACGTAATAGGTATATCCGTTCAAGGAAAGAGCACCTGCAAAACCGAATGACATAAAAACGTAAACTCAAATCTAGAAATCTGAGCATCAAGCCATGTATAATACTCCCTAGTAATAACCAGAGTCTCTAACATACCTGACAAAGATTAATAATCTCGTTGATATCATGCCTCAAAAGCCATCCGAATCCTCGAGTCATCACACTGAGGGCCAAACTCAAAACAAAATCAATCACTAAGAATAAACTGGTGGTGATCGAATTAGCGAAGAACTCGCCTACCAAAGTATGGAACCACTCCAGCAAAACCCACCAATGGAATGAAAGGCCAGTCCCTAGTCCTCACACTAACTCAACCCAAAGGAAACAAGCCCAAGTATCAACAAGACTATCAGGAATAACACTATCAAGGAAGAGTCAATCATCGATGCCTCTCAGCCATATGTGCCATAAGATCTATACAAAACCACAAGTAATGACGGGGTCTACACGCAATAAGGTGGCTCACCAGCCAATGATGAAGTAACTCGACACAGCCAGTAAATGGGGCATGTGGATCAAAGTACACCATCAACAAGGCTATGTAAGTCTCAACCATCATTGGAGTTAGCAAGTGGCCGAGTCTTATCCTGCGCACAAATATCCCAACTTGGCCATCAAGTCAACCATTTACGCATGGTAATAATAATTCTACCGCCAAAACAAAGCCAAGGGTCTCGTTACTCCTCTCCCTCCAAGGAGCTAGCCCCCTCATGAAAATCACTAGGATAGACATCAGGTCTGGTTTCAGCAGCAAATTAGTCTAAAAAATAATCCACATCAAATACTGTCTCACCAGCACCGATACAATGACAAAAGGCGTCCCTTCTAATCCCAAAAAGATTAGAAAGCTTACTAAAATACCCAGATGAGACCAAAGGATCTATAATATGCTCCAAAGAAGATCCCACCTGCAGAAGACCCTGATATGGATCAGGCGTCAGAGTCAGCTCGCATCAGCCAAATCGAAAAACACTCAGATCTGGATGCTAGTAAACCCCAATAGCACTAACAAAACCACAAGTAGTGGGCACTCATAACAGAGAACCCCAGATAACCAAAAAGTTGTCTAAAGCAACGAGACAATCTCCACCGAGCTTTTAACAAGTCCAACACTAGTCAAGCTTGAGTAGCTTGGTTCGTTTAACACTCCTACTGACGAGGTCCCATCAAGACAAGACAACATATGGTGATGGAAGAATAAAGGATAGTAAAGAAGTGGATATAATAATGGTTTGATAGATGTAGGAAGAAGGCAATCACGACGATTAAATCAGAAAAATGGATCGAAATTGGGCTCTAATACCAACTAATGTCGAACGGCTATTAAGAGAACTGTTCAACTATGTAATTGATTGCAAAACCAAAAATTATGGAGAATTAATCCAGAAAAAAAAACATCAAAAGCTTTGAGAAGAATAATAGAGAGAAGAAGAATGCAAGGGTCAAAACCTTAATCTCACAAAAATGGCCATAACCTTATACTCAATATTGGATAGTAAAGAAGTGGATATAATAATGGTTTGATAGATGTAGGAAGAAGGCAATCACGACGATTAAATCAGAAAAATGGATTGAAATTGGGCTCTAATACCAACTAATGTCGAACGGCTATTAAGAGAACTGTTCAACTATGTAATTGATTGCAAAACCAAAAATTATGGAGAATTAATCCAGAAAAAAAAAGATCAAAAGTTTTGAGAAGAATAATAGAGAGAAGAAGAATGCAAGGGTCAAAACCTTAATCTCACAAAAATGGCCATAACCTTATACTCAATATCAATATTCCAAAGCTAACCTAAAACCAGTGTATAAAGCATTATATACAGGCAAAATAGAAGAACCTAATTCAAGTTACCGAAAATAGAACACTAACCTGATAGAACTCTAAATTAAATTAAACCTCACAAATAAATAAAATTTAAAAATGTTTAATTTCTCTTTAATCCAACTCATTTTCGTTCCCCATAAAGAAGCTTTACAACTTTTTGAAATCTTGCACGTAGTGTTGCAATAAAAGAGTCAAGACACAAAGGTTAAAGGGTACGCATGGCATGGGAGGTCGTTTACAAGGTTAATTTTTATTTATCTTTCACAAAAGTAAAAGTAAGATTCAATAAAGATCAATGAATAATAGAATCTCCTAAACAATTCGTTTAAAGGGTTAACTGGAGATGAGGTATTGCCATTGAAAGGTAAAACATAAGAAATGTTAAATTCAAATGTAATGAGGATAAAATTAAATAATAAAAAAGTAAAATTTCAAGTATTTATAAAAAGAAATGCATATATAATAACAAAAAATAAATAAAAATAAGTTACTTAACTATGTATGTTTTAAATTCACTTATCTAACTCTTGTCTTACCATTTCTACTTTCTCTAATAAAATTAAGCTTTTTGTTTGTTCTAAAATCTTTTCTTTTAACAAAAGAGCCCCCCAAAAAATAAAAAATAGCTCTTATTAAATATTTCTAATAAGTATGAGACAACTCATTGTTTTAGAATGTTTCAGTGTTTTGGTGAGATTTAGTACGTTTCATTATGGCTCAGTGGAAATACTAGAATGTTGGTTTTCCACAAAGTTTAATGTTGATTTTCTCGAAAATAAAAATATCTCAACCATTTCGATAGAAACTAAACGAAATTTTTTTCCTTGTCCACTGTCAATGTTATCACCCTAGAGTTAAGTTTGGATGGCAAGAATCTCACGGGGGAATGGGAATGTGATTTCAGGTTTCCATTATTCCACCAATTGGATTAGGCGCGTAAAGAAATTATATATCTAATCCAAATTCAATCTGAATCTGATCCAAAAAATCAGAATTCTTTAATGAATATGCTATAATCCAATAAAATCCAAATCCAATTGATCCAATTATTGACAGATCAGAGTTAATATGATCCAATCCGGTCTGATTTTCATACTTTAATTTTATATGTATATATAGAACTATTATATTTCAAAAGTAATGGGCAACAATAACCAAAAAATTAAGAAAGTGAAATTCGAATAAGAGTATACAACATTCAGATTTGGATGATCTCTTATTGGAGTTGTCATAATCAAATCGGGTTCAGATTCGGATTGTTTTATAATCGAATTAGATTGGATCCGGTTCAAATACGATCTGTTGACAAGCTTGATTTCGATAAAGTTGGAATGGGAATATGATTATTGACTTCTCAATCCATACATACTCAGTTTCCTAGACTAAGGAAGAATTTGATTCCCTCACTTGGAATGAGATTCCTATAAATGAGATATACCTATTCCTTGTCTTTGATTCATGTCATCCAAACACAACCTAGTTGTTGCCTTTCCAATTTGTTTGAGCATTTTAGCACTGTATTTGTTACTTTGCTTCATAATTGGGAGAATTCCAAATCTCCATGGAAATTTATCTCTCAAGGTGTATCTTATTTCTCTCGATTTGTTTGTTTGTTTCGATTTGGGTTTGGATTATCTCAAGTTGGCCATCTCAACTTGAGAGTGTTTCTGCTTGGTAGGCCCATTTAGGGGCCGATCTCAATGATCCGAACCATTCACTTTTTAGTACTTGTGGAATAGAATATTTATGTAAAAAATTACGATGATCAGACATTGGTAGCTATATGTTTGAATCACATTTGTATTAAAACAAATGAATGGCTACTCCTGATATTATAATTGTTGTCCATTTTTTGAAACAAATATGATTCAAACATATTTCACTAAAGTCAGCCCCAAAATGGGTCAAAACCAAGCCCAAACACTCTCAAGTTGGATGGCCAACTTGAGAGAATCCAATCCCATTCATTTTGGAGAGGATGTATAGAGGGGTGAGAATTCATTTGATCATTTATTTCCCCAATTGTATAGTTTTCTCGGCCTCATAACATATCCATTACTTCTATGATCTCTTCTCATTCTTTCCCATTTCTTGAAACTTCAATTTTTTAAAAACTTGAATGATCGTAAAGTTGTTGAGCTCATTTCTTTGTTATCTATTCTTAACTACGAGAATAGTTGTTATAGGTAAAGATTTTGGACTGCTCATTCTTCTGAGATATTTTCTTGTAAATTTTTCTTTGATAAGATTATTGATGATTCAGATGTACCATTGTTTGAACCTCAAAATATGATTTGGAGAGCAAATGTACCACTTATAGTAAGTGTCACGACCCGAACCCGCCCCCATGGGTTAAGAACATAACCGGTCAGTAATCCTGAGATTACCTACGGCCTCAAACCAAACCAGACATAACTCATCAGAGTCAAGGGGCCAAACGGAAGCAAAATTTAAAACTTTGTCTATAGAGCTGTGCTTACATGGCACATCATAACAAACCACACATATACATATTAATAACTCACATCAAAATACAGTGACATAAAGTTCTGTACAGACAGGATCAGTTAAGTCTAGGTCAGCCAATCAAAACTATATACAAACATAAACCAAAGTCCTCGCCAACAAGACAAAAATAAAACAAAAGAGCAAAAAGGGCGAAGACTGGTCTCGTGCGTGAGACGCAAGGGCTGACTCTTCAAAACCTTAGTTGTTCCACACAGACTTCACTGAGGCTAGGTTTGGACCTCTCTTGGCTCACCTACAAACACATGAATGAGCGTGAGCGAAAGCCCAGTGAATAATATCAAATAAAGAAGATACATTAGAACAATGTACATCAAACGGCCTCCGGCCCAATCCATATTTCTATCTAATATATATATATAGATCAAATGACTGCGGTTCCAAACACATCGAACGGCCTCGGGCCCAATTCATTCATGTCAAACCGGCCTTTGGCCCACTCAGACTTCCTTGTCAAACTGGCCTTTGGCCCATTCATTTATTCTTGTCAAACTGGCCTTTGGCCCATTTGTCTTTCATTCATGTCAAACTGGCCTTTGGCCCATTCATTCTATCATTCAGATCATACTGGCCTCTGGCCCATTCATTCTATCATTCAAACTCATACTGGCCTCTGGCCCATTCATTCTATCATTCTAACATTTGTCCACCATTCAAATTTACAAACTTATAAGACTTGCATGGAAGTAAACAATTGGACAAACAACACACATATCTTTATTAAGATATTACTCACAGTGATCGGCTGGATGATTTGCCCTGGAGCTCGACCCTACACATTTCATGTACACAACGGGTCACAAACAATTCAATCCGTTCTTAATTCACATTTTTCTCTTTAGGCTTCATTCTTATCCTTTTAACTCATTTAATGCTCAATGCATGCCTAAGAGTAATTAAAAGTGAGAGAGAACGGAAAACAAAACACGGGACATCATTACAGAATCTCAGAAACAGGGGTCCCCGCTCGAGCGTGGACTTCCCCACTCGAGCGAACCCATGAGGCCTGCAAAAGTACTAGTTATGTCATATTTACGCTCGAGCGTGAAGTCGGGTGCTCGAGCTGAAGGCCTCACTACATGGCTCCCCGCTCGAGCGGACATCATGTCTGCAGAAAATACTGGGAGCCCGAATTTTACGCTCGAGCGGCGGTTCTCCCGCTCGAGCGGACATCAAATTTTATGGATTTTCCAGAACTTGTTCTTGAGCTTCAACTTGATATTCAAAGGCTCTAAACACATGATTTTGGCTCAAACTTCACATATACATGTACTAACATGGTACAAACACCAAATTATAACATTAAGAAGCTCAATTCCCATGGATTAAATACATGCATGCACCAAGTTATTCTGAACTCATCACCAACATATCAAATTCAAACATTCAAGGCTCACACCTCCATGATTTGCACTTGCATGTGGGATATACTCATTATTCTCAACTTAATTGGTGAAGAGATGATCAAATACATGGGCTTCAATCAAAATTCAACATGGATTACACACTTTTTGCTCAAACATGGAAATTCAAAGCAATTTCTCACATGCATGCACATATAAGCTTTAAATTCAACAAAACCAACTCAATTTCATCATAATCAATTTAATTCATGCTCTTGATCCTTATTCAACTTTGAATTCACAAAATTACAACGTTAAACCGATGAATTCATAATCAATCACTCACCTAGAAGCTCAATCTTCCAAATTATGGTCAAATCTTGAATTGGTCTTCAATTAATTCAAGCTTCAAGATCAAAATCTCAATTTGAGCTCTTCCTCCCTCTCCCTCTCTCCTTAGAGTGATTTCAGCCAAAATGAAATAAAGAGAGAAGTTGAGTGCATAGTGCCCTTTCATGTAAGTCCCACTAATCAAAATTATCAATATTAAATAATTGGCCACTTAATTAATCGTTCTAAATCTAGTTATTCTGATCCGAATCAATTTTCAATTAAATTTCACCGTAGGCTCTAAAAATTATGCCAATCACAATGGCGCAATCAATTTCGGTTTCTGTGGCCGATAGGGCCTTCAATTTAATTTCCAAAGCAGATAATCAAACAGATATTCCTACGGTGAACAAATAGAAATTCAAAACCACATATCTTCACATAATGGCACACAGAATCATATCAAACACATAATCATATTCATAATAAGGACCAATTAGCATACTACGGAACAGGGATGTCACAGTAAGGGGGTGTGTGTGTTTAGTGTGATAAAGCCATGGGGTTGAACTCCATGTCCAATGGAACAAGTAGTCCAACGTTTGGTTAGAAAAGTAAAGGTCAAACTAATAGTCCCCCATATGTGGCATAACTCAATCCCATTGGGTAACCTCAAGATTAGCTAGTTAAATGACGAAATTGACCCTCAAGTATAAAATATTTCTTTCTTTCATTTTTTTAAACATGTTGAATTTTTTTTAAACATGTATAAATTAATCTCACGATATATAATGTCTTCCTTTTTTTATTTTTTATTTTGTATTAGCAAAATAATAAAAGAAAATATACTACTAATGTTCAAAATGAAAACAATATATAACATCTCTTTCCTTCATTTTTTCTTACAAAAATATTTAAACACAAACTTTTTTAAACATTTGTAAATTAATCTCATAATATATAATAGTCTTCTCTTTTTTTTTTTCTTTTTTTTTTTTCTTTTTTGCATTAGCAAAATCATAAATGAAAATATAATTCTAATGTTGTATTTAAATAAAATTAAAAGTTGTCTTAATAAAACAAAATATACTTCAAATTTATCATTTGCCATTGTAAACAATTCAAAAGACAAAATGGTCTTTTGAGAAGTTAACATTCTTCATAATTTCCTAATCAAACATGAGATTCACTAAAATAATCATTTCCAAACATCTAATCCCATAACAAAACAAACGTTGTATACACATAATTTCCAACCAAATAGTCCAGAAACTATTTATCCTAAGGCTAACAATCCATTGCATTGCAATTCCCCTTTATCCAGACCATCCAAACAAACATGGCCTAACAGTTTTTGCATGGAGAAAAAACTCGTAAGAAACTCACCATAAACATATTTCAAATCAAAAGACCCAATTGCTATTTATGTCCATAGTGGTATGTTATGTCCAGGATAGAGGAGAAAAGCATTGATCATCTATTTTTGCTTTGTCTTATGGCTTACGCTTTATGGCGGATAGTATCTAGATTGGCAACGATGGATTGGGGCAATACTTACTTTGTGTGTTTAGATGTTAGTGATCAACTTCAGGTCATGTTTGTTTATCAGCATGGGAGGGGGATTGGATTGCTATGGCTGTGGGTCCAACCACAACTTATTTGGTAATGCTTTGGGAGGGGGAATTGATAGTGCGAGGGGCTTAGTAATCCTCCTCAGTAAGGGGATTAACTTGGCTGAGTTTTGGATGCAATTAGGAAAATAGTAAGCGGATTTAATCTATTTTATATAAAAATTTTATTTTTTTTACCAAGTGCACCTGTGGGTCCCACCCACAGCTTATTTGGTAATGCTTTGGGAGGGGGAACTGATAGTGTGAGGGGCTTAGTAATGCCCCTCAGTAGGGGGATCCCCAAACTTGGTAATGGCAGGACCCTCGTGCACTAGGACTGCCCTTTTCAGTGACTGGAGAGTTGAATGTGATTTGTAATTTTGTTATATTTTCTCTTTCCTTTTCTTTTCTTTGAGGACTTCTTGTCCTCCTACGTACCTCTCTTTATCTTTTCTCTTCTAGTCTTAATAAAACTTCTCTGCTGCTAATCAAAAAAAAATATAAATGTATTTGTAATATAAAAAAATGGAGAAATGATATTATTTTTGTGGGTGAGAGGTGTGGATAGAGGTAGTCCGGGAAGATGGCGGGCACTTCAATGGCTTGGGATCACCGGAGGTGGAGAGGAGGAAATCAAGGCAAGCTTGGAGAGGGAGAGGTTGGCAGTGATTGACCTTGAACACTAATGTAAAGTGAAAGAGGGTGTTTAAGCATGAGACTTGGTTGTATTGTCGTTGTTGTGTCTCGCTGCATATACGATACGTTATATAGGCCACAGGAGTATTGAAGCCCAAGCAAACTGTTGGACAGGTGGCTCGTTCTCCTCAACTCTGCCAGAAGTGATATAAGCCCTTCTGCAGTCTGTGGCTTGACGGCAGGTGGAGAGCAACGTTTCATGGCAGGCGGAAAGTAACGTTTCGTATATGCATCGGATGACATGAACGTAAGGTCATTGTTGCCTCTTCTCCAAGCCTGGTCGAGATGGAGTTGTCTTAGCAAGAAGACAACCATCTCGACGATCCCATGACCTCAGCCGCCAATCCAGTATCCTCTGATGATCCTGAGCAGTAGTGTCTGGGTCCTGCTCCCAACCCAGGCATCCAAGTAGGTAAATGGGCTAGAACCCACCTTAGTGTTTAGGAGAGCCAAGGGCTCACTTCCAGGCAACCAAGTAGGAGAATGGGCCGCGGGCTTGTCTCAATGTTTAGGAGAGCCAGTGTTTATCAATCCAAGTCCAAGTGAGCCAGGGGCTGATTGTATTGTTGTTTGGTCTTGGAGCGAGGTATGAAGGACCATGGGCCCTGCGGGGCCATGGTGTTGCCTATTGCAGGGCTCTTCATATCTAGATATATTTGGGCTTGTATATATGCTCCCGCTTAGGCTAAGCATATAGTTTTGGTTGTCTTGGCACATGGCGCCCATAGGGCTCGCCATGTATCAAACATACGACATGCCCGACGTGGTGCCTTATTAGTCTGCCATGTGGGTGGGGTTTTGGTGATGTGGCACCTGTAGAGCTTGCCACGTATTGAGCTTGATACAAGTACCCACAATTTTCATATATACATATAAAATATATTGATGTGTCCATGCCATGTAGTCTCGATTTTCAAGTGGTGTACCTCAATATCCGTGCTACTGACGCGCACACTACTTGAAGATAGGTAATGAAGTGTGCAGATGTTCTTATTATTAAGTTGCTTCAACCCATTAGCTCTTGTTTTATTTACGCGATATTAAATACAAATCTTACACACAAAAACTATAAAAAAATTATACTATGGTTTGATCTTACACCTGTGCATGAACACACACTACATACTTGAACAGTGACCATGAAAGTCACCATGAAATTTCAAATTTGAAGCTGCTTTACCTACTAGCTAGCTGCATGTGATATTTAATCACAAACCTGGACAATATTCTGTAAAGTTCCAGAATTAATTGCAGTTCCACGAAACTAAAGTATGATCTGAAGTCAATAATCAAAAACTTTATGTCACTACATAAAAAAGGGTCCAAAAAGCAGTGCAAATCAAGGCACCTATGCACAAACTATTCAAAAGATAAAAAGGAACTATTTCCGTAATTCTGGATGAGCACAGCAAGCTACAAACTTGGTTTAATGATTACCAGAATCTAATTTTGTATCATAAAATGAGTGAATAGAAGATTTTGCATGGCCATTAAACCCAAAAAGCTTTGCATGCCATCTACAAAATCTCAAAACTGCATCAAGCGTATATGCATGCTGCATTAAAAAGAAATACCCTGACATTGTGGGTGTTTGAGAAATTGCTATTTTACTTTTTGGCTATTTTAGTAGGCTAAAATTTGTGTGTTTTGGAAGATAATTGGATTTTTTTGTAGTTGGATGTGATATTTGTGAGAGAAAATGAAATGATTATAGATTTGATGTGATATTTTGTCTTATTAACTATTTTAGCCTATTTTGTCATTTTGTAAATTTTAACCAAAAAAATAGCCTAAATCTAAGTTGCCAAACCACCCCATTGTAAGTTTTTGTATCAACTTGTCTATTCAATGTATTCTTTACAAAGTACACAACTGGTTTATATAGCCCCAAGACAAGACTAAAATGGAAAATAGAATATCTATACAATCAAAGGACAATATCTACACAATTGAAGGAATATCTAATATAGAAGATATATGGAATATATACTAATATATCCCCACACCCCCGCTCAAGCTCAAGGTGTTTTAGCAGAAAATACTAAGAGTTTGTCAAGAAGAAACCAAAACCGAACAGTGGCGTGAATCTTGATAAAGAAATCAACAAGTTGCAAAGCCGAAGTTACAAAAGGAATAGAGCCAGACTGCAGATGCTAATGAACGAAATAACAATCAATATCAATGTGATTCGTCCATTCATGAAAGACAGTGTTATGGGCAATCTAAATAGCACTTCGGTTGTCATAATATAGAGAGGTCGAAGAGGATTGAGGAATGCCCAAATCAAACAAGAGACAACTAAGCCAAAAGACAATCTCAACAGTAGCATAAATCATAGTACAGTACTCAACTTCGACAATAGAGCGAGCAACAACAGTTTGTTTCTTGCTCTTCCAAGAGATCAAGGAATTGCCAAGAAATATACAGAAACCAAAAGTGGACTTGCTATCATTAATATCACCAGCCCAATCAGAATCAGCATAAGCCACCAAATCCAAAGAGGAATAGAAGATAACAGTAAGCCCTAAAATATAGTATCACAGAGATAGCGAAGACTCTGAACCCAAGCAGCTCAATGTGTAGAACAAGGCATAGAAACAAACTAGCAAATCACACGAATAGCATGAGATCGAGGCAAATGACAGTTAGGTAAACCAAGCAACCCACCAGCTCTCAATATAAAGTAGAATCATCCAGAGAAACACCATCAATAGTGTTAAGCTTCACATTAAGCTCAATGGGAGTATCAGAAAGACTGGCACAGTGAACAACTTCATTGGCATACTTGGCTTGAGAGAGAAAATACCCCTTGGGAGAATAGGCAACCTCAATAACAAAAAAAAATACCGCAAAGGGCCCAAATCCTTCATTTCAAAGGTGCGAAAAAAATGTTGCATGAACTCAGAGATAGCAGAAGAGTTAAGAGCAGTGATGATCATATCATCCACATAATGTCACAGGGCAACAAAAGCAGCAGAGGTGTTGTGATAACCCTGTTCTGTATAATGCTAATCGGTCCTTATTATGAATGTGATTATGTGTTTGATATGATTCTATGTGCCATTTATGTGAAAATATGTGGTTTTGAATTTCTATCTGTTCACCGTAGGAATATCTGTTTGATTATCTGCTTTGGAATTTAAATTGAAGGCCCTACCGGCCACAGAAACCGAAATTGACTGCGCCATTGTGATTGGCGTAATTTTTAGAGCCTACGGTGAAATTTAATTGAAAATTGATTTGGATCAAATCAATTAGATTAAATTAATGGGTTAGTGCTCAATTATTTAAATATTAATGAAATGTGATTAAAGGGGCCTATATATGAACCCAACTACACTTAAGCTCATTCTTTTTGAGCTCAAAGAATCTGAATTTGCTCTCTAGAGAGAGAGAACCGAAATTAGAGAGAGAGAAGGGCCAATCTTGAAGAATTTGCTAAGGGACTTGGTGATCTTGAAGCTACACTCAAGAATTGAGCACAAATTGGAAGATGTGAGCCTTTAGGTGAGTAATCAACCCTTGATTCATGAGTTTGAATTGTGATTTTGTGAATTGAAGATTAAATGGTGAGTTAGATCATGAATTGAGTTGATTAAGTTGAGATTGAAGTCCATGTGTGCATGCATGTAGAGAATTCCTATGAAATTACATAATCTAGCATGTAGTATATGAATTATGAAAGATTGTGGGTTGAATCATACATGCAAGCATGGTTTTAGTTGAGCTTCATGAGAATGAACACCATTTGCACCATATTTTTGACATGCATGTTTGATTATTGGAGATGTGGAGCTCATATGAGATTTGAATGCATGAGCCTTGATTATACCAAGAAATGTTGATTTATTTTGAAGAATTGGACCATGATTTTAAGCAATTAACCTCATCTTGCTTGTATACTCATGATATATAATGTATTTGCATGGTTTGGAACCAAAATTATGAGTTTTGAACCTTTAGAGGTCGAGTTTGAGCTCAAGAACACGTTCTGGAAAGCCCAGAATTCTTGACGTCCACTCGAGCAGGGGAACCGCCGCTCGAGCGTAAAATACGAGCTCCCAGAATATTTTGCAGACATGATGTCCGCTCAAGCGGGGAGCTATGTAGAATAACCTTCAGCTCGAGCATCCAAGTTCACGCTCGAGTGTAAAAACGAGGCAACCAGTACTTTTGCAGACCTAATGGGTCCCCTCGAGCGGGGACCCCTGTTTCAGAAATTTTGTAAAGATGTTCTGTGTTTCGTTTTCCGTTCTCTTTCACTTCTAAGTACTCTTAGGCATGCATTGAGCATTATGAATGAATTAAAAGAATAAGAAAGAAGCCTAAAGAGGAATATGTGAATTAAGAACGAATTGGATTGTTTGTGACCCATTGTGTTCATGGAATGTATAGGGTCGAGCTCCAGGGCAAATCATCCAGCCTATCACTGTGAGTAATATCTTAATGAAGATATTTTGAGATATGTTGTTTGTCCAACTGCTTATTTCTTTATAAGTCTTATGAGTTTGTTGAGTTGAATTGTGGACAAATGGTTGCTATGCCATATGGTTGGGCCTAAGGCCGTTTGCTATAAATGAGTGGGCCGGAGGCCGTCTGACTCGAATAATAGTCTGACATGAATGAATGAATGGGCCAGAGGCCGTATGACGCGAATGAATGGGCCAAAGGCCAGTTTGACATAAATGAAAGAATGAATGGGCCAAAAGCCAGTTTGACATAAATGAAAGAATGAATGGGCCAAAAGCAGTTTGACATGAATGATACGAATGAATGGGCCAAAGGCCGTATGACATGTATGACACGAATGAATTGGGCCCGAGGCCGTATGATGTGTTTGGAACCGCAGTCACTTGACCTATATTTATATATATATGCTAGATAGAAATACGAATTGGGCCCAAGACCGTTTGAAGCACGTTGTTCTAAATACCGTTTGAGTAACTTCTTTATTTGATATTATTCACTGAGCTTTCGCTCACGCTCATTCATGTGTTTGTAGGTGAACCAAGAGAGGTCCACACCCAGCCTCAGTGAAGTTTGTGTGGAACAACCAAGGTTTTGAAGAGTCAGCCCATATGTCTCACGCACGAGACTCGTCTTCGCCCTTTTGCTATTTTATTACATTTTGTCATGTTGGCGAGGACTTTGGATTATGATTGTATATAGTTTTGATTGGCTGACCTAGACTTGAATGATCCTGTATGTACAGAGCTTTGTGTTAGTACATATTTTGATGTGAGTTATTAACATGTATATGTATGGTTTGTTATGATGTGCCATATAAGCACAGTTCTATGGACAAAAGTTTGAAATTGCTTCCGTTTGGCCCCTTTACTCTGATGAGTTATGTTTTATCTGGTTTGAGGCCGTAGGTAATCTCGTGATTACTAGTCTGTTATGTCCTTAACCCATGGGGGCGGGTTAGGGTCATGATAGGTGTGAAGGAGAAACAAAGTAGAATCCTGGGCACAATGATGAAACCCAAGCTGAGTAATAGCCGTCTGAAAGCAATCATACCAAGCACGAGGAGATTGCTTCAAACTATACAGAGCACACCAAAGACGACAAACTTGTCTAGAGAAATGGAAAGGCCTGAGGGAGGACGCATGTAAACCTCCTCAGTAAGATAGCCATTTAAAAAAGCATTCTTAACAACCATCTAATAAAGGCCAGTGACGAACAGCCGCGACAGAAATCAAAGTACAAAAAGTAGTCATGTTGGCAACAGGGGCAGGGGCAAAGGTCTCATAATCAATACCATACTCCTATTAGAAACCTTTAGCAACTACGCAAGCTTTGTAGAGCTCGAGAGAACCATCATAATGAGTTTTGACTAAACCCATTTGCAACCAACCAGATTCTTGCCAGCAAAACTCATCCTCCATAGCTCGAACCCAATTAGAATCTTGACAAGCCTTCTTGTAAGATCGTGATTTTGAAAAAGAATAAATAACAAACAAGAAGGTGCAGTATGAAGAAAAACATGTTTTAGCAAAATTAAATTTGACTATCTGTTTACAATAGCAAAGGGGATACCAACGGTCATCAGGATCAGTGTCATCAAAAGCAGGAGGATCAGCAACAAGGGAAGAGACAACCAGTAGAGGGGAAGCTTTGCGACGAGAATGAACTAACAACAGAGTAAGAGAGGGAACAAAAGGAGAATGGAGAACAGACTCATGGGGGATAGTAGAAATGTACTCAGCAGGAGGGGTGTAGGAGGAGAAGAGGGAACAAGCTCAGAGGGAACAAGCTCATGGGAAACAACAAAGATGTACTCATCAAGAGGGACCTCAGAAGGAAATGGATCAATGCGAACCAAATCCTCTTTGAAAACCGGAGCTGTGATAGGAAGCTAAAAGTAAGACGTTCAAAAAAGACAATATGGCAAAAGACATAAAGGTGACGGGAAACAAGGTCGTAACAACTATAGCCATTCTGAATAAGACTATAATCCAAAAAGATACACAGGGCAAACCGGGCACTAAGTTTGATCTTATCTTTACAAGAACGATGAACAAAACAAGAAGACCCAAAAACACGAAAGATAGAGTAATTGGGAAGTTAAGAAAATAGAGCCTCATAAGGAAAACGACTAGAGAGAAAGTGTAGGCATACAATTGAGAAGAAAAGCAGTAGTAAGAACTGGCACACCCCAAAACGGAGTCAAAACAAAGGCAAAGAGAAAAAGAAAGAGACCTAACTATCTCAAGAAAATGACAATTTTCACGATCAACTCGATTATTTTGGGCGGATGTTTCAGTACAAGAAATTTGGTGGCCAAATACTCAAATAACTCAATTTTAAAATATTTTCCACCCAAGTCAGACCATAACAATTTAATTGTAGACCAAAACAATGTAGTGATCATAGACTTAAATATACGGTATATTTTGTAGAAGTTAGATTTATGAGTCATAAGATAAACCCAATTATAGCGAGTCTAATCATCAACAAAAGACGCATAGTAAGCAAAACCCCCTTTAGTGAAAACAGGAGGTCCGCAGTCATCAGTATACACAAGAGAAAATGGGATAACAGAAATATAAGTACTTTTATTAAAAGGTAATGTTGTCATTTTGGCAAGTTTACACCCCCACATTCGGTAATTTGACTAGGAGAAACTTTGGCTAACAATCCTGATTGAGCTGATCGTAAACGATCAATAGACAAATGACATAATCTAGAGTGCCACAAATAAAAAGGACTCAATTGAGAATCTAATTGAAAAGAGAAAACTAAGAATCTAATTGAAAAGAGGAAAAAGCAACCGGCAAGGTAGTTATAGGTAGATGCAAGCTCTCCACCGCATAGAGATCTCCAACACTATGATCGATCTCAATCTACTTATTGGACATCCGATCATGCACACAACAGATAGAAGAAGAAAAGATATCATCAAGACCGAAAGCATCAAGCTGACTAATAAATAACAAACTGGCAGATAACTGAAGTACATAAAAGACAAAAGGAATGGCAGAAGGCAGACAGAAGGGGTGGCAGAAGGCAGTACAAACCCAATAGATAAAACAAACAAATCAGACCCATTGGCAACATTAACAGCAACTAGAAAGGAAGGGGGAATACATTTATAAAGTAAGGAGAGATGGGAAATCATATGATGAGAAGCACTAAAGTCAAAGATCCAAACTGAATGAGAGATATCTAAAGAACCAAGCAAACCTAAATGAAGAAAGGTAATAACGGAGGCAAACGAGGATGGCTGGAAGGTGGACAATATATGCTAAAACTAAGCAATCTAAACACTTAAGGTACCCAAGCTAGGATCAAGAGCCGGAGCAGATGCAGTATAAGCAACTGGAGGCTGAAAATTACTCAAAGGAGCTTTGAACTAAGACTACTACTAAGTAAAAGTAGGCGGACGTCCCTTCTTAGGATAGTTGTACTTCCAAGGGCCCCTTTGATGGTAGAAAGCACACTCATCTGAGGCCAGGGGCCCTTTCATGGGATTAGCAGATGTCTAGAACTAATTAGGAGAGGGGGTTGATAACAGTGAAAACTGAATAGAAGCTAGGAAGACAGATGAAGATGGAGCCTAACTGGCTGTCTTAAGACAAATTTCCTTGGAGAGAAGCTCACGAACTATAGCATCCACAGAAGGGAGAGGAGAACGGTGAAGAACGTCACCCCGGATAGCCTCATACTAAGGAGAAAGATCCATTAAGAATTGCACCAAACAACCTTCCTCTCGGAACTGTAAATAATCATCAAGTATCTTGGGGATAGACGATTCCATGAGGGCCAACTGAACCTAGACCCCGGTCATCTCAATGTAGAAATCCTGAATAGACTAATTCCGCTAACGAGCAACCTGAATAGCGAATTCCAATTCATAATGTTTGGCAAAATTAGACTGCTACTAATTACCCAGTAAAAAATCCCATACCTCTTTTTCTTTTTTTAGGTAGGTAAGTCATAAAATAAAATGTACACATTCATAAGGGGCATACTCCAGGTAATACAAACAACACACCACCCCCCCCTCCCCCCTCCCCCCACCCACCCACCCAAAAAAACAAAAGGCATGAGGCTAATACAAAAATAACTAGCTATAACAAACCCCCGCCATTGCAAGGGACCAATTGAAAATCACAAATATAACCCAAATTTGCCCATATATCCTTTTTATACCCAAGTTACCCCCACCATCAAAGATAATAGATGGGAACTTAGAGAACATATATGGGCAAGTAAACAAAATAAATCCACATAAAACACATAATCTCGTAACTGAGACAACCATCAAGACAAAAATAAAAAAGCCTAAAACAACCATCAAGACCAATCAAAATATGATAATCACCTCCACAATCTCCCAGTCTCTACCACGGATGAAACATGGAGTCCAATAAGCATCCCATACCTCTTTGGCAATGCTGTATTTGGAAAAGATCATTCCAATATGGTCTTAAACCAAGTTGTGAAACCAGGTAAGAACTTATGCATTATCACAATCTCAAGTGCCACAAGCAGCTAGATATCCATCTTTTCTTGGGTCTGATGGATGAGAAACAAAATCATAAATATATCCCCATTTTTTTGGACTAAGAAGAAAATTCTTCGTAACACTTGACCAATAGGCATAGTTGGCACCGATAAGTTTGCATTTGATGGCCTGAATTTTATCATCCAACATGATGAATGGACTAGCAAGAACAAGATAGTAATCCTAACAAGAGGGCCAAAACACAAACGAGGATATAAATGCAAATAGGTAAATAAGAACAATGTTACCAAGTGAATAACAACACTGACCAAAAGATAATACCTCAAATGGGTAAATAACCAGACCCAAACCCGACTCCTAGAGAGAAGTCTCAGACCAGAATGAGAGAGAGGGGGGGGGTCGCAAGAGCCAGAGAGAGACCAATGAACTAGAGAAGTGCGATTAAATGACCAGACGAACTAGAGGAGATAGGTAACGAAGTCAACCTATGGAGACAAGGCCAAAAATCTCGCAAACCAAAGAGAGAGATCGCGAACCAAACTGAACCAAGGAGATCGATCTCAACCCAACAACTTGCGATTCTGGTGACAGAAGATCACAGTTCCAGCAATCACCCAACAAAGCCCAAATCAAAAAACTGGAATAAAAAAGGCCTGCAACACTCTTCAACTGACAATCTAGGGTTTCGAAACAGCTCTAGGGTTTCACAACCACCTCGGATACCATGTAAGTTTCAGTATCAACTTGTATATTCAATGTATTCTTTACAAAGTACAAAACCAAATTATATAGCCATAAGACAAGACTAAAAAGGAAAATATAATATCTATACAATCAAAGGAGAATATCTACACAATCAAAGGAATATCTATAATCATACATGCCTAATATAAAAGATATATAGAATATATACTAATATATTCTCACAATAATTAAGTATACTAGCAAATCCATTCAGATCCCCCGTGATATTTCTAGTATTAAATTAAGATCTTATCAATGTAAGAAACTGCAAAAATTGTTCAATTTATTTTCAATTGCAAAATGCAATATGGTGAACTTAGGAGATCTCAACCCAACTAGATGAACATAAACTATCTCAAACAATGACATGGGAGTGTAGCACTGCCATGTATTTTGTTTGCCAATCAACTACAAATTGGATGGTTCATCTTCCTAGAACGATAATTTCACTTAGAACCTTGAGCGTTGTTCTTGGAAAGCGCAATACAAACACAGTGAAGTTTGGCCTCGGAAGTGAATATGTTTGATGGTTAAGTTCAAGTATTACAAAAATATCTTCTCTGAATTTTTATTTTTATTTTTATTTTTTTAATAGAAAAATATCTTAGCTGAGTATTGGCCCATCAAATAAAAAAGGCAGTGGAAAAACAGCATGCATGTTCTCATCTCAAATGTTCAGTTCAGGCTGGTCCACCATCAAAGCATGCCAAACAATCCCATATTTAAAAACTAACCTTTATAGTAAATGGCCTGTGCCTGAGGAGCATAGATATTAGAGGGGTAGAGATGGTGATCTCCACATGAACCAAAAGGTCCCAATTGATCGGCAATGTCCTTTGAATGACCTATTCCAGCATCCTTAGAAGCATTAGGAGAAACTGACCTCTCATCTTTTGCTGAAAGAGGCTGATAACAGAATCCGAAATGACATGGTATTATCAAAATACATTTTATTTAAACTCAGCCAAAAGCAGAGAGTTAGTTGAAAGGAAATGGATCTGCAGCTACCTGTTCCTTCATTTTATCTGGTTCCAAAGGTATCCCTTCTGCATCCATGATCAGTATGCTAAGTGGCTTAGTAGAGTCTTACAAACGCAGGAAGTACAAATTATTCACCAACCAAAGCTAAATTCGGGGATATGA
The DNA here is from genome assembly GCA_036172215.1 of Camellia granthamiana. Taxonomy (NCBI): domain Eukaryota; kingdom Viridiplantae; phylum Streptophyta; class Magnoliopsida; order Ericales; family Theaceae; genus Camellia; species Camellia granthamiana. Next base: position 349,360 of record JAXFYN010000112.1, on the reverse strand, counting down.
AAACTTGAAGCAATGAATGTGAGCACAAATCCACAAGTGCACACCTATGCACACATAATATACAAAGAACATGAATATATTTAGAAGCAATTAGCAGCCACATATACACTTTAAAGCTTAGTGTCATCTCGATTATGAACTACAATGTGTGAAACAGCAACGCACAAAACCCATAAACAAGACAACATAAAATAGTCAGCCAAATATTTGATAGAAGGGAAAATTAAACCAAACATACATGCACATGTAAATGACAACAGATGAAAAACAAAGCTTAGATTGTATCGACCAATGACTCAAATGATATAACAAAGCAGAAAAGCATTTCCCACAGAAATTGAGGAACTTTAATTATGGGGAATAGAAAGGCATAGGAGGAATAATTGAGCTGAAGATTTGGTAATCTATTTTAGTATTATTTTATTTTAGGAATTCTTGGCTTGGTTCTATTAATAATGACATTTTTGGTAACTCTTAATTAGGGTATGGTTGACTATAAATAGGCCTTTATGTCATGGTTTAGGAATTTTGACTTGGATATTGAATTGAAATTACTCCCCATTTCTCCCATCTGTTCGTCTTCCCTCACTTCTCTCTTTGGTCCAACACTATTCACTTTCCAGCACTGGAAAATTCATTGAGCTTCAAGGAACCACCAAAAAAACTGAAATGAGGTGCAAAAAAATTAGTCATCGTGTATATGCCACAAAGTAGGAACAACACAATAAAACATACTCTTACAATTGAAATGGATTGAGGTTTACATCAAAGAAAATGTCTATAGAGAAAATTAATTGAAATCCTGTAATGATTTAGAAAATTTGAACTTTTATTTATTATATTGAAGGCCCAAACTATTTAATTAATTCTAATTTATTTATTTTCTTAGTAATCAACTATGTCTTTCCGCTCCAGTTTGAGATTGGAAAGATTGATGACTGTCTGGGCCAGGTAGTTTTTCTATGTTAAATGGTTGTGTTTGAATATTAAATTACTAGCGGTTGGCGCACGCATCGTGTGCAATTCAAATACGTAAGAACAAAACAGAAAAGTATTACATCTTATGTGTCAATTAAGTGGCAAATTAAACACTAGAACCAGGGTTACCAGAAATCATAGCGATTTGCGATGTGAATCGCACGATCCCAATCGCTGGAACGTAGATTTCGATGAACAATCAAAAAAGTTACTTACAGGTCACAACGATGACAATTTCCGGCCATCTATCTGTTGATTTCGTCGTTGGTTGCTCTCCCATAACCTGTCGTCGTCATTGTCCACCATAATCCAAGCCCTAGACCATTGATTACCAACGAAACCTAATAGATTTCATCGTCTTTTGCTCTTCCTCATCTCCTCGTCGCCGCACTAAATCGAAACCCTAGTTCATCGATATAGGAACCAAACAAATTTTATTTGGTCTCTCTGCGTTTATCACAAGTTGAAAAGGTCGTATTTGAGAATTTTGTCGGTTTTGTTCCTGTGTGATGTACACCTAGTTTACACCTATATTTTGCCGACCCTTCTCCGCATCAACTGGCAAATCTGAACCAAGTGACATATATCTCCGCATCAACTGGTAAATCTGAACCATTTACGAAGTGATATATGTACGAGTGGATTCCACGTATACATGGAGGCCCAGGATCGGTGTGGTGGTCAAAAAAAAGGTCCCAAATATTTTTCTATTTTGCCCATGGAGGTGTTTGGTGTTCCTCCTAAAACAGATTACTTATAAATTATATCCTTAATAAGGCCTCGTTTGGCAACTATCATTTTTAGTCAAAAAGTCAAAAAGTTACTAAAAAAATCAAAAATCCAACAACTCATACCAAAAAGTCAAAGATTCCCTTTTCTCTCTATTTTTTGCACATCTTTTCGTAAAAAGCCAAAAAGTAATCCCAAACATACTAGTTTTTTTTACATCACATTTTAGCCAAAAAGCCAAAAAGTTACTAAAAAAACATGTTCCCAAACGAGGCCTAAGAAGTTGTTAATTTGTTTAATATAATTTTTAGATTATAGATTTTAACAGATTACTTATAAATTATATCTTTAATAAGAAGTTGTTAATTTGTTTAATATAATTTTTAGATTATAGATTTAATATAAAATGTTTATAAAAAAAAGAAAAATCCGTGTACTCTACATAATTAGACTCTTTTAAAAATCTTGAAAGCTTTTGATTTTATAATTGTCATATTCACAAAGTCTATATTTCATTTAATATTTAGGACTTTTAGCCTCATAGATCTTTAGACTTTGAATTTTAGACTTTTAAGTTTTTGTATCTACGGAAGTTGTCCATAAATGAGCCTTGAAGACTCTCTTCATCATCTAAGCATCCACACATCCACATCCGTAATTGGCTTCAAGATGATTAGAAGAAACGGACAAATAGCTAGCTGTAGAAGACAAGGCCTCTCTTCAACGAGCAATAAAATTCACGCCAAAAAACGACAACAGCTATTGTAATTATTTGTATGTGTAATTATTTGCGTCTATCAGTAGTAAGGCTTCTTCTTCACTCACTACTTTAATAGAGCAGATGACCCATACCCTGCTCCATTAAATAAAAGCTGTGAGAATCCTTACACGTGTATCATAGTGTCAAAATTAAGGATCAAAATAGAAAGATTGAATGATATGCGATGAGGCCCAAACCAGTACCCAGCATTATTATCCGAATCCTTTATTGTAGCCATAAAGTCTTTGTATTTATTATGTAAAAATTTTGTGAAGGCTATGACTAGGCCTTTAGACTTTATGCAAAGGTTAGACGTAAGTGTTAAGTCTTTAGTTTTTATTTGTATCCATTAATTATATTGTATAAATTGGCGTTCATGCCAACGGATGAAGCAATATAAATTCTCTCCACACTTCGTTGCAAAAATTCTCCAACTTCTTTACTCAAGTCCTTGTCTAAAAAATTCCAAGTGTTCAAGTCTTTCAATGTTTTACAGTATCTCAAAGTCTATAACATAATCTTTGTAAGTATAATATGTATTAATATAAAGTGTGAGTAGTCTCTCTTTTTCCTTAGATATTTCAAAAGGGCAACTCTTATGTTCTAAAATTTATTTTCTTTTTGGAAAACTAAATTTATGAAATGCTTGCTTGCTCATTAATATTACATGCTTTGAACATTTTATAGTATCTATTGTTTTCTATTTCATTACTAAGTGACCTTAGCTGAAGAGCCCGTGCGAGTCATGGTTAGGCATTGAGTGTAAATTGTAGGCAGAAATGGAAAGGTAAGAAATAAAAAATAAAAATATAATATGTTAAACGAGACTTAACTTTAAGGTGGGAGTACATGTAATGAAAACAAACATTACTTAAAAATAGTTTTACCAAATAAGAGAAAAAAATTTAGAATATAAGGAGAGCAACTTGAGTAGAAATATTTTGGAAATATTTTTAATACAAAGTTTTAAAAATCAGAATTTTATGCTTAGAATTAAAATCCAATCCAATACTGAGCATATACAAGAATTAGAAGATCAAAAGCAAAAATATCAATTTATGTTATCATTAGCCTCCGATAGATCTACACTATAGTTTGAAAGTCACACAAATAAATAGATAGATAACGATAGAACAAGAAGCCTTACAGCAACTAATACGACAGCTTAAAATTTTAATATTAGCATAACTGTAGAATTAACCAGATAATTCTCAGCCCAACATCAAAATAGTGGTAGACCACTAACTTCCCCAAAAATTGGTATCAAAGTAGTGTTCGGTTTTAGGACAGTTTAAGTTAGTTTATACATTTTGCTTACGGAAATAATGTAGTTTTTATTATTGGACAATTTAGTTATTAGCTTTCAATAATTTTAAAGTAGGATTTAATTTTGTGTATAAAAAGAGTAGAATACTTAGATTTAGAACTCAGTAATTATAATCATCACCTTAATATAGATAAAAATAAATTTCGTTGTAATTTTGAAGGAACTTTTACACATCAATTTCATAGCGAACATAATTCTCAGCTAAATAGTATTATAGATCATCAGATTAATTTTGCAGAAAATATTAAAAAGGAAGTAGATAAAATCAATAATCTTTTTACTTCGACTATAGACCATCTTCGTAATACTTGCAGTATAATTAAGGATCAAGATAAAAAATTAGATTATATCCAAGATTAGTGTAGCTCAATTCTACAAAAATGAATAAATTTAAATTTAGAAAAATTCCCCATCAAGCTAGAAATAGAAACTCTAATTTCAGCTATAAATATTAGTAGTTCGAAACAAATAGAGTTAAAATTTAAGCAATTAATTGGAAAAAATTCATAATCAGATAAATCAAATAACCAGACAAATAGAACAGATCAACCAAATTCAAGATAATTTAAAACAAAAATTAGAAATTTTAGAACAACTAATAAGATCTTAATCTATGAGTAGTGATAAAAAAAAGCTAACAAAGATTACCAACTTATTTTAAAACAAGCAGAAGACTTTCATAATAGCCCAGAGGGAATTAGTAGCTATCAAGGAATAAATCAGTCAGATAAAATATTTTTAAGACAAAATAATATAGAAATTTTATTTCTTATCTAGTTGTGTGAAAAATTTGTAGAATTATCAGAACAACTACACAGTTTAGAAAATCGTTTAGATTCGTTAGAAAGATTAATACTTCAAAAAGGGAAAGGAGTAGAAAGACAAGCAAGTAAAGCCCAGTCTCAAATAAACGAAGAAGATATAACTAAATTTTTTGAAAAGCTTAAATTACCAAAGAAACCTATTTGAAGAACTTATAGAAAATAAAAATGTTTAAACAGTTAGTAAAAGCAAGTAGTAGTAAAAAGCGTAATGAGGATAAAGATGTTAAAGTAGAAGAATTTATAGATGTAGAACAGCAAATAGAAAAATTTTAAAAAGAAAAACTAGAGTTAATTCCAGCTAAGTATGTATATAAGCTAGGAAAAATTCATAAAAACAATATTTATTCAAACACTATGGTGAACAAATGATTAGTGTAACTCAAGAAGATGAAAAAATACAACTAAATTTAATAAATAGAGAACTTTATAATTATGGTGTAAATGAACATCTCAAAATGACTCACTTAGGATTAATTGTGATAGGAGTTAAGGCTTTAACTAGAGAAAATTTAGGAGCTAATGTTTTTGTATGTCTTTATGATGATAGATTTAATAATATAGGACAAAGTATTTTAGGCAGCTATGAATTAGATATGAATTCGAAAGGAGAAATAGTTTATTTTACACCAGATTTTCTTTTACCAACCTCGACCTTTCATAAAAAGATAAAAATAGGTATAAAGAGTAGAGGATACAAAATGAAAAAGGAAGAAAATAATTTATTAGTTTGCACAGAGTTTTTAGGCTTAGCAGTTTTAGAAAGCAATACCCATTATAAACTTACAAATGATAAAATAGTTAAGATGTTAGTCGCAAAAGGGACAAAGGCACTACCAGCTAAAAAATATAATTCTGAAGACAATGCAACACTAGATTGGAATTTAGGAGATTTCATAGGACAAAAGAGGTTAGCCCCTCAAAATAATTTATTATATCAAAAAGCAGATAGAAGTTATGCAGTAAGATTTACTCAATATACATATGTAGCCCCAGAAAAATCTGAAGATGATGAATTTAGTAATATAGATAATGAAGAAAATCAAGATAATCATAGTGGCCTAAATCAGCTTTATGTAATGACAGAAGAACAAACAATATCACAAAGTAAGATATATAAGATCAATGAGATAGATTTGAAAAATTTTACTCTAAGTGATATGAATAAAATATTAGATACCAGATACTATGAATATATAGCTAGGGGAGATACCCATGATGAAGCAGTGTCATTTTTAGACTAAGAATTTTATACCGAATATGTAGATGATATTTTAGAAGATAAAATGCATCCTACCAAAATATTTAAAATATCAAAACAATCAAATTTAGAAGACACTTTTTATATGAACACTCAAACAACAGAAAGTACAGGAACTAGCAACCCACAGCATACGATTGAAGAACCAGTAAAACCAATGCAATATGAAGTAGGAGGAAAGAAACCACTAACCAATACAAGACATAGTAAAGTAGATCCTAATAAACAGTATAAGTTTCATGAAATGTGCAAACAACCAGATATGAGCATACAATTACAACTAGCAACTAACCAAGGAACCCTTTTAGACTTAGCTAAATTCGACCCATAGATATGGCAAGAAGTGATAGAGAAATGGGAAAAAGATGCGGTAAAGGCATGGATGAATAATCCCTTTGAATCAATTGATATGTGGGAATATATGAAAACACTTTTAAGAGATTCAACTTTTAATATATATTTAACTTTTAAAGGAAAATACGAGGAGACAATTAGACAGTTTAAAGGATTAGGAGATAACCCATGGAATTTTACTAGTTTTATAAAAGAAATGCTTATAGGATATGACCCTTCTAGAAGAAATGATTATACTCAAATTATAGCATTAACCAAGTTAGATCAGATAACATTAGGAAGTTGGAAATATGTTATACCTTTTAGCAAGGAATATTTAGCCATAGCAGCCAGAACTGGAAAAAGTTTTAATAAAGAAATAAGAAATAAATATTTTAGGAAAAATTACCAAGAGAATTAGGAAGAGAGATAGAAAATAAATGGTTAATTTATTATGCAAACTTACCGGCAAAAATAGCCTCAAGAGAAGTAAATATAAGAGGATCTTTAGGAATAGGGCCTAGAATAGTTTTTTACATTTCACAGGCTTAGAGAAAAATGTATAGAAGTCAAAATCCAGAAAGATTTGAAAAAACAAAACTATGGTTTCTATAGCAGCATAATATATACTCCTCAGCAATATGAAGGTAAATATAATAGGAAAAAAAGACAAAAATTATGGGAAATGTAAAAAAGAAAAGTATTGGAAGACAAAATATAGGAAACCGTGGAGAAAACAAAAATTTAATTAGAAAAAGTAGAACTTTTAATAGAATAAATTATAAGCGGCTACCTAAGGAAGAGAAAGATAAAATAAAACAAAGATATGTTAGAAAACCTAATAGTAAAAAATGCAATTGTTTTATATATGTAGAACTTAATCATTTTGCAAAAAACTGTCCAAAAAGACATAAGCCTAATATTAATAAACAAATAGAAAGATTACATATTATAGAAGATTTAGAAGAAAATATAGTAAGTATAAGCAATGATGACTCAAAAGTCTATAGCATAGTCAATGATTATGAATATCAAATAGAAGCCAGAAATTCAGATAGTAATTCATAGAGTGATACCGATATAGACAATCTTTCAGAACAACCTAACCAAGAAATATGAATACCCTCTTCCCATAATAGTTTCTTTACGATGATGGAATACAATCCAGATACTGAATGTCAGCATAACTTTAGGATTGGACTATGATTTGATACCACTAGATGTAGTTATTGTAATTGGTTTCCAGCTAAAAATAAGAGAGTTCAATGTTTGTTATGCAGTATAACTTATTGTACAGTTTGTTTAAAAAAATTAAATATGACACACAAGATAACGTTAGAAAAGAAAGAAGAGATGCGAGAAGATAGTCTAGAAAACAAAGAATTACACTTAACAATTAGAGAATTAGAGATACAGGTAAGAGAACATAGACTACAAATACGTGAGATAGAAACTAAGGCCTCGTTTGGGAACAGGCTATTTTAGTAAGCTTTTGACTTTTTACGAAAAGATGTGCAGAAAAGTAGAGAGGTGATGTGACAACTTTTAGTAACTTTTTAGCTTTTTGGCTAAAATAGCCACTCCCCAAACGAGGCCTAAGGCTAAGTTTGACATAGAATGTTTAGAATCAGAAAATAAATAGCTTAAACAACAGTTAGAACAATTTCATACTAAATACTCCTTAAAAGATAAACTTGTTGAAGAACATATACACTCTTTAGAATTGGTCAACCTCGTTGATTCTCAACCCTTTAGTCAATATTCCCAAGCGTAGTCTGACAACGCATATTTACCATTTAATTACCCTATCATATCCAAGCTAAATTTATTTGAGATCTCGTGTAATCAAATTTGCAGAAAAAACTCGTAGTGTAAATGCCATGATAGATACCGGAGCTAGTAAATAATACATTGAACAACACATAGTTCCGCTAGGGTGGAGTTCGCCTTTAACAACCCCAGCTTTAGTTAGTATAGCCGATGGCACTAGACAAACATATACACATTGCATTAATGGAGAACAAATTAGTTTTCATCATATAGGCTCTCAAACTCAACATATAGAATGGTTCCTTTAATCCCAAGTTTGGATTGGGAATGCTCGACAAAACCATCCCTTCATATTAGGCCTAATTTCATACTTAGTCTACAAGGTAGCATGTTTATCAGCCATAATAGCATTTGTTTCTTCAAGCGAATAGTACATACATCCACAGCATATGCCCTTAGCACCATTGCCCATTCATTAGAGTTGCATGCAATGCGTAGTGATACCATAGGAATAGATTCCGTTCTCGCTAGTTTTTTATTTCCTAGTAGAAATATTTTTCTTGAGCTAGCCCAAAAGTATATACCAAATGAAGAGATAGCAAATACTTCTTTAAAAAATTTAGACATAAAAGATTTTGAATTAGAAGAGAAATTTGACTCTTGGAACTTAGAAGACTTTCAACAAATTGTTAACTTAGAATTAATTTTCGAAAAATAGGAAAACAGAAGCAAAAACGAGTATACAGAAGAACAAAAAATGATTTAGATGAAATAATAAGATTAGCTAAAACAACAAAAATTTTAGGAGAGCAGCCCATGAATTACTGGGAAAGAAATAGAGTTTTAGCTAGTTTAGATATAAAAAATAAAGATTATAGAATTACATCAGCTCAAATAGATCATACGTGAGCAGATATAGAAGAATTTAGAATACAGATTAAGGAGTTATTAGATTTATGAGTAATTTGACCTAGTAATAGTCCATATAAAAGCGCCGCATTTATGGTAAGAAATCATGCAGAGATAAAAAGAGGGAAAGCTAGAATGGTTATAAATTATAAGAGATTAAATGATAGCACAAAAGATGATAAATACAATATACCAGATAAAGATTAGCTTATAAATAGAATATAGACAGCAAGAATATTTAGCAAATTTGATTGCAAGTCAGGTTTTTGGCAAATAAAAATGAAAAAGGAAAGCATACCTTGGACAACCTTTTGTTGCTCACAAGGACATTATGAATGGCTAGTCATACCTTTTAGACTTAAAAATGCACCTTCCATATTTTAGCATAAAATGGATAGTATATTCAACAAATATAGTTTTGTATTGGTGTATATAGATGATATATTAGTATTTAGCCCAGATAAAAATAACCACATAGATCATTTATATATAGTATTAGAAGAATTTATAAACAATGGAATAATAATTAGTAAAAGAAAAATGGTATTGAATAAATCTCATATAGAATTTTTAGGAATAGAGTTAGGAGATGGAAAAATTAGACTACAACCCTACATAGTTAAGAAAATTTTAGATTACCCAGAGAAATTAGAAGATACAAAACAACTTCAATCATTTTTAGGAATTCTAAATTATGCACGGATGTACATTCTTAACCTTAACAAGATAATAGGACCTCTATATAGCAAGACTACACCTACAGGACAAAAATATTTTAACCAATAAGATATAGCTTTAGTAAGAAAAATTAAAGATATTTGTAGAAATTTACCTGACTTGCAACTTCCATTAGAATCGGAATATATAGTCGTAGAAACCGATGCAAGCCAATTAGGATGGGGAGCAATACTATTAGCTAAACTTAGCAAATATGATAGTAAAAATAAAGAGCGCATTTGTAGACATAGCCCTGGAAAATTGAAAGAAAAAGATACAACTATGCCTAGTTTAGATTTTGAAATATTAGGGGTAGTATATGTAATAAACAAATTTAGATTATTTTTACACAAGCCTTTTACAATTAGAACAGACTACGAAGCTATAGTTAAATTTCACAATAAACTTAATGAGCACAAACTTAGTAGTAGAAGATGGGCAAAATTTTTAGATTGTATACAAGGATATAAGGTAGAATTTGAACATATTAAAGGGAGTAATAATAAGTTAACAGATTGGTTAAGTAGGAAAATTTATTTAGAAAAAGAAAATAACCAGTTTAATTTTTGTGCAAATAATGGAAAACAACAAAACTATGAATTTTGGAGGATTTGCTCTTCCCATTTATGAAGGTAGAACCAAGTTCAAACCATTAACAGGAATTGAGCGAAACTTAGTTTAATAGTATCTTTTAGATAACCTTTGGAACAACCTTAACCACCCAGCTAAACGTTTGTCAGCTTTAAATTCTCTCAGTATACAGTTTTCAAAAATCCAAAATAAACCTTTGTCTAAAAGCTTTTCTTTCTATGTAGTAGCTAAAGGAGCCAAGCTTGGTATTTACCATGACTGGATAGAAGTTGAACCTTTAATTAAAAATTTTCCCGCACCTCAATTTAAAGGATTTTATGATTTTGAGTCAACCAGTACATATGCCAGCAGACAAATAGGAACCAGTTATTTTATTAGCCAAATAGCTAGAGATTATCTGGACACATTGAGTAAGATGCAGTCAACTATTCTTGCTACTAGTGGAGTTCCAGTTAGCCAGATAACAGGAAGCAGTAGTACTAACCCTCAGCCAAATTATCAAAATTCTCTTCAAATGTGCAGACATTGCGAAGGCTTTACTAGAAATTTCAAGAAAATTATGGATAAAGGCAAAAAGGTCAGTGAAGAGCTAGACTAGCTTCGAGACGAGGAAAAACAATTGAGAACAACCATTCGAACCCTAATCAGCCAACTTAAAAACTAACTCTAGAAAGAGTGCCCATTCCCTTTCCAAACCTAGAAATTAGACAATTTACCAGTGAGGAATTTGAACAATTGAGTGCTAGAATGTATTTTTTCAGGCATTCTATCATTCAATCTTTTTGCGAGAAAAGCCAAGAAATAGAAGACCTTAAACCTTATATATACGCCTTAGCCAAAAATAGCAAAAATAGTGAGCTAGTCATTATATAGCAGTTTCTTCAGGATCTTTCCATAGCAGGAGTTCAGTGCTCGGTATGGCATATTAATGGACTTATCTCTACGATGATGAAGAACAACCATGTTTACAACAAGAAAGATGTAGAGAAAGGCTAAAATATTTTGGAAGATGTCAGTGTAATCTCGATTTAAGCATCTGTCTTTGCCAGATAAATCTAGCAACTTTGAGCTAGTGGAGATAGAGGTTATAGGCAAAACTCATCATCTAACAGCCGTACAATTGTTAGATTACGGCTTTGTTTCTAGAATATTTTTTTCAGATCCAAAATAGACGGATAATTTTGGGAATAAACTTGCTCATTTAGTACTTTGTGCAATGGAAGAGCATAATCCATTTGTAGAAGTATTAATTGACAACAAGTTACTAGAATGGAAAGGAATAAGATGCATTCCTGCCAAGTATAAAATGTAACTCAAAGGAACTTCAACATTTCCAGGATACCCAGGGCTTCTCAATCAAAGTCCCTGGCCATACAGAAAATTTTCACTCAGAGATCAGCTTAATAAATGGAGGAAATTTGCTAATAATCCTCTATTAGCATATAATGGAAACTATGGTCATTTTGTCTGCGAAGATAGAAATCAGAAAATATAGTGTAACTTAGCTTAATCATAAGATTTTTTTACTTTTTTTAAAAAAAATGTATAAAAAATAGAGAGGTGATGTGACCTAAAAGAGGTTAAAAGTCAAAAAATTACTTTTAATCTCTTTGCCAAAAGAGGCCTAAGTATTGGACAAAATATATTATTTATTATGGTTTTCACTCTAGTAAAAATCTATTAAAAAGAAAAAAAGAGAGTACACATATATAATTTTAAATCCTAAATTAAAAGACTTGTTAATATTAGCATATATTTTTATAAACTTAATAACTATATTTTATTTATACATAATTATTAATATATTTATATATCACGATTTGATTCTGATTGACCCAATAGTTGAACCATTGACCCTTGACCTGGTTTCTTTTCTAGTTCACTCGACGGTCTAAGTTTAAAAAAGTATGCCCCCAACTCGATTTCTAGTCCCATTTATCTTTTTCATTTTTTGCAATTCTATTTAGAAACAATTGAAAAACTTTTTTGAATAAAATATATAGAAAAATTAAGTTTAAAAGTATAAATTTGAAAACTTTTTCTATAAAATATATATTTATAAAAATTCAGCTTGACTATAAAATTACAAACAAATAACCCACAAAATATAACTTTTAAACTTGACTATCAAAATAAATATTGAGCAATGAACCATTTGCTTATTTTTCAAATATGTACAAAAAAAAAAAACTCATTTACATCTAATGTTATTGTTATGTAACTATAATTCAATTCTTGTCCACCTACATTACAAATTTCATAATCTACTAAAAAAATAAAATTCAAAAAATATCTAACTGCATCACAAGTTCAATACTGTATGGTCAACCCTTAAAGTGGACTCACCACCATCATCATCTGTTGGAAAAATTTAGAAGTGGTGAATTGAAATAGACTCCATTTGAATGAAAGGGTACAATGCTTTTATGGTATCTCTTTATTTTTAAAGGGTGTGACCCAAGGGTCATCTTCTTCTTCATGTCTTTTATATTCAAACCGAATAGGTGCCAACAAAGTCTCTATAAAGGCTGCCCCATTCCAATTTTCTTCATTCCAGATTCCTCAAGTTCAAGCATTCTTCTTGTATTTTTCATCTGTATGAGTCTGAATTTTGTGAGTGTAAAATATATTTTTGGTTCGCTGTACAATCAAAGAGTGTGCTATCTTCATTTTGTGGTGATTATTGTATCCAGGAGACAGGACGCCCATTGTTCTCAAGTACCATTGGAGAGGATGAAATTATGTCTTAAAGACACAGTACTCAAATGCTGGTCTCAATCACAAACTTGTTCACAATCTGCAGAAGTACTGTAAGGTTTAATTTTGTTATTTTTTTATTTATTATTTTCTTAAATTAATTATTTGCTGAAATTATCTCCAACGTCATCATCATCATTGATTTTTGCAAAACCAATTGATTTTTGGGACTCTATTGACCTCTTTGGGGGGAAAAAAAAATTTCTATCTATTAGAAGAATTATAAAAAATAAAAGACAAGATGAAGACAAAACTAAATAAGCAAATCCATTACCTTCATTCTCAATAGACCATAACCAACTTTGAGCACACATCAAAGCTTCCAAGGTCTTGGGATGAAGCCTACTACGTTGTGGACTCACCACTCTACTGCTAGTGCTAAAAGCGGACTTTGAAGCAACCATGGATAGTGGTATAGTTGACATATTCCTCGCTATGGCTTGTAAAGTTGGGTACTTGTCTCCTTTGACTTCCACCATACCAAGATATCAAAGTACTGATTTCTGCGTAAGACACTCTCTTCCAAATAATTATCCATCTCTGATTTCACATCCAAAGGTTTACGCCTCTTTTTACGAGAAAGAAATAAATCAAAGCCTGAGAGATATCTTGAGCACTAGAACCCGAGTCAAAATGGTTCAAAGAATCACCAATATGGCCAAGCTTAGATGTTATAAAAAATTGCTTAATTCTCTCAACCTCAAAATCAGAATTATCTCCATAAATTCTTTCAAAATAATATTCTACCAAATTCAGTTTGTACCTTAGGTCCAACACTACTGCAACTCCTAAAATGCCATGAATAACTAACAAATACTTGTCGTATTTTTCAACCATATTCAATGCCATAGTCTTTATCACCACGTCCAAACACACAATCCATTGAGATAATACAATTTTAATCTCACAAACCTTTGGAAAAAAAACATATTTGAAGTTGGATACTTAGTCCCCCTAAACAACTCAGTGATGTCATAAAAGTTTTTCAATTTTTCACAAATTTTCCTAGCAAATACTCAATCACTCTCTTTTATTGAATCTTATATTGGGGGTCACGGGTATTCAAATGGAAGAAAACATCCTTGTATTCTATGGTAGTTTGAAGCAACAAAAAGGTTGAGTTCCACCTTGTAACACAATCAAGACACAATTTCTTAGAATAAGAGATGCATAGTTGTTGGGTTGTTTCTGTAAATCTCTCCTCTCTCTTTGGTGTTGTTGTCCAATACACCATACTTTCCCTAATTTTTTCAATCCCTTCCTTCATCACATTTACCCCATCTTTCACAATCAAGTTAAGAATAGGAGCTGCTCAATGCATGTGAAATAAACTTCCATCCAACAAGAGAGAACGAGGATGCAACTTACCCAAAATAATTGGAATCATCTCATCATTACTTGTACAATCAACCGTAATAGTCAAAAGCTTCGTATCAAAATTCCAATCCGAGGAAGTCTCCATCAATTCATCACACATCACTTGTGCTACTTGTGGACATGGCACATAAGCAAACCTAAATTGAGAAATTATAAATAATAATTAGTAAATAGGCAAACTAACAATTAAATCATAAACTAATAGTTTAAAATAGTTAACAAAGTAACATAACAAATATTATATATTACCTTACAATGCGACTTTGCAATTTCCAAGAGTCATCAATGAAGTGTGTCGTGATAACCATAAATCCTCTCTTTTGATTACTAGATGTCCACATATCAATCATGATGGCAACTCTACTTTTATTTTGCTCAATCATCTTCAATGTCTTCATCTTCTCAAAATCATATATTTTTAAAATGTTACTCTTGATAATGTTACGAGATATTATCTTATATAAAGGTTGAAGGGCATATGAATACCTCTTAAATCGAATGTGCTCCATTATGGAAAGAGAATATTCATGCATGATTATCATGTTAACCAACTCTTTCTTAGCAAATTCTTGGTCAAAAATATACGCCTCAAGTTTCCTTTTCCCCTCCCCCTTTGCAAAACTTGGTGATAGAACCCTCTCATTCATACTTTCCATTGCTTTCCGTACTTGACAAATATTATAATGGTCTCGCAAGTGTGTAGTTTCCATTTTGAGATTTTGCCCCAAGAGTCTTCTTGCAATAGCTACTTATTTGCCTTGTCCACTTTTTTAATTTGAACCTTGAGAAAAATGCTTCCACATGGCACTTCTTAGTCTATCTGTTCCAACAACTACCACTTTGTCTTCCTCAAGGTCATTTTCAAATGAGAAGGGAATAGAGCCATCAGCTTGTGTGGGTGTTTGAGAGCTAGCAATGAATGTTGATGTTCGACTGCGATCAATTGATGAGGAATTTCCTTCTGATGTGGACATCGTTGTTGTTTTATAAATTAAAAAAAAAAAAATGTGCATAAAATGAATAAATAAAGATCTTAAAGTTAGAAACAATGTAATGGAAATGAGGTCTTGAATAAAGAATATCAACCATCATTAAAATAAACAAATCATAATAGCGGATTGTGATATTAGTTTAACTACTTCTTAGGTCCTATAAAACAAACCAGTCACTAACAATACACTAAATTTTTTCATCATTTATGGGTCCAATATAGAAAGACTTTTTGACAAGTGCATTGGGCAGGTTTGAATGACTTTTAGGTAACTAACAAAAGAAATAAAAAAAAAAAAGAAAAAGAATACAGGGTACAAAACAACACCTTCAAATTTGATGAAATGGTTGAAAACACACTTTCTGTAATTTTTTCATCAAATTTAAATTTGATAAAACAAAAAAAATTGATGAAGAATTAGAGATGGTCTAAGGTGGGCAGTTTATGTGGATCATCAATTTTGTCAACGAAGCATTATATCAAATAGTTGGATGGCATTAAAATGAGGTCTATATTTTTATTATTTTTTTTATGAAATAACATGGAATTCATGGTTTGTTGTCAATCCAACAAAATGGTTTGTTGTCAATACATTGTGGTTATTTAATGGTTATTCATGGTTTGTTGTCAATCCTCTGTTTTCTAGTTATTTTGATATTTCCTTATTGAATTTGTACATTTCTACAACACAACTCCATTTAAAGTACAAACCCACACCCAAATCAATCCATTAAATAGCCTAAAAAAATGAATATAGTAATGTCTATATCCAAATACATAGAAATTGGAAGAATTTTGTTCATAGATAGCACACTTGAGCAAAATATCAAACAGTTGATAGGCGACTTATACAATCAACTTCTAACAACCAATAACAGAATTTTCAATCAATTATACAAAACAAATAATAAGAGACCAATGTCAATGACATCAAACACATCATCAATTAGTTATCTGAAACAGAGATAAAACAAGAAGAGAAACCAATTCAGATTCTTAAATGGGTTCTCTAATTAATGAGAAACCTAGAAAAACCCATACTTATTCTAAACAGTGAAGGAAACCCACATAGAGAGAGAGAGAGAGAGAGAGACCATGAAACCATGAGTCATCAATGGATGAGGCGTCTATGAAAACCAAAAACTATCGGCAATCAGCGGAGGATGGAGGATAATGGTAGAGGTTGATAGAGGCACGATTCATCTCTACTCATGCACTTGTCCTGTGATAACCCCATCACGTAGTATACTTATATTTATTTAATTT
Organism: Camellia granthamiana; assembly: GCA_036172215.1. Taxonomy (NCBI): domain Eukaryota; kingdom Viridiplantae; phylum Streptophyta; class Magnoliopsida; order Ericales; family Theaceae; genus Camellia; species Camellia granthamiana. Next base: position 332,773 of record JAXFYN010000112.1, on the reverse strand, counting down.
TGAATGCTAATTATGTGTTTGATGTGTAATTTGTGCATATATGTTCATTGATGAATTATCTATTGTGATTTCTACTTTATGTGATAACCCTGTTCTGTGATATGCTGTTACTTTTTAATTATACTTGTGATTATGTGCTTAATTTGATCTTGGGTGCTAAACATGTGATTATTTGTGCATTTGAATTTATGTATGTTCACCGTAGGAAAATCTGTTCGGTATTCTACTATAATTTGTAATTGAGGGCCGTAGAGGCAACGGAAACCGAAATTGACAATACAATTATGATTAGCATAATTTTTAGAGCATACGGTGAGATTTAATTAAAAATTGATTCGGATCAAAATAATTAGATTAAATTAATTTAATTAAGCCTTATCAATTAGCACTAAACCATAATTAGCAATTTTGATTATGCCAACATATAAATATGTCCTAAATGTGCTTAAGCTCATATTATAAGCTCAAAATTCTGAAAATATACACTCTAGAGTGAAAGAAGTGAGAATTAGAGAGAGAGGGAGCTCAACTTGAAGGATTTGCATAGTGAATTGGAAGATAATGAAGAGTAATTCATGTTCTAGCTAGGATTGGGAGAATTAAAGCCTCTAGGTGAGTAATTACACCTTAGATTGTGAATTGAGATCTTATAGCTTGTGAATTCAAGAAGAATTGGTGAATTAATGTAAGATATAAACTTAACATGAAGAATTTGGTGCCAAATCACACATGCATGCATAATTTTGTTGAGTCCCATGAATTTGAGCATCATTTGTACCATTTGAGATGAAATTAGAGGCTACATTTCACATGCATGCACAATTCATGAAGTTATGGAATTTGATTTCATGGGTTTGGAGATATGAAAAAGAATTTGACATGATTTAGGGCTTGCATGATGAATTCATGATGATTTGAAGTTCAATCTTATGGAATTGACTCATATGATAATGTTGGTAGTTGTATGGCTCAAATATAGGACATAACATGCAAGTTGTATCATTTAAAACCATGTTTTGAAACCCAAACAGCATTATGAAAAACCCAAAAATCGACCGCATCGCTCGAGCGGTGAAGTTATCGCTCGAGCATAAATTGAAGGCATCTAGTACTTTTGTAGACATTGGAAGTTAGCTTGAGTGACCAAACGACCGCTTGAGCGGTCACCCTTAATTTTTAGTCTTGGTTCGAGCGACTAAGATGTTGGCTCGAGTGTAAAAATCGAGCATTCAGTATTTTTGCAGTCTTTACAGACGGCTCGAGCGAACCCCTTGCAAATTGTTTAACCGCTCGAGCGACCAATGTTGTGCTCGAGCGAAGTGCTTCGTTCTAGGAAACTTTGGAAAGTTGTTTTATGCTTCAATTTCCGTTCTTTTTCATTTCTGAGCATTCTTAGGCATACATTGAGCATTCTAAATGAATTAAAGAACACGAAAGAAGCCTAAGAGAATTAAACAAGTTAAGAATGGATTGAATTGTATTATGACCTAATGTGTTGCGAATTATGTAGGGTTAACTACAAGGACGATTCAGCCATCTAACCATTGTGAGTAATATCTTAGTAAAGATATTTTACTTATACTTTATTTTTCTGATTGCCCTTATATGGTAAGTTTTTCGAGATCAATGATTTGATATATGTGAATGAGTTACCTACAGCCTAAAGGACATGCTATCTATACAAGTGAATAATATGACATGACTATAATAAATGGACCCAAGGTTGTTCTGTATAATTGAATAATGGACCCAAGGTCATTCTGTACAACTGAATTATGGAGCGAGGTTGCTCAATATATCTGAATTGGACCTAAGGCCGTTTCGAACATCTGATAAAATGGACCTAAACGTCATTCTGAATCTCTAATAAGACTGATTGATTGATATGATATGATTGAATCTCTCACAAGTCTGAATGATTGATATACAATTGCAATAATTGAATGGCCATTATGCTACTGGAAATTATTGGACCCAAGGTCGTTTTGATAAGAGATAAATGAATCCGATCGGTAAGTTTGTCGACTGTTGGACCTGAGGTCATTTTGTACACTGTTGGGCCCAAGGCCATTCTGTTGAATAATAATTGAACTCATACTGTATATTCGGCTATCTGTTGGACCTAAGGTCGTTCTGTCGCACGTTGGACCCAAGGTCGTTCCGATGTAAAATACTTACTGATTTGATTAGTTATAGTTATTTGTTAAAAGGGGCTCATTCACCCAACCCCTTTACTTTGGTATTATTTACTGGGTGTTAGCTCACTTTTTATTTATATGTTTGTAGGTGAGCAGCGGGATGTTCAACCTCAGCCCTAGTGAACCCGATAAGGATACCAGATACCGTGGAGTTTACTGAGTACTTTACGGAGAATTTACTGAGTAATTTAATGAGTAATTTACTAAGTAATTTACAGATAATTTACTAGTAATTCACTAAGACTTTACTTGGAATTTACTAAGTAATTTTCTGAGAATTTACTTAGTAATTTACTAAGTAATTACTGAAAATATACTGAGTAATGTACTGAGTAATTTACTGAGAATTTACTGAGTAATTTGTAGAGTAATTTATAGAGTAATTTACTTGGAATTTACAGAGTAATTTACTAAGAATTTATAGGGAATTTACTGAGAATTAATTTACTGGGAATTTAATGAGAATTTATTGAGAATTTACTGGCAATTTATTGAATAATTTATTGAGGAATTTACTGAGAATTTACAGAGGATTTACTTGGAATTTACTGAGAATTTACTGAGTGATTTGCTGAGAAATTACGTGAATTTACTAAGTAATTTACTTAGAATTTACTAAGTAATTTACTAAGAATTTACTTAATAATTTACTGAGAATTTACGGGGAATTTACTAAGTAATTCATCGAATAATTTACTTGGAATTTACTATGTGATTTACTGAGAATTTTACACAGAATTTACAGGGAATGTACTGATAATTTATTGAGAATTTATTGAGTAATTTACTGGGAATTTACAGAGAATTTAATGCGAATTTACTGAATAATTTACCGAGTAATTTTTGAAAATTTACTGGGAATTTATAGAGTAATTTATTAAGAATTTTCTTAGTAATTTAATGTGAATTTACTGGGAATTTACTGAGTAATTTACTATGAATTTATTGAGTAATTTACTGGGAATTTACTGAGTAATTTACAGAGAATTTACCGAGAATTTACTTTGAATTTCCTGGGAATTTAGTGAGTACTTTATGGAGAATTTACTGGGAATTTACTGAGTAAGTTATTGAGAATATACTGAGTAATTTCCTGAGAATTTACTGAGAATTTATTGAGTAATTTACTAAGAATTAACTGAGTTATTTACTGAGAATTTATGGATAATTTACTTGGAATTTATTGAGTAATTTACCGAGAATTTACAGGAAATTTACTTAGTAATTTACTGAGAATTTACTTAGAATTTACTGAGTAATTTACTGAGAATTTACTTGAAATTCACTGAGTAATTTAATGAGAAAAACTAAGTAATTTTTTGAGAATTTTCGGGGAATTTACTCGAAATTTACTTTGTACTTTCTTAAGAATTTGTTGAGTAATTTACTGAGAATTTATTGGGAATTTACGGAGTAATTTACTGAAACTTTCCTGAGTAATTTACCGAGTAATTTAATGAGACTTTACTGAGTAATTTATTGATAATTTACTTGGAATTTAAAAGTAATTTACTGAGTAATTACTGAGAATTTACTAAGTAATTTATTGTCTAACGTACTGAGTAATTTACTGAGAATTTATTGAGTAATTTGCTGAGTAATTTACTGAGTAATTTACTAACAATTTACTGGGAATTTACTAAGTAATTTGCTGAGTAATTTACGAAGTAATTTACTGGGAATTTACTGAGAATTTGCTAAGTAATTTACTAAGGATTTACAGAGTAATTTACTGAGAATTTACTAAGTAATTTAATGAGTAATTTTCTGAGGATTTACTAGGAATTTACTGAGAATTTATTAAGAATTTTCTGAGTGATTTACTTAGTAATTTTTTGAGAATTTACTAAGTAATTTGCTGAGTAATTTACTGGGAATTTATTGAGAATTTACAAAGTAATTTACTGAGGATTTACAGAGGAATTTACTAAGTAATTTTTCGAGGATTTACTTGGAATTTACTGAGAATTTACACGGAATTTTCTGAGTGATTTACTTAGTAATTAATTGAGAATTTACTGGGAATTTACTGAGTAATTTACTAAGAATTTACTTAGTAATTTACTAGGAATTTACTGAGTAATTTATTGAGAATTTACTGAGAAATTTAATCAGAATTTATAGGGAATGTATTGATTAATTTATTGAGAATTTACTGAGTAATTTACTGGAAATTTACAGAAAATTTAATGCAAATTTACTAAGAATTTACTGAGTAATTTACTGAGAATATATTTATTAATTTAATGTAAATTTGCTAAGTAATTTACGAGAATTTACTAGGAATTTAATGAGTAATTTATTGAGAATTTACTAAGTAATTTACTAGGTAATTTTCTGAGAATTTACTAGGTTATTTATAGAGAATTTACATAGAATTTACTGGAAATTTACTGAGTAATTTACAGAAAATTTACTGGGAATTTACTAAGTATTTAACTGAGAATTTACTGGGAATTTACTGAGTAAGTGACTTAGAATTTTCTGAGTAATTTCTGAGAATTTACTGAGTAATTTACTTGAAATTTACTGAGAATTTACTAATAATTTATTGGCAATTTACTAAGTAATTTACTAAAAATTGACTGAGTAATTTACTGAGTAATTTACTAGAAATTTACTTTGTAATTTACTGAGAATTTATTGGGAATTTACTTGGTAATTTACTTAGAATTTACTAAGTAATTTATTGAGAATGTACTTGAAATATACTGAGTAATTTTTAGAGAATTTACGGAGAGTTTACTCTAAATGTACTGAGGCCTCGTTTGGCAACATGCCGATTTAGCTAAAAAGTCAAAAAATTATTAAAAAAGCCAACAACCCATACCAAAAACTCAAAGATTCTTTTTTCTCTCTACTTTTTGCACATCTTTTCGTAAAAAGTCAAAAAGTCATCCCAAACATTCTAGTTATTTTTAGCTCATATTTTAGCCAAAGGGAATGGCTTCTGTCCAGTCCTTAATCGGAATGGACCGTGCTGTTGGGCCCTTGGGGGCCCACCACGGGTCCCGTTTTGATAATCTGAACCGTTCAATGTGTAGAAATCGTCGAGTACTATATGCCTATAAAAAATTACATTGATTGGATATCGATAGCTATGTGATCAAAATAGATTTTTTTCAACCGTTAATTTGTTCACCGTCCATTTTTTTATACAAAACTGATTTGATCACATAGCTATCGATATCCGATTAACGTGATTTTTTATAAGCATATAGTACTCGACGAGTTCTACACAATGACGGTTCAGATTATCAAAACGAGACCCGTGTTGGGCCTCCACGGGCCCAACAGCACGGTCCAGTCCGATTAAGGACTGGACAGAAGCCATGCCCTGAGCCAAATAGTCAAAAAGTTACTAAATTAGCCTGTTCCCAAACGAGGGCTGAGTACTTTATTGTGAATTTACTGAGTAATTTACAGAGAATTTACTGAGTACTTTACTGAAAAATTACTAGGAATTTACTAAGTAAGTTATTGAGTAATTTTTTGAAAATTTACCGAGAATTTACTAAGTAATTTACTGAGAATTTACTCAGAATGTACTGAGTGATTTACTGAGTAATTAATTGAGAATTTACTGAGTAATCTACTGAGAATTTACTATAAATTTACTAAGAATTTTCTAAGTAATTTACTGAGAATTTACTCGGAATTTACTTTGAATCTACTGAAGAATTTTCTGAGTAATTTACCCAGTAATTCACTAAGAATTTACTGAGAAATTTACAGAGAATTTATAGGGAATGTACTGCTTAATTTAATGAGAATTTACTAAGTACTTTACTGGGAATTTACTTAATATTTAATTCAAATTTACTAAATAATTTACTGAGAATTTTCTGAGTAATTTACTGGGAATTTACTTGGAATTTACTAAGTACTTTATTGAAAATTTACTGGGAATTTACTGAGTAAGTTACTTAGTAATTTTTTGAGAATTTACTAAGTAATTTACTGAGGATTTACTTGGAATTTACTAAGAATTTACTGAGTAATTTACTGAGAATTTACTCGAAATTTATTGAGTAATTAATTTAGAATTTACTAAGTAATTTACTAAGAATTTACAGAGTAATTTACTTAGTAATTTACTAAGCATTTACTGAGTAATTTACTAGGAATTTACTTTGAATCTACTGAAGAATTTTCTCAGTAATTTACCAAGTAATTTACTGGGAATTTACTGAGAAAATTACAGGGAATGTATTGCTTAATTTACAGAGAATTTACTAAGCAATTTACTAGGAATTTATTGAGAATTTAATTTGAATTTACTGAATAATTTACTGAGAATTTACTAAGTAATTTGTGGAGAATTTGCTGGGAATTTACTGAGAATTTACTTAGTAATTCAATGTGAATTTATTGGGAATTTATTTAGTAATTTACTGAGAATTTAAGGGGAATTTACTTGGAATTTACTGAGTAATTTTATGAGAATTTACTAGGAATTTACTGAGTAATTTATTGAGTAATTTACTGAGAATTTATTGATTAATTCATTAAGTAATTTTCTGAGAATTTACTGAGTAAGTTACAGAGAATTTATGGAGAATTTACTTAGAATTTAATGAGAATTTACAAAATAATATAAAGAGAATTTGTTGGGAATTTACTTGGAATTTACTAAGTACTTTATTGAGAATTTGCTGGGAATTTACTAAGAATTTACAGAGTAATTTAGTTAGAATTTACTAGCAATTTATTGAGTAATTTACTGACAATTGACTGAGTAATTTACTGAGAATTTACGAAGAATTTATCGGGAATTTACTGAGAATTTACTGGGAATTTACTGAGTACTTTAACGAGAATTTACTGGGAATTTACGGAGTAAGTTACTGAGAATTTACTGATTACTTTATTGAGAATTTTCTGAGTAATTTACTTAGAATTTACTAGGAATTTTTTGAGTAATTTTCTAAGTATTTACAAAGAATTTACTGAGAATTTACTGTGTAATTTACTGGAAATCTCTGAGTAATTTATTGAGAAATGTATTGAGTAATTTACTGAGAATTTATTGAGTAATTTACTGTGAATTTACTGAGTAATTTAGTGAGAATTATTGGTAAATTACTGAGAATTTACTTGAAATTTACTGAGAATTTACTTGGAATTTATTGAGTAAGTTATGAAGAATTTACTAGGAATTTACTGAGTAATTTTCTGAGAATTTATAGAGAATTTAGTAAGTAATTTACGGAGAATTTACTGAGTAATTTATTGAGTAATGTACTGAGTAATTTACTGAGAATTTACTGAGTAATTCGCAGTGAATTTAGTGAGAATTTACTGAGAATTTATTGGGAATTTACTAAGTAATTTACGAGAATTTACTGAGTAATTTACGAAGAATTTATTGAGTAATTTATTGAGAATTTACGGAGAATTTATTTGGAATTTACTGAGTAATTTACTAAGAATTTACTAAGAATTTACTGAGAATTTACTAAGTAATTTGCTGATAATTTACTGGGAATTTACATAATAATTTACTGAGAATTTACTAAATAATTTACTGAGAATTTATTGAGTAATTTACTGAGAATTTCCTAGGTAATTTACTGAGTAATTTACAGACACTTTACTAGGAATTTACAAAGTAATTTACTGAAAATATACTTAGCAATTTATTGGGAATTTACTGAGTAATATGCTAAGTAATTTACTGAGAATTTACTCGGAATTTACTGAGTAAGTTATGGAGAATTTACTTTGAATTTACTGAGAACTTACTGAGTAATTTGTTTAGAATTTACTGGGAATTTATTAAGAATTTACTGAGTACTTTACTGAGAATTTACTCAGTAATTTATTAAGAATTTACTGAGAATTTACTGAATAATATATTGAGAATTTACTAAGTAATTTACTGGGAATTTACTGAGTAATTTCCTAAGTAATTTACTGAGACTTTACTGGGAATTTACCAAGTAATTTACTGAAAATATACTGAGTAATTTACAGGGAATTTACTGAGTAATTTACAGGGTAATATACTGAGTAATTTACTGAGTAATTTGCTGGGTAATTTATAGAGTAATTTACTAAGAATTTACTGGGAATTTACTGAGTAATTTACAGAGAATTTACTGGAAATTTACTGAGTAATTTACTTATAATTTACTGGGAAATTGCTAAGTACTTAACTGAGAATTTACTGGGAATTTACTGAGTAAGTTACTGAGAATTTACTGAGTAATTTACTGAGTACTTTATTGAGAATTTACTAAGTAACTTACTAAGAATTTACTAGGAATTTTCTTAGCAATTTACTGAGAATTTAGTAAGTAATTTTCTGAGAATTTACTGGGAATTTACTGGGAATTTTCTGAGTAATATGTTGAGTAATTTAATGAGAATTTACTGGAAATTTACTGAGTAATTCACTGTGAGTTTAATGAGAATTTACTGAGTAATTTACTGAGAATTTACGGAGAATTTATTTTTAATTTTCTGGGAATTTACTGAAAATTTACTGAGTACTTTACAGAGAATTTACTAGGAATTTACAGAGTAAGTTACGGAGAATTTACTTAGTAATTTACTGGGAATTTACTGAGAATTTACAGAGTAATTTACTGAGAATTTACTAGGTAATTTACTGGGAATTTACTAAGTAATTTATTGAGAATTTCTTGAGTGATTTACTGAGTAATTTACGGACACTTTACTAGGAATTTACTAAGCAATTTACTGGGAATTTACTAAGTAATTTACTGAGAATTTACTGAGTGATTTGCTGGGTAATTTACTGGGAATTTACAGAGTAATTTACTAAGAATTTACTGGGAATTTATTGAGTAATTTAATGGAAATTTACTGAGAATTTACTGAGTACTTAACTAAAAATTGACTGAGAATTTACTGAGAATTTGCAAAGAATTTACTTGGAATTTACTAAGAATTTACTGAGTAATTTACTGAGAATTTACTTGGAATTTACTGAGTACTTCACCGAGAATTTACTGGGAATTTATTGAGCAAGTTACTGAGAATTTAATGAGTAATTTACTAAATATTTTATTGAAAATTTACTGAGAATTTACTTCGCAATTTATAAAGAATTTACTGAGCAATTTTCTGAATAATTTACTGTGAATTTACAGGCAATTTACTGAGAATTTATTGAATAATTTACTGAGTAAGTTATAGTGAATTTACTAATTAATTTATTGAATATTTACTATGTAATTTACTGAGAATTTACTGTTAATTTTCTAAGTAATTTCCTGAAAATTTATTGAGTAATTTACTGTGAATTTATTGAGTAATTTATTGGGAATTTACTGAGAATTTACTCAGAATTTACGAAGTAATTTACTGAGAATTTACTTAGTAATTTACTGAAAATTTACTAAGTAATTTATTGGGAATTTCCTGAGTAATTTTCTAAGACTTTTCTGAGTAATTTTTTAAGAATTTACTTGGAATTTAAAAGTAATTTCCATAGAATTTAGTGTGTAATTTACTGAGAATTTTCTGGTAATTTACTAAGTAATTTACTGAAAATATATTGAGTAATTTACTGTGTAATATACTAAGTAATTTACTTAGAATTTATTGAGTAATTAGCTGAGTAATTTACTGGGAATTTACTGGGAATTTACTGAGAATTTATTGAATAATTTACTCAGTAACTTACTGAGAATCTGTTGAGAATTTGCTGGCAATTTATTGAATAATTTACTGAGGATTTTATTGAGAATTTACTAAGTAATTTACTGAGAATTTAATTGGAATTTACTAAGTAATTTTCTGAGAATTTACACGATATTTACTAAGTGATTTGCTGAGTAATTAATTGAGAATTTACTCGAAATTTACTGAGTGATTTGCTGAGTAATTTACTGAGAATTTATTAGGAATTTTCCTAGTAATTTACAGAGAATTTACTGAGTAATTTACCGAATAATTTACTGGGAATTTACTGTCTAATTTACTGAGTAATTTACTCAGAATTTACAGGGAATGTGCTGATTAATTTACTGAAAATTTACTGGGAATTTACAGAGAATTTAATGTGAATTTGCTGAATAATTTATTGAAAATTTACTGAGAATTTACTGGGTAATTTTCGAAGAATTTACTGGGAATTTACTAAGCAATTTACTGAGAATTTACTTAGTAATTTAATGTGAATTTACTGAGAATTTAATGAGTAATTTACTTAGAATTTACTAAGTAATTTACTGAGAATTTAATTGAAATTTACTGAGTAATTTATTGACAATTTACTGAGAAATAAACTGAATAATTTTTTGAGAATTTACAGGGAATTTACTCAGAATTTACTTTGTACTTTATTGACAATTTTCTGAGTAATTTATTGAAAATTTACTAAGTAATTTACTGAAAATTTACTGGTAATTTACTGACAATTTACTGAGTAATTTACAGAGAATTTCCTGAGTAATTTACCGAGTAATTTAATGAGACTTTACTGAGTAATTCGTTGATAATTTACTTGGAATTTAAAAGTAATTTACTAAGAATTTACTATGTAATTTTTTGAGAATTTACACGGAATTTACTAAGTAAGTTACCAAATAATTTACTGGGAATTTACTGTATAATTTACTGAGAAATTACTCAGAATTTACAGGGAATGCACTGATTAATTTACTGAGAATTTACATAAAATTTAATGCGAATTTACTGAATAATTTACTGAGAATTTTCTAAAAATTTATTGAAAATTTACTAAGTAATTTGTGAGAATTTACTGGGAATTTACTGAGTAATTTATTGAGAATTTACTGAGTAATTTTCTAAGAATTTATTGGGAAGTTACTGAGTGATTTACAGAGAATTTACTGGGAATTTACTAAGTATTTTACTGAGAATTTACTGGTAATTTACTGAGTAATTTACTGAGAATTTACTGAGAATTTTATAAGTATTTTACTTAGAATTTACTGGGAATTTATTGAGTAATTTACCGAGAATTGACTGAGTAAGTTAATGAGAATTTACTGAGTAATTTACTTAGAATTTACTGAATAATTTACCGAGAATTTACTAAGAATTTACTTAGTAATTTATTGAGAATTTACTAGGAATTTACTTAGAATTTATTTGGAATTTACTAGGTAATTTACTGCGTAATTTACTTAGGAGTTTACTAAGAATTTATTCGGAACTTACTGAGTTTTACTGAGTAATTTACTGAGAATTTACGGAGAATTTTCTTTGAATTTACTGAGTAATTTGCTGAGAATTTACTGGGAATTTACTAGGAATTCACTGAATACTTTTCTGAAAATTTACTAATAATTTACTGAGACTTTATTGGTAATTTGCTGAGAATTTATTGAGTACTTTACCGAGAATTTACTCAGAATTTATTGAGAATTTACTGAGTAATTTACTCGGAATTTACTAAGTAATTTACTGAGTAATATACCGAGTAATTTACTGAGAATTTACTGTGAATTTACTAAGTAATTTTTTAGGATTTTACTGAGTAATTTACTGAGAATTTACTTAGCAATTTACTGATAATTTAATGAGTAATTTATTGAGAATTTATTTAGAATTTACTGAGTATTTACTTAGTAATTTGCCAATAATTTACTGGGAATTTAATTAGTAATTTACAAAGAATTTATTGAGTAATTTATTGGGAATTTACTGAGTAATTTACAGAGAAGTTACTTTGATTTTTCTGGGAATTTACTAAGTAATTTACAGAGAATTTACTGGGAATTTACAAAGTACTTTACTGAGAATTTACTTGGAATTTACTGAGAATTTATTAGGAATTTACTTAGGAATTTACTGAGAATTTACTGAGAATTTAGGGAGAATTTCCTTAGAATTTACTGGGAATATTCTAAGTAATTTACCGATAATTGACTGGGAATTTACTTAGCAATTTACTTAATAATTTTATTTAGAATTTATTATGAATTTACTGAGAATTTAATTGAAATTTACTGAGAATAAACTGAGTAATTTTTTGAGAATATACGGAGAATTTACTTGGAATTTACTTTGTATTTTATTGAGAATTTACTGAAAATTTACTAAGTAAATTATTGAGAATTTACTGGTAATTTACTACTGAATAATTTACTGAGTCATTTACAGAAAATTTGCTAAGTAATTTAATGAGACTTTACTGAGTAATTTGTTGATAATTTACTTGGAATTTAAAAGTAATTTACTGAGAATTTACTAGAAACTTATTGGAGATTTCCTAAGTAATTTACTGAAAATATACTGAGTAATTTACTGAGTAATTTAATGAGTAATTTACTTTGTAACGTACTAAGCAATTTACTTAGTAATTTGCTGAGTAATTTACAAAGTAATTTATTGGGAATTTACAAAGTAATTTACTAAGAATTTACAGGGAATTTACTGAGTAATTTACATAGAATTTACAAAGGAATTTACTGAGGATTTACTTGGAATTTACTGAATAATTTACTGATAATTTACACAGAATTTACTGAGTAATTTACAAAGAATTTACTGGGAATTTACTAAGTAATTTACTGAGAATTTACTGGGATTTTATTTTATAATTTACTCGGAATTTACTGAGTAATTTACTGCGAATTTATAGAAAATTCACTAGGAATTTACAGAATAATTTTTCGAGTATTTTTCTGGGAAGTTACTGTGTAATTTACTGAGAAATTTACTCAGAATTTACAGGGAATGTACTGATTAATTCACTGAGTAGTTTACTGAGAATCTACTTTGAATTTGCTGAGTAATTTATTAAGAATTTATTAAGTAATTTTCTAAAAATTTACTGGGAATTTACTAAGTACTTTTTTGAGAATTTACTGAGCAATTTATTAAGAATTTACTGGTAATTTACTGAATAATTTGCTGAGAATTCACTGAGTAATATACTGGGAATTTACTGGGAATTTATTGAGAATTTTTTGAGTAATTTACTGAGTAATTTACTGAGTATTTACTGAGTAATTTACTTAGAATTTACTGAGAATTTACTAGAATTTTATTGAGTAATTTACAAAGAATTTACTGAGTAATTTACTGTGAATTTACTAAACAATTTTCTGAGTAATTTACTGAGAATTTACTCGGAAATTATGAAGTAATTTATTGAGAATTTACTTAGCAATTTGCTGAGAATTTACTGAGAATTACTTAGAAATTTACTGAGTAATTTATTGAGAATTTACTTAGAAATTTACTGAGTGATTTATTGAGAATTTACTTGGAATTTATTGAGTATTGACTTAGTAATTTACCGAGAATTTACTGGGAATTTAACGAGTAATTTACTGAGAAATTATTAAGAATTTACTGAGAATTTACGGAGAATTTACTTTGAATTTACTAGTGTTAGACTTATTTATTTTAATGATTTATTTAATTATGTTTTTAATTTATTTAGAAGAAAAAAATAGAATCAAAATTTATTTTGATGATTTATCTGAAAGAGAAAAATAGAGTCAACATTTATTTTGATGATTTTATATTTTAATTTATTTGAAAGAGAAAAATAGAGTCAAAATTTATTTTGTTCCATTATTTCTTACCTAAAACTTTTATCCTAAATGTTGTTAGAATGTATTTAATATTTGATTAAATCAGAGGTTCAAACAGCCCAAAACAAATGTTCAAACAGCCTAGCACAGCAGCATGCTAAAAGGTTCAAACAGCCTAGCACAGCAGTAGGCCAAAAGATTCAAGTAGAAGATATTCAAATTAATAATGATGGAGTGGAAGATATTTAAATGAATACAACGGCTATAAATGGCTATAAATTCAAATGAATACAACGGCTATAAATGGCTATAAGTTTCATTATATATACCAAAGCCTCTAATGTAAACAAGTTACAAAAAAAACCAGAAAATATTCTTTGATCTATAATCACTCACATTTATTATCTGAAAAATTCTCTAAGAAGTGTTCTTCAATTTTTGTTTACATCCTCTTTCAAAAATTATACATTGAGACGTATAGCTTTATGCCTATCTTTCTTGTGTGAGGTTTACAGAAAAACCAAACCTTCATTTTGTATATCCATCTAGGAGAGATATTTATTGTAAGCTTTCTTTGAAAGCAAAAATACCATTTCATCTTGTAAAAGTGTTGCAAACACTGTGTTCTTGAAATCTTGAGAGTGATTGTGAATCACCTAAGATTTGCAAGGGTTTGGGCTTGTGAAGTTTGTGTAAAATCTATGGAGGATTGCTCCATGATTATGAGGTTGTTAGCACCCCTGTGAAGTTAGAAGATAGTGGAAAATCTCAAGTGAAGCTTGAGGAGTGGATGTAGGCTAGGTTGAAGCCGAACTACTATAAATCTGTTTGTCTCCTCTTTCCTAATCTCTTTATTTTCCTACTACTGCTATAGCTATCTAATATTCATGAGTTAATCATTTGATTTACCCTGTATGTTAGCTATACTTCTTTATTATTTTGCTTGATCATTTACTGTTAAGTTCATCATTGTGCTTGTTAATAATTTGTTGTACTAGTAGTTAATTTTATATGGGTATTATTAATTTTACTTTGTAGAAAACTAATTCACCCCCCTTTTAGGTTACTTTTTGGGTAACAACTGAGAATTTAATGGGAATTTACTGGAAATTTACTGAGTACTTTACTGAGAATTTATTGGGAATTTACTGAGTAAGTTACGGAGAATTTACTAAGTAATTTACAGAGAATTTACTGATTAATTTACTTAGAATTTATTGAGAATTTACTTGAAATTTATAGAGTAATTTACTGGGAATTTACTGAGTACTTTTTAAGAATTTATTGGGAATTTACTAAGTAAGTTATGGAAAATTTACTGAGTAATTTACGGAGAATTTATTGAGTAATCTACTGAGAATTTAAGGAGAAGTTAATGGGAATTTACTAAGAATTTACTAATTACTTTACTGATAATTTACTGGGAATTTATAGAGTATGTTACGGAGAATTTACTGAAAATTTACTAAGAATTTACTTGGAATTTACTGAGTAATTTAGTGAGAATTTACTAAGTAATTTGCTGAGAATTTACTAGGAATTTATTGAGTAATTTAAGGGGTAATTTGCTGAGAATTTATTGAGTAATTTACTGAATAATTTCTTGAGTAATTTACTGAGAATTTCTTGAGTAATTTATTGAGACTTTACTAGGAATTTACTGAATAATTTACTCGAAATTTACTGAGTAATTTACTGGGTAATGTACTAAGTAATTTATTGAGAATTTACTGAGTAATTTGCTAAGTAATTTACTAGAAAATTACAAAGTAATTTATTAAGAATTTACTGGGAATTTACTGTGTAATTTACTGAGAATTTTCTAAGTAATTTACAAAGAATTTACTGGGAATTTACAAAAAAATTTACTGAGAATTTACTGAGGATTTAAATGGAATTTACTTAGAATTTACTAAGTAATTTACTGAGAATTTACTGAGTGATATACTAGGTAATTAATTGAGAATTTACTTAGTAACTTATTGAGAATTTACTGAGTAATTTACTGAGAATTTATTGGGAATTTGCTTAGTAATTTACTTAGAATTTATTGACTAATTTACCGAGTAATTTACTGCGAATTTACTGAGTAATTTATTGGGAATTTACTGAGTAATTTACATAGAATTTACTGGGAATTTACTGTGTAATTTACTAAGAATTGACTGAGTAATTTACAGAGTAATTTTTTTGAGAATTTACTGGAAATTTACTGAGTAATGTATTGAGTGATTTACTGAGAATTTACTAAGTAATTTACTGAGAATTTACTACGAATTTACAGAGTACTTTACTGGTAATTTCCTAGGAATTTACTGAGTAATTTGCAGAGAATTTACTGAGTAATTTACTGGGTAATTTGCTGAGAATTTGCTGGAAAATTACTAAGTAATTTGCTGAGAATTTACTGAGTAATTTACTGTGAATTTACTAAGGAATTTACCGAAAATATGCTAAGTAATTTACTGGGAATTTACTGTGCAATTTACTGATAATTTACTGAGTCTTTTGTTGAGTAATTTACTAAGAATTTACAGAGTAATTTACTAAGGATTTACTGACGAATTTTCTTAGAATTTACTGAGTAATTTACTTAGTAATTTTCTGAGAATTTTCTGAGGATTTACTTGGAATTTACTGAGTACTTTACTGAGAATTGACTGAGTAATTTACAAAGTATTTACTGAGTAATTGTAGACACCCCATTTTTGACCGTCCTAAAGACTTGGATGTCATCGTTTGAGTGCTCGATGATTGTGCACGTTCACGCTCGTTTGGAGTCCCCAAGGTTTTCGGCTGCGCACTTTGCCTCTAAGTCTCTGAACTCTCTTGGTTTTGTGCTTGTTTTAAGCCAACTCTTGGTCCCTCCCTTCCTAGATCTTTGATCCATGCATGTAGTGATCTTGTTCCGGGACTGGAATGACCTAGACCGAGGTGTGGCAAAACTTGGCCAAGTGTTATCCTTCCTAGCCGAGATTATTGAGACCTTACTTGCTGAAGCCTATGTCCTTAGCCGAGATCATTACCTGCCGGAGTGCCCATGTCATCTAGCTTGTTGTATACACTTTGTCTTACACATGGCATGTCTTTCAATCACCTTTGAGGAGAACCAATCCGGTAGTGCCACGTGTCCCAGCAGAGAGTTAAATCAGCCGATAGAGAGAGAAAACCTATCATTTCTATATCTTTGTTCTAGGTAGAGAGAGAAGCTCTAGGAAGAGGAAGGAAGAGTTCTTGAGAGAGGAGTAGATTTTCAAGCTTGATCCCTAGAGATCGAACCGTTAGATCCACATTCTAAGGTTAGATTCGTGATCTACTCTTGTTATTCTTTATGTTGATCTAATCGCATTGCATGATCAAGCATGTTTCATGAACCATGCATTGCTTTGAAGTTCGGTTTTAGAAAGAGAAAGTGATATTCATGTGTTCTTGAAGAAAACCATGTTTTGATCCGAAAGTGTGTATCAAGATGCATGTTTTCGTGTTTGTTTTCACATGATCTTCAAGTATGGGTACCAAGGTCCATGTTTTCGAACTCATAGCATGAAACCACAGATTTTGTAATAACAAGTTATGATTTTAACATTCATGTTCTTTATGTTCTCTATGTCCTTCAAGGAGGAAACCCAGATTTCCAAACCTCATTTCCCCAGGTCTGATCACCGAGACCACGCTTGCCTGGATCCCACACATAGGCCAAGCATCGTATCTCACCTTGGCCTATCTTGCATGCACACCTAGGCTAACCACTGTACACCTAGGCCGACATGGTACACCCTTGCCGGCACCTTGTAACACCTCGGCAGGCAGCTGCAATCCGAAGCCTAGGTAACCACACCTCGGCCAAGAGGTGTGGGACCTCGGCCAAGACCTCCCAGGTTCACCCAGCTAAGTCATTTTTGCCTAGATCATTTCTGTGCATCCATTCCAAGACCTAGTTGGTACCCAGCATGTTTTCCCTAGATGTTTTCCAGCATGTTTTCCCTAGATGTTTCCCAGCATGTTTTCCCTAGATGTTTTCCAGCATGTTTTCCCTAGATGTTTTCCAGCATGTTTTCCCTAGATCATTTGCATTCATGTGAAGCTTGTTTTTAAGAGTGCATTCAATAGGCTTTGCCATGTGTTTGTAGGACTTGGACCTTTGCCTTGATCCCGACGTCCCAAGAACTATGTGAGTGGTATTTTTAATAAAGCTATGTTATAATGTTTTGATAAGCTTTGCTTTGCTTTGTTTTGAAAAGTATTTGTTAAGCATGAATGATTATCCCTATTTTGTGTATCAAGTATTAGCTTTGTTTTGGATGACATTCTTGGAAAGTCCTTCCATGCTAGGGGACTTTAAGCCCATGGAGCACCATGTTTGAGAGATCTCTGCTATCGACGGTCTATGAACGGATGGCCCCACCGACGGTCTATGAACGGGTGGATTTGTCTAATCGATTCCGGATCGATTATTCCCTTGTTTTGTCCAGAATGTCATCACCCCATGTATTAAGTAGATGTTATTAAGCATCCCAGCAAGATTTGAAAGCTCAAGTACATGTTTTGATACAAGTTATGCCAAGCACATGTTTTGAACAAGCTATGATATATGTATTGTTTTGACAAGAATCTCGGGAATCATTCATTTAACCCTTTATTACTTGTACCATTCACTGAGTGTCTAAGCTCACCCTCTCCTTATATATATGTAGGTGGCAAGCAAGAAGGCGGTGACGCCTAAGATGTTATGTGCAAGATGTTTGATTCATGTTTTGTATCGTCTTGAAGATTATGCTTCTTAGTTCGTAACTCATGTCTTTTGTATACTTCGGCTAGAGAAGCCTTTTGATCAAGATGTAACATGTACCTTATTTTATTTGTATCTAAGTTGTAAACCAAGTTAAGATGTATGTCATTTCATTTGATCCATGCACAGCTCTTATGGACTACTTAGATTTAAATATATTGCTTCCGCACATGTAGGCCCCTATGTATACTCTGATTGTGTGTGAATTTTTGAAAGTTGGCCTTCGGTAATCTCGGATTACTGGCCATCACGGCACCATTCTACTAGGGGTGGAATGGGGTTGTGACAGAATGGTATCAGAGCACGCGTTCCTTATAGTACACTATTCACACACTTTGAGTCCTAAAGAGCATAGGATGTCCCTTAGAATGATGTTAGGATTGCATCATGTTGCTTGCTACTTGACAAGGTGTGCATCATCTCGGCATGATCATTTATTACTTGCATGCATGTTTACTTGCTCATTTTGTTTAAGAGTCACATTTTGCATACCTCTAGCATCATGAGAAGGGGTAGACCTCCAGTTGGCCGAAATCATTCCGAGGACAGAATAGACAGATTAGAAAGATTGGTCGAAGGACTGGTCCGTGAGTTGAGACAACCTAGGCCACAAGACACGGGTACCACTTCCACTCAGGCCAAGCAGACAGATGGCCGACATGCAGTTCCACCTCCACCTCCTCCAGTACCACAACTGCAGCCGCAGCCAGCTTTGTATGGAGACGACACCTTGACCTTGATCAAAGAATTCAAGAAGATGAAGCCGCCGAAGTTCCATGGAGGTATAGAGCCGATGAAAGCAGAAGCATGGGTTCTTGAGATGGAGAAGTTGTTTGAGGTTTTTCCCAGCACCGACGCCCAGAAGGTGTCATTGGCAGCATTCACATTGGAAGACGACGCTCGTAGGTGGTGGATGATGATCCGAGAAGGTAATCCAGACTTGACTTGGGCCAGATTTTTGGAGTTGTTTTATGACAAACACTTTCCCCTCAGTGTCCGAGATCACAAGACCACAGAATTCCAGATGTTGTCACAGGGTAGCAAAACAATGGCTGAATATGATCGTGCTTTCACCGAATTGGCAAGATATGCACCCCACATGGTCAACAACGAATACAGGAAAGCTAGGAAGTTTGAAAGTGGACTTCGGGGTCCAATACAAGATCGGGTTAATATGCTCAACATGCCGACGTATGCTGGAGTGTTAGATAAAGCCATCCTGGCAGAAGCTAACTCGAACAGAAGTCAGAGTGTGGGGGAGAATCAGAAAAAGAGGCGGACTTATGATGATCGCCAAGACTCGTGTGATGCCGAGAAGAAGACCAATGGGGGTAATTCCAGCAACTCAAATCAGGAAAGTGGCACCAGGCCGACATGTACAAGTTGCGGGAGGCGACATTTTGGAGTTTGTCATCGGATATCTGGAGCATGTTTTGAATACGGAGAGATGGGTCATCTTATTAAGGATTGTCCCAAGGTAAAGGCTGGGGATGGTAAGAAGGGATGAGAATCCGACATTCGGAATTGTTTTGGGGACAAGGTAAGTTAAGTTTGGGGACCAAACTTCTTTAATGGGGGAAGGATGTAATAACCCACATTCATATCTTAGTCATGTTCATGTGCATTTGCATGATTTCGTCTTGTTAAGCTTGCATTTGTAGACTTTGACTTGTTTTTCCTAAGTAAAGGTCCCTGTCTTGTTTTGTGCTTATGTGATTTGCCTAAGTGTTGTATGCATGCTTTGTTCCTTCCTTGCTGTCTCAAGCCTAGGTCATGTTAAGCCTAGGTCATGTCAAGCCTAGGTCGTGCCAAGCCTAGGTCGTGTCAAGCCTAGGTCATGCCAAGCCTAGGTCATGCCAACGCCTAGGACCATCTTAGAACCACTGTGGTTGACCTCCACCATCACCTAGGCATATTGGCCGAGATGTCATCATCTAGGCCGAGGTGTGCATCACCTAGGCCGAGATGTTATCATCTAGGCATCCTAGATCTTTGATCCATGCATGTAGTGATCTTGTTCCGGGACTGGAATGACCTAGACCGAGGTGTGGCACATCTAGGCCGAGGTGTGGCATAACTTGGCCAAGTGTTATCCTTCCTAGCCGAGATCATTGAGACCTTACTTGCTGAAGCCTATGTCCTTAGCCAAGATCATTACCTGCCGGAGTGCCCATGTCATCTAGCTTGTTGTATACACTTTGTCTTACACATGGCATGTCTTTCAATCACCTTTGAGGAGAACCAATCCGGTAGTGCCACGTGTCCCAGCAGAGAGTTAAATCAGCCGATAGAGAGAGAAAGCCTATCATTTCTATATCTTTGTTCTAGGTAGAGAGAGAAGCTCTAGGAAGAGGAAGGAAGAGTTCTTGAGAGAGGAGTAGATTTCCAAGCTTGATCCCTAGAGATCGAACCGTTAGATCCGTGTTCTAAGGTTAGATTCGTGATCTACTCTTGTTATTCTTTATGTTGATCTAATCGCATTGCATGATCAAGCATGTTTCATGAACCATACATTGCTTTGAAGTTCGGTTTTAGAAAGAGAAAGTGATATTCATGTGTTCTTGAAGAAAACCATGTTTTGATCCGAAAGTTTGTATCAAGATGCATGTTTTCGTGTTTGTTTTCACATGATCTTCAAGTATGGGTACCAAGGTCCATGTTTTCGAACTCATAGCATGAAACCACAGATTTTGTAATAACAAGTTATGATTTTAACATTCATGTTCTTCATGTTCTCTATGTCCTTCAAGGAGGAAACCCAGATTTCCAAACCTCATTTCCCCAGGTCTGATCACCGAGACCACTCTTGCCTAGATCCCACACATAGGCCAAGCATCGTATCTCACCTTGGCCTATCTTGCATGCACACCTAGGCTAACCACTGCACACCTAGGCCGACATGGCACACCCTTGCCGGCACCTTGTAACACCTCGGCAGGCAACTGCAATCCGAAGCCTAGGTAACCACACCTCGGCCAAGAGGTGTGGGACCTCGGCCAAGACCTCCTAGGTTCACCCAGCTAAGTCATTTTTGCCTAGATCATTTCTGTGCATCCATTCCAAGACCTGGTTGGTACCCAGCATGTTTTCCCTAGATGTTTTCCAGCATGTTTTCCAACATGTTTTCCCTAGATGTTTCCCAGCATGTTTTCTCTAAATGTTTTCCAGCATGTTTTCCCTAGATGTTTTCCAGCATGTTTTCCCTAGATCATTTGCATTCATGTGAAGCTTGTTTTTAAGAGTGCATTCAATAGGCTTTGCCATGTGTTTGTAGGACTTGGACCTTTGCCTTGATCCTGACGTCCCAAGAACTATGTGAGTGGTATTTTTAATAAAGCTATGTTATAATGTTTTGATAAGCTTTGCTTTGCTTTGTTTTGAAAAGTATTTGTTAAGCATGAATGATTATCCCTATTTTGTGTATCAAGTATTAGCTTTGTTTTGGATGACATTCTTGGAAAGTCCTTCCATGTTAGGGGACTTTAAGCCCATGTAGCACCATGTTTGAGAGATCTCTGCTATCGACGGTCTATGAATGGATGGCCCCACCGACGGTCTATGAACGGGTGGATTTGTCTAATCGATTCCGGGTCGATTATTCCCTTGTTTTGTCCAGAATGTCATCACCCCATGTATTAAGTAGATGTTATTAAGCATCCCAGCAAGATTTGAAAGCTCAAGTACATGTTTTGATACAAGTTATGCCAAGCACATGTTTTGAACAAGCTATGATATATGTATTGTTTTGACAAGGATCTCGGGAATCATTCATTTAACCCTTTATTACTTGTACCATTCACTGAGTGTCCAAGCTCACCCTCTCCTTATATATATGTAGGTGGCAAGCAAGAAGGCGGTGACGCCTAAGATGTTATGTGTAAGATGTTTGATTCATGTTTTGTATCGTCTTGAAGATTATGCTTCTTAGTTCGTAACTCATGTCTTTTGTATACTTTGGCTAGAGAAGCCTTTTGATCAAGATGTAACATGTACCTTATTTTATTTGTATCTAAGTTGTAAACCAAGTTAAGATGTATGTCATTTCATTTGATCCATGCACAGCTCTTATGGACTACTTAGATTTAAATATATTGCTTCCGCACATGTAGGCCCCATATGTATACTCTGATTGTGTGTGAATTTTTGAAAGTTGGCCTTCGGTAATCTCGGATTACTGGCCATCACGACACCATTCTACTAGGGGCGGAATGGGGTTGTGACAATTTATTGGGAATTTACTAAGTAATTTAGTAGGAATTTACTGAGTAATTTACTAAGTAATTTACAGAGATTTTACTAGGTAATTTATTGAGAATTTACGGGGAATTCGGTGAGTAATTTACTGAGAATTTATGGAGAATTTAGTTAAAATTTACTGGTGATTTACTGAGAATTTACAGGGAATTTACTGGGTAATTTACTAAGAATTTACTGGAAATTTAATGTGTAATTTACTAAGTAATTTGCTAGGAATTTACTGAATAATTTACTGAGTAATATAATGAGAATTTACTGGTAATTTACTGAGTAATTTATTGAGAATTTACTGGGAATTTACAGAGAATTTACTGATAATTTATTGAGTAATTAACTAAGAATTTACTAGGAATTTACAGAGAAATTTGTTGAGATTTTACTGAGTAATTTGCTGAGAATTTACTGAGTAATTCACTGAGTAATGTACTGAGTAATTTACTGAGCAATTTACTGAGAATTTACTTGGAATTTACTATGTAATTTGCTGAGAATTTACTGAGTAATTTACTTAGAATTTACTGGGAATTTACTGAGTAATTGTGACAACCCCGACCTCCGGACTATTGTATTATATTATTCTAATAAGTTTAATTGCATGATTGTGTGATCACTTATGTGATTACATGTTTAATTTCGTAATTATCTGTTATTACATGGAATATCTGTTCGAATTGACCACTTAGAGACAGAAATTGAGAGCCTAGACGATTTCAGAAACTGAAATTGATTAGCGCAATAGACTAATTAGAATAACTTGAATTTTATGGCAGCTTTAATTGAAAATTGATTTGGATCAAAATAATTAAAATAAACTGATTGAATTAATTAGAATTGAGCCTAAATTACTTAACCTTAATCATCCTTGATTAGGCTAAGCTAATCACACCATATAAATAGCTCTAATTAAGCTTATAGGCTCATATTTACACTCTAGGCTGAGATTTTGAGAGGAAATCAGGAAGGTTCAACACTTTAGAGAGAGGAAGAAGAGATTTGAAGAGAATTGCTAGAAATTTGGTGAATTAAACTAGGCTAACCCTTGTATTCAACACTAGGTATGGAATCCATCTTTAATTCTTGAAAATATTGCTAGAGAAGACTAATTCAAATAGTTCCAACACTCTTTTACATGTAATTTAGAGATATGTGTTAGATTTCCATGAATTGGGTGAAAAAGAGTTGGATTGTACATATGCATGAGCATTTTGAGTTAGAATCCATGGAATTCTCACATGCATGGCATTTTTGTAACCTAATTTGGAGGTTTTCCCATGTTTTCATACTTATCATGAGCGTTGATCAAGTTTTTGAAAGATTTAAGATATAAAATCAATGTGATGCATGCATGGTTTTAACTTGCTAGTATAAGCTAAAATTTGGACAATTAGAGCGTGATTTTGAATAAATGGTTTTAAATTGGAAGTATTTTCATGTTATATAATGATTTTCCAAGTTTTTGTACCAAAAACACAAGTTTTGAGACTTTGAATATCAACCTTGAAGCTCAAACACAGTTCTGGAAATTTCAAAATTCGGCTTGTCCACTTGAGCGAAGAAATCCTCACTCAAGCGTGAAAATCGAGTTCCCAGAAGTTTTATAAAATTTTACAGATCGCTCGAGCGACCAAAGTGGCGCTAGATCGAGGACCCTTTTTACTCAATCTTCCGCTCAAGCGACCATTGAGTAAGAATTTCATGCAACCAGTACTTTTTCTAAGTTTACAGATTGCTCGAGCGACAGAAGTTGCACTCGAGCGACCACCTTTGTTTTTGAACCCCCGCTCGAGCAAAGGAAGTTACACTGAAGTGGAGACTCTGTTTTCAGCAATTTTTGACTAACTCTTTTAAGTGCATATTTGCATCCTCATGCCACTCCTAGTGTTCTTAGACACTATTTGGACACATATAATCATAGAATGAGTTAGACACGCATAAAGAGAATTGAATTAAAATTAAATGGAGTTTCAATTTGTGTTTTGTTATGTGTTTTGTTTAGGTGGACGTTTGAAGCTTAGTGACAACACAAACCACTGTGAGTAATAACTTTATAAAGATATATCCAAATTATCTTACTTTCAAAAATGTTATTGCTATCGAAATGAATATGTGATTGATTGAATGAATTATTGAAATGATCTGATAATTGATAGCATGGCCTATTGAAAACGTTATTTTCTTATAATGAATGAAGTTCTGTTTTGAAATGGTTTTGTGGCATCCATCGAATGTAGGCCCTTGCCTGGGGGTAATAATATCATGGCTAGGCCCTTATCTAGGGGTGACAATACCATGGCTAGGCCCTTACCTGGGGGTGACAATACCATGGCTAGGCCCTTGCCTGGGGGTTACAATACCATGGCTAGGCCCTTGCCAGGGGGAGATAATACCATGGCTTTTGGATTGATTGACATATGATCTGTTATTACTGGAATGTTATCACTTAATGGATGTACCACATAAAGCGATATTGAAAGATCTTGATGATGAAATGAAATTTCATTTGACAATATTATTGAGCTTCATTCATAACCTCTTTACTCTGTTATTACTCATTGGGCTCTAGCTCACTATTTATTTACATATATATGTAGGTGGACAAGCTGATCATCAGAGTTAGGAAAGCCTAGAGTCTACTCAAGTCAGCCCTTTTGAAGAGCTTCCAAGTGAAATAACTAGGCTCAGGAGGAGCCATGCTAGTCGAACCCCTTTTGTGCATTTCAATGATTTTGTATTCGTATATGGTTGGGGTTGTATTTTGAAAGACATGGCTTTGTACAGTTATGATGGTTACACTTTTGAAAAAACATTGCTTGATATATTAGATCTCTACATATATGCAAAACTAAATGGATAATTTCTATGTCATTTTAACTTCCGTTAAGCCCCGTACTTTATACTAACAGATTTTATTTATGGAGGCCGTAAGTAATCTATGATTACTAGCCGGTCATGACGCTAAACTTATAGGGGCAGGTTTGGGTCCTTACAGTAATTTACTGAGAATTTAGTGAGTAATTTACATAGTAATTATTGAGTAATTTATTGAGAATTTACTAGGAATTTACAGAGTAATTTACTGGGTAGTTTACTGAGAATTTATAGGGAATTTACTAATTAATTTACATAGAATTTACTGGGTAATTTTCTAAGCAATTTACAAGGAATTTAATGAGAATTTACTGGGAATTTACTAAGTAATTTATTGGGAATTTACTGAGAAAATTACTAAGGAAAGAGTAATTTACTGAGAATGTACTGGGAATTTACAAAATAATTTATTAAGAATTACTGAGTAATTTAAGGAGAATTTATTGAGTAATTTACAGAGAATTTACTGAGTAATTTACTGGGAATTTACTGAGAATTTATTGAGAATTTACTGGTAATTTACAGAGAATTTACTGGTAATTTACTAAGTAATTCAACTAGAATTCACTGGAATTTATTGAGTAGTTTACTAAGAATTTACTGAGTAATTTATTGAGAACTTACTGGGAATTTACGATGTAATTTACTGGGAATTTACTAAGTAATTTACTTAGAATTTACGGAGAATTTACTTGAAATTTACAGGGAATTTACTGAGAATTTACAAGGTAAATTACTGAGAATTTACTGGAAATTTACTGAACAATTTACTTAGTAATTTACGGTGTAATTTACTCAATAATTTACTAGAATTTATTGAATAATTTACTAAGTAATTTACTAAGAATTTACAGAGCAATTTACTTAGAATTTATTAAGTAATTTAATGAGAATTTACTGGGAATTTACTGTGTAATTTATTGAGAATTTGCTACGAAGAATTTACTGAGAATTTAATGGGAATTTACTGAGTAATTTACTAAGAATTTATTGAGAAATTTACTGAGTAATTTATTAAGAATTTATTGGGAATTTACTAAGTAATTTACTCAGAATTTTCTGAGAATTTACTAAGTGATTTTCTAAGAATTTACTGAGTAATGTACTGAGTAATTTGTTGAGCAATTTACTGAGAATTTACTGAGTAATCTACTGAGTAATGTACTCAGTAATTTACTTATTAATTTACTGAGAATTTATTTGGAATTTACTGATTAATTTGCTGAGAATTTACTGAGTAATTTAGTAATAATTTACTGAATAATTTAGTTAGAATTCATTGAGTAATTTACTAAGAATTTACTAAGTAGTTTACTAAGAATTACTAAGAAATTTATTAGGAATTTACGAAGAATTTACTAAGTAATTTACAGAGTAATTTACAAAGAATTTACTGAGTATTTTATTGTGAATTTACTAGGAATTTAGTAAGTAATTTACTGAGAATTTATTGAGTAATTTACTGACAATTTACTGGTAACTTACTGAGTAATTTATAGAGAATTTACTGAGTCATTTATTGAGAATTTACTGGGAATTTAGTGAGTAATTTACTGAGAAGTTACTAGAAATTTACTGAGTAATTTACAGAGAATTTGCTGAGAATTTACGGAGTACTTCACTGAAAATTTACTGAGAATTTACTGGGAATTTATTGAGTAATTT
Organism: Camellia granthamiana; assembly: GCA_036172215.1. Taxonomy (NCBI): domain Eukaryota; kingdom Viridiplantae; phylum Streptophyta; class Magnoliopsida; order Ericales; family Theaceae; genus Camellia; species Camellia granthamiana. The sequence goes on along the minus strand of JAXFYN010000112.1, from coordinate 305,513 downwards.
ACCGAGTAATGTACTAAGTAATTTACTGAGAATTTACAGAGTAATATACTGAGTAATTTAGAGAGAATTTACTGATAATTTATTGGGAAATTACTAATAATTTACTAAGTAATTTAATGAGAATTTACAAAGTAATTTATTGGCAATTTACTGAGGAATTTATGGAGAATTTATTGGGAATTTACTGAGAATTTGCTGAGAATATACTTCGAATTTAATGAGAATTTATTTAGTAATATGCTAAGAATTTAATGAGTAATTTACTGTGTAATTTACGAAGTAATTTACTGGGAATTTACAAAATAATTTACTGAGTAATGTGCTAAGTAGTTTACTGAGAATTTACTGAGTAATTTATTGAGAATTTACTGAGTAAGTTACTGAGAATTTACTTAGTAATTTACTTAGAATTTACTTAGTAATTTATAGAGTAATTTACTGAGAGTTTATGGAGTAATTTACTGAGCATTTACTGAACAATTTACTGAGAATTTAAAGGTAATTTACTTAGTAATTTTTTGAGAATTTATTGAGTAATTTACTCAGTAACTTTCTGAGAATTTAGTGGAATTTACTGAATAATTTATTGAGTAATTTATTGAGAATTTACCAAGAATTTACTAAGTATTTTAGTGAGAATTTACTGACAATTTATAAAGTAATTTACTGACAATTTACAGAATAATTTACTAACAATTTATTGGAATTTAATGAGTAATTTACTAAGTAATTTACTGAGAATTTACTGAGTAATGTAATGAGAATTTATTGGAAATTTGCTATGTAATTTACTGAGAATTTAATGAGTAATTTACTGATAATTTACTATGTAATTTACTGATAATTTACTGGGTAATTTACGGAGAACTTACTGAGAATTTATGGAGTAATTTACGAAGAATTTAATTAGAAATTTACTAAGTAATTTACTGGGAATTTACAGAGTAATTTTCTAAGTAATTTGTAATGAATTTACTACGAATTTACACTGTAATTTGTTGAGATTTTACTGAGTAATTTACTGAGATTTTTTGACAATTTGATGAGTAATTTACTAAGTAATGTACTGAGCAATTTACTAAGCAATTTCTTGAGAATTTACTGATTAATTTACGGCGAATTTATTGAGTAATTTACGGAGAATTTACTGTGAATTTATTGAGTAATTTACTAAGAATTTACTAAGTAATTTACTGAGTAATTTAATGAGTATTCACTGGGAATTTCATATGTAATTTGCTAAGAATTTATTGAGTAATTTACTAAGAATTTACTAGTAATTTATTGAATAATTTATTGAGAATTTAGTTAACAACATACTGAGAGCTTACAAAGTAATTTACTAAGAATTTACTAGGAATTTACTAAGTAATGTATTGAGTAATTTACTGAGAATTTACTAAGTAATTTACTCAGAATGTAGGGAGAATTCACTGAGTAATTTATTTAGAATTTACTGAGTAATTTAATTAGAATTTATGGAGAATTTACTAAGTAAATTATTGAGAATTTACTGGGAATTTATTGAGTAAGTGTGATACCCCTGTTCTGTATTATGTTAATTGGTCCCTAATACGTATGTGGTTATATGTTTTGATATGATTTTGCATACCATTATATGGATATATGTGATTTTGGAATTCTATCTGTTCACCGTAAGTGTCACGACCCCAAACCGCCCCTAGTAGTTTGGTGCCGAGATGGCCAGTAAATCCGAGATTCACCAAAGGCCTCTTACAAAAGTTCACACACAACAAAGTATAACATATGGGGCTTACAAGTGCGGAAGCAATAAATCAAATATAAATGGTCCATAAGAGCAGTGCATAGATCAAAAGTGATAACATACATACATGATTACACTTCGGCTGCTAACAAAACAATTACAAGCTTACATCCTGATCAAAAGGCTTCTCAGCCGACATATACGAAATACAGTGATTACAAGCAAAGAAGCATGATTTTCAAGAATCTGCCGAAGTAAAATGCAATACGGCCGAGGTAAATACAAAACAAGGCCGATATAAACAAAAGTCCCAAAACAAGCTTTCAAATACTTCTAGGCGTCGCCGCCGTCCTGCTCATCACCTACATATATATAGAGAGGGGTGAGTTTGGATACTCAGTGAATGGTACTAGAAATAAAGGTTTGCATGAATAATAGCCGAAGTCTTTCAAAACAAAGCATACCAAACCATTCAAGTATTAGCCGAGGTTCCATCCGAAGCAAAACATAGCAAGTTATATCAAATCAAGAGATGAACCGTATTCATCTAGCAAGTCTTACAAGTCAAAGCATTTCCGAGATCATACAAGTAGTAGCCGAGGTCCTCCTCCAGGCAATTCATAACAAGCTGTATCAAGTCAAGGGGGTGAACCATACTCATCAAGCACAATCTTACCAAACCTGTTGCTCATGTCACTTAGGCCCGTAGCCCCTTTTGACCATCTTACGTGACTCAGGCCCGCAGCCCTTTTTCACCAAGCGGTGCTGCGAAAGTTTAAAGTCCTCTAGCACAAGGGACTGGTGTTACTTAGGCCCGTAGCCTGCTTTAACACTTTATCTTCTCAAGAAAGGACCGTATCCTCTTTAACAAGATGGTACTGCAAAAGTTTAGAGTCCTCCAGTCCAAGGGACTTTCCAAGATAAGGACCGTATCCTTTTTAACAAGATGGTACTGCAAAAGTTTAGAGTCCTCCAGTCCAAGGGACTTTCCAAGACAACATTGAGACAAAGCTTATACAAGAGATATCAAAATAGGCTAATCATTCATGCTAGCAAATACTTTCATCAAAGCGAAACAAAGCAAGATTTGTCAAAGCGTTTTAACATAGCTTTATTAAAAGCACCACTCACCTCGGTCTTCAGGTGTAGGCTCAAGCAAAGATCAAAGTCCTACAATCACATGGCAAACCATTTTCTCAAAACGAGCTTAACTTATATGCAATGATCTCGGCACTCTTACCGGATCCAAGTCGAAGACAAAACAAGACATGCAAGGACTCAAAACACTATCTCCCATCTCAGGGAAGTACACTGGGTACCAGCAAGGTTCAGCCGAGGTCCCACACCTCCCCGCCGAGGTGTGCACCTGATGGCCACAAACAAGACCAAGCCAGGAAAATCCGAGTTTCCTTTCAAAGGACGAGAAGAACAAGATCATGTATGCTAAAACCTTAACTCACTTATACGAAATCTGAGGTTTTCATGCTAAGAAGTTCAAAAACGTGGGCTTGGGTACCCAACCAAGAAGAACATGCAAGAACAAACACAAAGACAAGGTTTCTGTCCCAGATCTTCGGATCAAAAGGGACTTTCATCAAGAACACATGAATACCAACTTACTCTTTCCGAAAACGAACTTCAATCCAATGCATGACATGCAAAACGAATCGGACCAAGCAATGCAGCTAGACAACCAATAAGAACAATCAAAGTAAAGCAAGAATCTTACCTCAAAGCTCAAATCTAACGGTTCGATCTTCCAAGATCAAGCTCGAACTCCACTTCTCTCTCTAGAGTTCTTCCTCTTCAAACTTGAGAGCTTCTCTCTCTAAGCAAGACAAAGATTGAGACAAAATGATTTGTCTCTAGGTCTGCGGCTGTCTTAACATGCAGCTCGGACACGTGTCGTCACCCGGGGTGGTTCAGACGAAAAGGTGACTGATTGACAAGACAAGTCTCTGACAAAGCGTAATCAACACGCTGGGGCGAAGCGTGTCGGCAACAAGGACATCGGCCAAGGTCAAGTCCTCGGCAAACTGGATAACAAAGACGTCGGCTAGGGAGGACGACACTTGACTAAGCTGTACCACACCTTGGCCTGGGTGTGCCACATCTCGGCCTAGGTCATGCCTGCCCCAGGGACAGGGGGTTACTAATGCAAAACATCTCGGCCTCTGCTCTAAGCTCGTCGGCCCAAAGAGTGACATCTCGGCGAAGATGCCGAGGTCAAGGTGGTGGTCAACCAAGGTTCCAAAACGATTCTAAGTACAAAAGCTCAAAAGTGAACTAATGCTCAAGGTGACCTCGGCCACAACCGAGCAAGGATCAAAATCAAGCAAGCAATACTTAAACATGGCAAGTCGAAACAAGATCAATAAGATTCATAACACATCAAGACAAGATCATACATAGGTGTATGCAAGTGTAGCTAAGTCAAGAATGAGGGTTGTTACAGTAAGAATATCTGTTGAATAATCCGCTTCGGAAATTTAATTGAGGGCCTTATCGGCCACAGAACCCGAAATTGAATACGTCATTACGGTTGGCATAATTTTTAGAGCCTACGGTGAAATTTAATTGAAAATTGATTCTAGTCAATTTAAACTGATTAAATTGATCAATTAAGAGCCCAAATATTTTATATTAAAACATGTTATTAGTGGGCCTTGTTGTGTTGTAGCATTACACCCTCCTTAGCTCATTTGAGCTCAAAAATCGACACCATTGTGAGAGAGTGAGGGCCGGCTGTTAGAGAGAGAGAGGGAGAGAGAATTGTGCAATTTCGACCCAAGCTTGAAGAAATTGAGGTCCATCTCCGAATTGGACCATAGATTGAAGGAATTAAGCTTCTAGGTAAGTGAACTCATGGATTTTGTTTTGGTTGTAAATGTGTAGATTCAAGTGTGTTTGATGATCAAGAACATGAGTTACCTTGATGTTAAGGAAATGGAGTTGTTCTTGTGTTCAATTGATGGTCAATGAAGGCATGCATGTGTATAATTGTTGTAGAGTTGCATAATCTAGCATGTATCATATCAATTAAGCAAAAATTGAAGTTTGATCATGCATGCAAGCTTGGTTTTGTTGAGTCTTGGCACCATTTGCATCTTTGAAATGGAAGTGAAGTCAAAGATGGCCTTGCATGTTTGAATAATTAAAGATATGAGCTTGAATGCATAAATTTGTTGTATTGGTGATGAGTTTGTCATGTTTCGGGACATGCATGTAGGTAAATCAAGAAATTGAACTTCATAATGCTAAAATCTTGCAAGGGAACCATGTTAGTATGATTATATTTGAGATTTGAGCCCTTGCATGCAAGAATGGTAGCTGGGGAATTGAATTGAAGCTCAAGAACACAACCTAGAATTCTCGGAATTTTCACTTTCCGCTCGAGCGGGGGAAGTGACGCTCGAGCGGAGAATCGAGCTTCCAGTATTTTCTGCAGACATGGTTTCCGCTCGAGTGGGGAAGTTGACGCTCGAGCGGGGAGCTATGTAGACAGGCAGTTCGCTCGAGCGGGCCGAGTTCACGCTCGAGCTGGAATTGAAGGCAACCAGTACTTTTGCAGACCTAAGGGTCCGCTCGAGCGGGGACCCTATTTTCTGAAACCCTGTTTTTGCATTTTGTGTTATGTTTTCCGTTCTCTTTCACTTGCAAGCACTCTTAGGCATATGTTAAGCATTGTGAATGAGTTAATGAGATAATAATAAAGCCTAAAGAGGAGTATGTGAATCAAAGAACGGATTGAACTGTTAATGACCCTTTTGTGTTCATGAAATGTGTAGGGTCAAGCTCCAGGGCGAATCCACAAGCCGATCACTGTGAGTAATATCTTAACAAGATATTTGAAATATACTGTTGTCCAATTGTTTACTCATATGTAAGTTTATAAGTTCATTAATTTGAATGATGGACAACGATGGATATGAGTGATTGGGCCAAAGGCCGATTGATACGAGTGATTGGGCCAAAGGCCAATTGATACGAGTGATTGGGCCAAAGGCCGATTGATACGAATAATTGGGCCGAAGGCCGATTGATACGAATAATTGGGCCAAAGGCTAATGGATATGAATGATTGGGCCAAAGGCCGATTGATACGAATAATTGGGCCAAAGGCCGATGGATATGAATGATTGGGCCAAAGGCCGATTGATACGAATAATTGGGCCAAAGGTCGATGGATATGAATGATTGACACGAATGATTGGGCCGAAGGCCGTTTGCCGTACTGTTTCAATGATTACTTATATATTTTCCTCATTTGATATTATTCACTGAGCATACGCTCACGCTCATTCGTGTACATGTAGGTGAGCCAAGGGACGTCCAAGACCAGCCCCGGTGAATCTATGAGAGACAGCTTAAGTTTTGTGGAGTCAGCCCAAAAGTCTCACACACGAGGCTGTCTTCGCCCTTGACCTTTGTTTATAGTTTTGTTATGTTGGCGAATACGTTGGACTACTTTTGTATATAAGTCTTGGGTTTGACCGACTTAAATCTGTACGATCCTGTATGTATAGTCTTTTGAGTTAGTACATATTTTGATGTGAGTTATTAACGTATGTATGTTGGAATGCTATGGTGTGCATTTAAGCACAGCTCTATGGACAGAGTTTTAAATTTTTGCTTCTGTTTGGCCCCTCTACTCTGATGTCTTACGTTGTTTTGGTCTGAGGCCGTAGGTAATCTCAGGATTACTGGCTGGTTATGTCCCTAACCCACGGGGGCGGGTTCGGGTCATGACAATAAGTTACTGAGTAATTTATAGAGAATTTAGTTAGTTATTTACTGAGAATTTACTGAGTAATTTACTAAGAAGTTGCTGGAATTTACTGAACAATTTACTGAGAAATTTCTAAATAATTTATTAAGAATTTACAGGGAATTCAAGGATTAATATACTGAGAATTTATTAAGTAATTTACTGAGAATTTACTGGGAATTTACTGAGTAATTTACTCCAAATTTATGAAGAATTTAGTTGGAATTTACTGGAAATTTACTGAGAATTTACAGATAATTTAATGGGAATTTACTGAGTAAGTTACAGAGAATTTACTGAGTAGTTTACTGAGTAATTTACTAAAAATTTACTGAGTAATTTATTTAGAATTTACTGAGTAATTTACTATGAATTTACTGGGAATTTACTAAGTAATTAAATTACTGAGTAATATACTGTGTAATTTCAAAAGAATTTACTGAGTAATTTACTTGGAATTTATGAAGAATTTACGAGAAATTTACTGAGAATCTATAGAGTAGTTTAATGAGAATTTACTGGTAATTTACTAAGTAGTTTACTGGGAATTTACTGAGGAATTTATTGAGCATGTATTTCACATTTACCGAAAACTTACTGAGTACTTTACTGAGAATTTACTAGGAATTTATTGAATAATTTACTGAGTAATTTACTAAGAATTTATTGAGTAATTTACTGAGAATTTGCTGGGAATTTACTGAGTAATTTACTAAGAATTTATTGAGAATTTGCTGGAAATTTACTAAGTAATTTTCTGAAAATTTACTGAGTAATTTATTGATAATTTACTAAGAATTTAATGAGAATTTACTTGGAATTTTCTGAGTAATTTACTGAGTAATTGTTGTGAATTTACAGAGAATTTACTAGTAATTTATTGAGAATTTAGTTGGAATTTACTTAGTAATTTACTGAGAATTTATTGAGAAATTTACTGGGAATTTACTGAGTAATTTACTCAGAATTTGCTAAGTAATTTATATAGAATTTACTGAGAATTTACTAAGTAATTTGCTGAGAATTTACTAGGAATTTACTTTGTAATTTATTATGAATTTATTGAGTAATTTAAGGAGAATTTGCTGGATATTTACTGAGTAATTTACTGAGAATTTAATGGGAATTTACAATGTAATTTACAGAGAATTTACTGAGTAATTTATGGATAATTTTGTCACAACCCTAAACCCGCCCCTAGTGGGATGGTGCCATGATGGCCAATAACCCGAGATTACCGAAGGCCAACTTTCAAGAATCACACACAAACAGAGTATACATAGGGGGCTTACAATTGCGGAAGCAATAAATCAAAATACACGTGGTCCATAAGAGCTGTGCATAGATCAAATGAGATGACATATACAATATGGCTTTACAACCAGTCTATAAATAACAAAATACAAATTACATCTTGATCGAAAGGCTTCTCAGCCGACATGTGCAAAATACAGGAAATACAAGCCAAGAAGCATGATTTTCAAGATTTGCCGACGTGAAAACAGCATTGCCGACATAAATACAAAACAAAGCCGACGTAATCAAGAATCCAAAACAAGCTTGCAAACACATCTAGGCGTCGCTGCCGTCCTGCTCATCACCTACATATATATAGAGAGGGTGAGCTTGGATACTCAGTGAATGGTACTAGTAATAAAGGTTTTGCATGAATATAGCTGAAGTCTTTACAAAACAAAGCATGCCAAAACCATACGAATATTAGCCGAGGTCCTTTCAAAGCAAAAACACATCAAAGCTTTATCAAATCAAGAGATGAACCGTATTCGTCTATCAAGTCTTACAAGTCTCAAGGGATGCTTACTGGCATCGGCAAAATACAAATCAAGCCTTCCGAACAAACAAGTCCACGCGGTAAACCGTCAGTGGCAAAACAAAGACTGTTACGATCCGTAATCGATTAGTCAAAGGTACTGCAAAAGTTTATAGTCCTCCAGCACAAGGGACTTGTGTTACTTAAGCCCGTAGCTCTTTTTAACACGATGATCTTGTGTTACTTAGGCCCGTAGCCCGCTTTAACACGATAGTCTTTCCAAGAAAGGACCGTATCCTTTTATACTTAGTGCTGCGAAAGTTTAGAGTCCTCAAGCACAAGGGACTTTCATACTTAGTGCTGCGAAAGTTTAGAGTCCTCCAGCACAAGGGACTTTTATACTTAGTGCTGCGAAAGTTTAGAGTCCTCCAGCACAAGGGACTTTTCGAAGATGACATCAAAAACAAAGCTTATACTTGATACATCAAAATAGAGCTAATCATTCATGCTTAACAAATACTTTCATCAAAACAAAGCAAAGCAAGGTTTATCAAAACAGTATAACGTAGCTTTATTAAAAATACCACTCATTTAGATCTCCTCGGGTGTAGGCTCAAAGCAAAGATCAAGGACCTACAATCACATGGCAATCACATTCTCAAAACAAGCTTTACAGGCTTGCAAATGATCTCAGCGTTCTCACCAGATCCAAGTCAATAACAAAGCAAAACATGCTGAGAGCTTAAACACTGCTCGTCTCATGAAAACACACTGGGTACCAACCAGGTCTTTGCCGAGGTCCCACACCTTCTAGCCGAGGTGTGGTCCTGATGGCTACATTCAAAGCAAGGTCGGGGAAAACCTGGGTTTTCCTTTGAAGAACATGAAGAACATGATCATGAAGAAGATGAATGCAAAGATCATAACTTGTTACAAAATCTGAGATTTCATGCCATGAGTTCAAAATAGGGACCTGGGTACCCGTACAAGAAGATCATGCAAAAACAAACACAAAAACATGGTTCTTGTTCCAAACTTTCGGATCAAAACGAGACTTTCTTCAAGAACACATGAATACTATTTCCTCTTCCAAAACCAACTTCAAGTCGATGCATGACATACAAAATAGATCCGATCGTGCAATGCAGCTAGATGGTCAACAAGAACAATCAAAGTGGATCAAGATTCTTACCTCAAAGCTCGAATCTAACGGTTCAAACTCCAAGGATCACACTTGGAAATTTACTTTCTCACTCTAAAACTTCTTCTCCCTCTTCAAGAGTTTCCCTCTCTTCAAGAACAAAGACTTACAACAAAATGATACAAAATGATATGTTTTTAGGCCTGTCGGCTGACTTAGCCTTCAGCTCGGACACGTGGCACCACCGGGTTGGTTTAACTAAAAAAGGTGACTGATTGATAAGACAAGTCTATGACAAAGCGTATGCAGCAAGCTAAGGCAAGACACATCGGCAAGTAATGATATCGGCTAAAGTCAAAGCTTCGGCAACGGGGTAACAAAGACATCGGCCATGGTGGACGACACTTGACTAAGCTGTGCCACACCTTGGCCTGGGTGTGCCACACCTCGGTCTAGGCCATACCTGCCCAAGGACAAAGATCACTAAGGGCAAAACATCTCGGCCCAGATGATACACTCCTCGGCCTTGGTTCCGAACACCTCGGCCCAGATAGTGACATCTCGGCGAACATGCCGGGTGAAGGTGGAGGTCAACCAAGTGGTTCCAAAATGGTTCTAAGTACAAAGGTTCAAAGGTGAACTAAACTGAAGATAACCTCGGCTACACACCAAGCAAGGAACGAAATCATGCAAGCAACACTTTAAACAAAGCAAGACAAAAAACAAGATAAACAAGATTGGCAATCATAACAAGACAAGATCATACAGGAATGTATGCAAGCACGGCTAAGTCAAAATGAGGGTTGTTACATCCTACCCCCCTTAAAGAAGTTTGGTCCCCAAACTTAGGTTACCTTGTTCCAAGAACAATTCTGGATGTCGAATTCTCATCTCTTCTTCCATTTCCCATGTGGCATCCTTGCCGTAATGCTCTTTCCATTCCACCTTTACCATTGGTATCGACTTGTTTCTCAACTGCCTAACTTGTCTGTCGATAATACACATCGGCTTCTCTTCATAGCCTAAATTCTCATTAACTTCAATCCCAGAATAGTCAATCACATGCAGGGAATCCCGAATATACTTTCTTAACATCGAAACATGAAACACATTGTGAACTTGGCTTACTTTGGGTGGCAAAGCAAGTCTGTAGGCAACGGAGTTAACCTTGTCAAGAATTTCAAATGGCCCAATATAACGAGGTGCTAACTTACCTTTCTTCCCAAATCTGGAAACTCCTTTCATTGGTGAAACTTTCAGGAATACATGATCCCCAACTTCGAATTCTAACTGATTTCTCCTCTGGTCGGCGTAGCTCTTTTGTCGGCTCTGGGCAGTTTTAATCCTCTGTTGGATAAGTTTAATCTTCTCTGTTGTTACTTGAATCAATTCGGGACCAAACAGAGCTCTGTCTCCAACTTCGGTCCAACATATCAGCGATCTACACTTTCTTCCGTACAGAGCTTCATACGGCGCCATGCCAATGCTAGCTTGATAACTGTTGTTGTAAGCGAATTCCACTAAGGGCAAGTGCGCTCCCCAACTTCCTAGGAAGTCCAATACACCAAGCCTAAGCATATCTTCAAGTGTCTGAATTGTTCTCTCTGTTTGCCCATCCATCTGGGGATGAAAAGCTGTACTAAATCTCAGTTCGGTTCCGAAAGCCCTCTGTAGACTCTGCCAAAATCTAGAAACAAATTTAGGATCTCGGTCTGACACAATTGACATCGGCACTCCATGAAGTCTAACAATCTCGTTCACATATAACAAGGCAAGTTGATCGGCGTTGAAGGTAGTCTTAACAGGCAAAAAGTGTGCTGACTTAGTTAATCTATCAACAACAACCCAAATCGAATCCATATCTTACTAGAAATTTACTGAAAATTTACTGAGTAACTTACTGAGAATTTACTAAGTACTTTACTGAGTAATTTACTGAAAATTTACAGAGTAATTTACTTAGAATTTACTAAGTAATTTACCGAGTAATGTACTGAGTAATTTACTAAGAAAGTACTGGGAAATTACTGAGTAATTTACTAAGAATTTACTGCGAATTTACTTAGTAATTTGCTGGGAATTTACTGAGTAATTTACTAAGAATTTACAGAGTAATTTACTGAAAATATATTGAGAATTTACAGGGAATTTACTAATTAATTTACTCAGAATTTACTGAGTAATTTCTAAGTAATTCACAGGGAATTTACTGAGAATTTCCTAGGAATTTACTGAGTAATTTTTTGAGAATTTACTGAGTAACTTAAGAAGAATTTACTGGATATTTACTGAGTAATTTAATGAGAATTTGTTGAGAATTTATTGTGAATTTACTGACAATTTACTGGGAATTTACTATGTAATTTATGGAGAATTTGCTAAGTAATTTATGGAGAATTTATTAAGTAATTTACTGAGAATTTAATGAGAATTTACTAGGAATGTTCTAAGTAATGTTCTGAGTAATTTACTGGGAATTTACTAATAATTTACTGAGTAATTTACTTAGAATTTAGGAGAATTTACTAATTTACTAAGTAATTTTCTGAGAATTTATTGGAAATTTACTGAGTAATTTGCTGAGAAATTACTAAGTAATTTATTGAGAATTTACTGTGAATTTACTGAGTAATGTACTGAGTAATTTACTGAGAATTTACTGGGAGTTTACTGAGTAATGTATTGAGTAATTTACTGAGAATTTATTTAGAATTTATTGCTAATTTACTGCGTAATTTAATCAGAATTTAGGGAGAATTTACTGAGTAATTTATTTAAAATTTATTGGGAATTTATAGAGTAATCTACTGAGAATTTATTGAGAATTTATGATTTAATTTACTGAGAATTTACTTAGTAATTTGCAGGGAATTTACAAAGTAACTTACTTAGAATTTATGTAGAATTTACTTGGAATTTATAAGGAAATTATTAAGAATTTACTAAGTAAATTACTGAGAATTTACTGCGAATTTACCAAGTTAATGAGTAATTTACAGAGAATTTACTTAGTAATTTTCTGGAAATTTACTGAATAATCTACTAAATAATTTATTTAGAATTTACTTTATAATTTACTAGGAATTTACTAAGTAATTTACTTAGTAATTTATATAGAATTTTCTGAGTAATTTATTGAGAATTCACTGGGGATTCGGTGAATAATATATTGAGAATTTATTAAGTAATTTACTGATAATTTACTGGGAATTTACTGAGTAATTTACTCAGAATTTACGGAGAATTTAGTTGGAATTTACTGAGAATTTACTGAGTAACTTATTGAGAATTTCCTGGGAATTTACTAATTTTTTTTTTTTGAGAATTAACTGGGAATTTACTGAGAACTTACAGATTAACTTACTGAGTAATGTACAAAAAATTTACTGAGAATTTATTAAGTAATCTACTAAAAATTTACTGGGAATGTACTAAGTAATATACTGAGAATTTATTGGGAATTTACGGAGTAATTTACAGAGAATTTATAGGGAATTTACTAAGTAATTTACTTAGTAATTTTCTGAGAATTTATTGTGTAATTTACTGAGTAATTTACTGAGCAATTTATTGAGAATTTTTTGAAAATTTACTGAGTAAATTACTGAGTGACGTACTGAGTAATTTATTGATTAATTTACTGAGAATTTATTTAGAATTTACTAATTAATTTGTTGAGAATTTACTGAGTAATTTAATGAGAATTTACGGAGTAATTTAATGAGAAATTTAAACAGAATTTACGGAGTAATTTATTGTGAATTTACTTGAAATTTAGTGAGTAATTTACTGAGAATTTATTTGGAATTTACTAATTAATTTGCTGAGAATTTACTGAGTAATTTAATGAGAATTTACGGAGTAATTTAATGAGAAATTTAAACAGAATTTACGGAGTAATTTATTGTGAATTTACTTGAAATTTAGTGAGTAATTTACTGAGAATTTATTTAGTAATTTACTAGGTTATTTACTGGGAATTTACTGAGCCATTTATTGAGAATTTACTAGGAATTTGTTGGTGTTTACTGAGTAATTTACTTAGAATTTACTTGGAATTTACTGAGAATTTACTTAAAATTTACAGAGTAAATTACTGAGAATTTATTGGAAATTTATGGAGTACTTTAATGAGAATTTGCTGAGTAAGTTACTAGGAATTTACTGAGTAATTTACTGGGAATTTACTCGAGCAATTAATTGAGTAATTTACAGAGCAATTTACTGGGAATTTACTTGCAATTTACTGAGGAATTTACAGAGAATTTATAGAGAAATTTACTAAGTAATTTACTTAGAATTTACCAGGAATTTACTGAGTAATTTACAAAGAATTTACTAAGAATTTACAGAGTAATTTGCTGAGATTTTATTGAGAAATTTACTGAGAATTTACCTGGAATTTAATGAGTAATTTACTAAGTACTGTACTGAGCAATTTATTGAAAATTTACTAAGTAATTTACTGAGAATTTACTGGGAATTTACTTATTAATTTACTGAGAAATGTACTGAGAAATTTACTGAGAATTTACTTGGAATTTACAGAGTAATTTGCTGAGAATTTACTGACTAATTTACTAAGAATTTATTGAGAATTTACTTGGAATTTCTACGTAATTTACTTAGAATTTGTTAGGTATTTGTTGAGTAATTTACTCAGTAATTTATTAGGAATTTACTGTGAATTTACTAAGTAATTTACTGAGTAATGTCCTGAGTAATTTACTTAGAATATACTGAGAATTTACTGGCAATTTACTGAGAAATTGTTGTGAATTAACTAAGTAAATTACTTAGAATTTTCTAGAATTTACGGGGAATTTATTTATAACTTACTGATTAATTTAATGAGAATTTACTGAAAATTTACTGGGAATTTATTGAAAATTTTACAGAGAGTTTACTTAGGAATTTATTGGGAATTTACTGGGAATTTTCTAAGTAATTTACAAAAAATTTTCTACGAATTTACTAAGTAATTTACTAAGAATTTACTGAGTAATTTAATGAGAATTTACTAGAAATTTACTAAGTAATTTACAGAGAATTTACTGTCTAATTTACTGATAATTTGCTGGGAATTTGTTGAGAATTTATTGAGAATTTACAATGAATTTACTGAGTAATTTACAAGAATTTACTGAGTAATTTATGTAGAATTTACTGATGATAGACTGGAATTTACTGAGAATTTATTGAGAAATTTGTTTAGTAATTTACTGAGAATTTACTGAGTGATTTACTGAGAATTTACTGAGTAATTTATTAGGAATTTACTTAGTAATTTGCTGAGATTTTATTAAGTAATTTATTGAGAATTACTAGGAATTTACTGAGTAAAGTATTGAGTAATTTACTGAGCAATTTACTAAGAATTTACTGAGAATTTACTAGGAATTGATTGAGTAATTTACTGAGAAGTGTAATGAGTAATTTACTGAGTAATTTATTAAGAATTTACTGGAATTTACTGAGTAATTTACTCAGAATTTACTAGGAATTTACTGAGTAATTTTTTGAGTAATTTACTGAGAATTTATTGAGTAATTTACTGAGAATTTACTAGAAATTTATTAAGAATTTAATGAGTAATTTAATTAGTAATTTACTGAGTAATTTATTTAGAATTTACGAAAAATTTAGAGAGTAATTTATTGAGTAATTTACTGGGAATTTACTTAGAATTTACTGATTTATTGAGAATTTACGAAGAATTTAGTTGGAATTTACTAAGAATATACAAAGAATTTACAGAGTAAATTACTGAGAATTTTCAGGGAATTTATTAAGTAATTCACAAAGAATTTACTAGGAATTTACTAAGTAATTTACTTACTAATTTACTAGGAATTTACTGAGTAATTTGCTGAGAATTTACTGAGGAATTTATTGGTAATTTACTGAGTAATTTACAGAGAATTTACGGAGAATTTACTGGGAATTTACTAAGTAATTTACAGAGAATTTACTAAGTAATTTACGAAGAATTTACGGAGAATTTATTGAGAATTTTCTCAGTAATTTACTGAGTAATTTACTAAGAATTTACTCGGAATTTGCTGAGTAATTTATAGAGAATCTACTTGGAATTTAATGAGTAATGTACTGAGTAATTTACGGATCAATTTATTAAAAATTTACTGAGAATTTAGTGGTAATTTACATATTAGTTTACTAAGAAATGTACTGAGCAATTTACTTGAAATTTACTACATAATTTACTTAGAATTTACTGGGAATTTACTGAGTAATGTACTGAGAATTTACTTAGTAATTTACTGAGAATGTATTGAGTAATTTATTGAGAATTTAATGGGTTTTAGTGAGTAATTTACTGAGAATTTACTGCAAATTTACAGAGTAATTTACTTAGTAATTTACAGAGAATTTACTGAGTAATTTGTTGAGAATTTACTGGGAATTCAGTGATTAATATACTGAGAATTTATTTAGTAATTTATTGAGAATTTACTAGGAATTTTCTAAGTAAATTACTGAGAATTTGCGGAGAATTTATTGAGTAAATTACTTTAAATTCATAGGAAATTTACTGAATACTTTACTGAGAATTTACTTAGAATTTACAGAGTAATTTATTGAAAATTTACTAAGTAATTGACTAAAAATTTACTAGGGATTTACTGAGAATTTACTGGAAATTTACTAGGAATTCACTATGTAATTTACTGAGAATGTACTAAGAATTTACTGAGTAATTTACATAGAATTTATTGAGAATTTACGGGGAATTTACTCCGAATTTACTAAGTAATTTAATGAGACTTTACTAAGTAATTTACTGGGAATTTATTGAAGAATTTATTGAGAATTTGATGCAAATTTACTGAGAATTTACTTCAATTTTAATGGTAATTTACTTAGTAATTTATTGAGTAATATACTGAGAATTTTCACAGTAATTTACTGAGTAATTTACTGAGAATTTACCGGAAATTTATTTGAAATTTACTGAGTAATTTACTAATTAATTTACTGGGAATTTACAAAGTAATTTACTGAGTAATGTACTGATTATTTTGCTGAGAATTTACTAAGTAATTTACTGAGAATTTACTGAATAATTTACTGAGTATTGACCCAAAATTTACTTAGTAATTTACTGAGTAGTTTACTCAATAACTTATTGAGAATTTACTAGAATTTACTTAATAATTTAATGAGAATTTACTGGTAATTTACCGAGTAATTTACTGAAAATTTACTTGAAATTTACTGAGAATTTACTGACAATTTACTGAATAATTTACTAAGAATTTACTAAGTAATTTACTAACAATTTACAGAGTAACATACTGAGAATTTACTGAGTAATTTAATGAGAATTTACTGGGAATTTACTTAGTAATTTATTGAGAATTTACTGTGTAATTTACTGATAATTTTCTGGGAATTTCCTAGGAATTTACTGAGTAATTTATGGAGAATTTACTGAGAATTTACTGGGAATTTACTGAGAATTTATTGAGAAATTTACTGAGTCATTTACTAAGAATTTTCTGGGAATTTACTGAGTAATTTACAGAGAATTTATTAGGAATTTACAGAGTAGTTTGTTGAGATTTTACTGAGTAATTTACTTAGAATTTATTGGGAATTTAATGAGTAATTTACTGAGTAATGTACTAAGTAATGTACTAAGTAATTTACTAAGCAATTTATTAAGAATTTACTAAGTAATTTACTATGAATTTACTGAGTATTTTATTGAGCAATTTATTGAGAATTTACTGAGTAACTTACGGAGTTTACTGATTAATTTACAAAGAATTTACTGCGAATTTATTCAGTAATTTACTAAGAATTTACTGAGTAATTTGCTGAGAATTTACAAAGTAATTTACTGAGTAATTTACTGGGAATTTACTGTGTAATTTACAGAAAATTTAATGAGTAATTTACTAGGAATTTACTGAGTAATTTGCTGATAATTTATTGAGAAATTTACTGTGTAATTTATTGAGTAATTACTAAGAATTTATTTGGAATTTACTAAGTAATTTACTAAGAATTTTCTGAAAATTTACCGCGTGATTTTCTGAAAATTTACTTCGCAAGTAATTTACTGAGTAATGTACTAAGTAATTTACTGAGCAATTAACTGGGAATTTACTGAGTAATTTACTGAGAATTTGCTGAGTAATTTACTAAGTAATTTATTGAGAATTTACTGAGTAATTTATTGTGAATTTACTGAGGAATTTACTTACAATTTATTGGTAATTTACTAATTAATTTACTAAGAATTTATTGAGTAATTTATTGAGAATTTACTAGAAATTTAGTGAGTAATTTACTAAGTAATTTACTGAGAATTTACTGGAAATATACTGAGAATTTACTTGGAATTTACTGATTAATTTACTGAGAATTTACTGGGAATTTAGTGAGTAATTTACTAAGTAATTTATTGAGAATTTACTGGGAACTTACTCAGAATTTTCTTAGAATTTATTGGGAATTTTCTGAGAATTTACTGAGTAAATTACAGAGAATTTACGTAGTACTTTACTGAGAATTTACTAGGAATTTACTGAGAATTTACTGAGTAATTTATTGAGAATTTACTGCGAATTTACTGAGTAATTTGCTAAGTAATGTCCTAAGTAATTTACTTAGAATGTACTCAGAATTTACTGAATAATTTACTGAGAATTTGTTGAAAATTTACTGAATAACTTACTTAGAATTTACTAAGAATTTACGGGGAATTTACTGAAAATTTACTTACTAATTTAATGAGAATTCATTGGGAATTCAGTGAGAAATTTACTGAGAATTTGCTGTGAATTTACTTGGAATTTACTGTGAATTTACTTGAAATTTACTGTGAATTTACTGAGTAATATACTGAGAATTTTCTGAGTAATTTACTAGATAATTTACTGGGAATTTATTAAGTAATTTACTTAGAATTTACTGAGTAATTTGTTTGACAATTTACTTAGTAATTTACTGAGTAATTTACTAGAATTTACTGAGAATTTATAGGGAATTTACTGAGTAATTTATGGAGAATTTACTGAGTAATTTACGTAGAATTTACTGAGAATTTACTGGTAATTTACTAAGTAAATTGCTGAGAATTTATCGAGAAATTTACTGAGTAATTTACTAAGAATTTACTGGGAATTTACCGAGTAATTTGCTGATAATTTACTGGGAATTTACTTAGAACTTACTGAGAATTTAATAGGAATTTACTGAGAATTTACTAGGAATTTACTGAGTATTTTGCTGAGATTTTACTGAGTAATTTATTGAGAATTACTGGGAATTTACTGAGTAACATATTGAGTAATTTACTAAGCGATTTACTTAGAATTTATTGAGTAGTTTACTGAGAATTTACTTGAAATTTACTAAGTAATTTGCTGAGAATTTACTAAGTAATTTATTTAGAATTTACTATGAATCTACTGAATAATGTATTGAGAATTTACTGAGTAATTTACTGAGAACTTACTAGGCATTTACTGAGAATTTAATGAGTAATTTACTTAGTAATTACAGAGAATTTACTAAGTAATTTATTTAGATTTTAAGGGGAATTCGGTAAGTAATTTACTGAGAATTTATTGAGTAATTTACTAAGAATTTAATGGAAATTTACTAAGTAATTTACTAAGAATTTAAGGGGAATTTAGTTGGAATTTACTGAGAATTTGCTAAGTAAATTATTGAGAATTTACAGGGAATCTAATGGGAATTTACTGAGAATTTACTGAATAATTTACGGAGAATTTACTGAGCAATTTACGAAGAATTTATGGAGAATTTACTAGGAATTTATTAAGAATTTACTGGGAATTGACTGAGTAATTTACAGAGAATTTATTATGAATTTACAAAGTAATTTGTTGAGATTTTACTGAGTAATTTACTTGGAATTTAATAAGTAATTTACTGAGTAGTGTACTGAGTAATTTACTAAGCAATTTATTAAGAATTTACTGGGAATTTTCTGATTAATTTACTGAGAATTTACTTGGAATTTACAGAGTAATTTGCTGAGAATTTACTGAGTAATTTACTTAGAATTTAATGAGTAATGGTGTGACGACCCCACCACGTATAATATTTTACATTTAATTAATCAAGGTGATTTGGATTTTAGTTAGGTATTATTTTAATTTAATTGTTAAATTGATGAGTTAAATCAGTTTAATTTCGAGTGTTGGACCATATGTGTAATAACCCACATTCATATCTTAGTCATGTTCATGTGCATTTGCATGATTTCGTCTTGTTAAGCTTGGATTTGTAGACTTTGACTCGTTTTTCCTAAGTAAAGGTCCCTGTCTTGTTTTGTGCTTATGTGATTTGCCTAAGTGTTGTATGCATGCTTTGTTCCTTCCTTGCTATCTCAAGCCTAGGTCATGTTAAGCCTAGGTCATGCCAAGCCTAGGTCATGTTAAGCCTAGGTCATGCCAAGCCTAGGTCATGCCAAGCCTAAGTCATGTTAAGCCTAAGTCATTCCAAGCCGAGGTCATCTTAAGCCTAGGACCATCTTGGAACCATTTTGGTTGACCTGCACCATCACCTAGGCATATTGGCCGAGATGTCATCATCTAGGCCGAGGTGTGCATCACCTAGGCCGAGATATGCATCATCTAGGCCGAGATGTTATCATCTAGGCATCCTAGATCCTTAATCCTTGCACCTAGTGATCTTGTTCTGGGACTGGAATGACCTAGACCGAGGTGTGGCACAGCTTGGCCAAGTGTTATCCTTCCTAGCCGAGGTCATTGAGACCTTACTTGCCGAAGCCTATGTCCTTAGCCGAGATCATTACTTGCCGGAGTGCCTTGTCGTCTAGCTTGTTGAGTACGCTTTGTCATAGCCTTGTCTTATCATTCAGTCACCTTTTTGAGGAGAACCAACCAGCCATTGCCACGTGTCCGAGCAGAGTGTTAAGTCAGCCAGCAGAGAGAGAAACGCGTCATTTTGCTGTATGTCTATGTTTTGAAGAGGAGAGAGAAGCTCTAGGAGAGGAAGAGGAGTTCTTGAAGGAGAGTAGATTTCCAAGCTTGATCCCTAGAGATCGAACCGTTAGATCCGTGTTCTAAGGTTAGATTCTTGATCTGCTCATGTTGTTCTTTATGATCATGTTATTGCATTGCATGATTGAATACGATTTGTAAGCCATGCATTGATTTAAAGTTTGGTTTTAGAAAGAGAAAGTGATATTCATGTGTTCTTGAGGAAAAACCATGTTTTGATCCAAAAGTTTGTATCAAGATGCATGTTTTCATGTTTGTTTTCATATAATCTTCAAGTATGGGTACCAAGGTCCATGTTTTCAACCTCATAGCATGAAATCCCAAATCTTGTAATAACAAGTTATGATTTTAGCATTTATGTTCTTCATGTTCTTCATGCTCATGTTCTTCATGCCCTTCAAGGAGGAAACCCAGATTTCCAGGCTTCATTTCCCTAGGTGTGATCACCAAGACCACTCTTGCCTAGATCACACACCTAGGCCAAGCATCGTATCTCACCTTGGCCTACCTTGCATGATCACTTGCACGTTAGTTTATCTTGCATGCACACCTAGGCTAACCACTGCACACCTAGGCCGACATGGTACACCCTTGCCGGCACCTTGTAACACCTCGGCAGGCAGCTACACCCCGAAGCCTAGGTAACCACACCTCGGCCAAGAGGTGTGGGACCTCGGCCAAGACCTCCTGAGTTCACCCAGCTAGGTCATTTTAGCCTAGATCATCTCTGTGCATCCATTCCAGGACCTGATTGGTACCCAGCATGTTTTCCCTAGATGTTTCCCAGCATGTTTTCCCTAGATGTTTTCCCTAGATGTTTCCCAGCATGTTTTCCCTAGGTCATTTGCATTCATGTGAAGCTTGTTTTTATGAGTGCATTGAATAGGCTTTGCCATGTGTTTGTAGGACTTGGACCTTTGCCTTGATCCCGACGTCCCAAGAACTAAGTGAGTGGTATTTTTAATAAAGCTATGTTATAATGTTTGCATAAACTTTGCTTTACTTTGTTTTGAAAAGTATTTGTTAAGCATGAATGATTATCCCTATTTTGTGTATCAAGTATTAGCTTTATTTTGGATGACATTCTTGGAAAGTCCTCCCATGCTAGGGGACGTTAAGCCCAAGTAGCATCGTCCTTTCGTGCTAGGGGACGTTAAGCCCAAGTAGCATCGTCCTTTCATGCTAGGGGACGTTAAGCCCAAGTAGCATCGTCCTTTCGTGCTAGGGAACGTTAAGCCCAAGTAGCATCGTCCTTTCGTGCTAGGGGACGTTAAGCCCAAGTAGCATCGTCCTTTCGTGCTAGGGGACGTTAAGCCCAAGTAGCATCGTCCTTTCGTGCTAGGAGACGTTAAGCCCAAGTAGCATCGTCATTTCGTGCTAGGGGACGTTAAGCCCATGTAGCATCCATGTTTGAAAAGTCTCGGCCACCGACGATCTATGAACGGGTGGATTGTTTATCTGGAATGTCATCACCCCAAGTATATGTTGATGTTTTAACATCCAAGAATGCTTTGAAAGTTTTGATTGATGAACTTGCTTCATCCCATGTTTTAACACAAGTTATGCCAAGTACATGTTTTGAACAAGCTATGATATATGCATTGTTTTGACAAGATTTCGGGAATCATTCATTTAACCCTTTATTACTTGTACCATTCACTGAGTATCCAAGCTCACCCTCTTTATGTATATATGTAGGTGTTTAGCATGAAGGCGGTGACGCCGAGATGTGTGTTTTGCAAGATGTTTTGGATGCATGTTATGTCGGCAATCTTGAAGATTATGCTTCTCGACCTTGTATTTCATGTATTTTGTTTATGTCGACTTGGGCAGCCTTTCAATCAAGATGTAATATGTATTTTACTCTGCTTATATCCAAGTTGTAAAGCTATGTAAAGATGTATGCTATTTCATTTGACTTATGCACATCTCTTATGGACTAGTTAGGTTTACATATATTGCTTCCGCACATGTAAGCCCCATATGTTATACTCTGATTGTGTGTGTGAATTTTGAAAGTTGGCCTTCGGTAATCTTGGATTACTGGCCATCACGGCACCATTCTACTAGGGGCGGAATGGGGTCGTGACAGAATGGTATTAGAGCACGAGTTCCTTATAGTACGTTATTCACACACTTTGAGTCCTAAAGAGCATAGGGTTTCCCTTAGAATGATATTAGGATTGCATCATGTTGCTTGCTACTTGACAAGGTGTGCATCATCCCGGCATGATCGTTTATTTCTTGCATACATGTTTATTTGCTTATTTTGTTTTAAGAGTCACATTTTGCATACTCCTAGCATCATGAGAAGAAGTAGACCTCCAGTTGGCCGAGATCAATCTGAGAACAGGTTAGACAGATTAGATAGGATGGTAGAAGGTTTGGCCGATGAGTTGAGACAAGCAAGACAACAGCACACCAGTACTACATCTACTCAAGCCGAGCAGACAGAGGGCCGACGTGTAGTTCCGCCTCCACCTCCTCCAGTTCCGCAAGTGCCTCCGCAGCCAGCTTTGTATGGGGATGGCACATTGAGCTTGATCAAAGAATTCAAGAAGATGAACCCGCCGAAGTTCCAAGGAGGTATAGAGCCGATGAAGGCAGAAGCGTGGGTTCTTGAGATGGAGAAGCTGTTCGAGGTTTTTCCCAGCACCGACGCTCATAAGGTGTCATTGGCAGCCTTCACATTGGAAGACGACGCTCGTAGGTGGTGGATGATGATTCGAGAAGGTAATCCAGGCTTGACTTGGGCCAGATTTTTGGAGTTGTTTTATGAAAAACACTTTCCCCTCAGTGTCCGAGATCGCAAGACCACAGAATTCCAGCTGTTGACACAGGGTAGCAAAACAGTGGCTGAATATGATCGTGCTTTCACCGAGTTGGCAAGGTATGCACCTCACATGGTCAACGATGAATATAGGAAGGCTAGAAAGTTTGAAAGTGGGCTTCGTGGATCAATTCAAGACCGGGTTAATTTGCTTAACATGCCGATGTATGCTGGAGTGTTAGATAAAGCCATCCTTGCAGAAGCCAACTTGAACAGAAGTCAGAGTTTGGGGGAGAATCAGAAAAAGAGGCAAACCTATGACAATCGCCAAGACCAGCATGATGCCAAGAAGAAGACAAATGTGGACAGTTCCAACAATATGAACCAGGAAGGTGGCACCAGGCCGATATGTACAAGTTGCGGGAGGCGACATTTTGGAGTTTGTCATCGGACATCTGGAGCATGTTTTGAATGCGGTGAGATGGGTCATCATATTAAGGATTGTCCCAACGTAAAGGCTGGGGATGGTAGGAAGGGATGAGGATTCGACATTCGGAATTGTTTTGGGGACAAGGTAAGTTAAGTTTGGGGACCAAACTTCCTTAAGGGGGGAAGGATGTAATAACCCACATTCATATCTTAGTCATGTTCATGTGCATTTGCATGATTTCGTCTTGTTAAGCTTGGATTTGTAGACTTTGACTCGTTTTTCCTAAGTAAAGGTCCCTGTCTTGTTTTGTGCTTATGTGATTTGCCTAAGTGTTGTATGCATGCTTTGTTCCTTCCTTGCTATCTCAAGCCTAGGTCATGTTAAGCCTAGGTCATGCCAAGCCTAGGTCATGTTAAGCCTAGGTCATGCCAAGCCTAGGTCATGCCAAGCCTAGGTCATGTTAAGCCTAAGTCATTCCAAGCTGAGTCATCTTAAGCCTAGGACCATCTTGGAACCATTTTGGTTGACCTGCACCATCACCTAGGCATATTGGCCGAGATGTCATCATCTAGGCCGAGGTGTGCATCACCTAGGCCGAGATATGCATCATCTAGGCCGAGATGTTATCATCTAGGCATCCTAGATCCTTAATCCTTGCACCTAGTGATCTTGTTCTGGGACTGGAATGACCTAGACCGAGGTGTGGCACAGCTTGGCCAAGTGTTATCCTTCCTAGCCGAGGTCATTGAGACCTTACTTGCCGAAGCCTATGTCCTTAGCCGAGATCATTACTTGCCGGAGTGCCTTGCCGTCTAGCTTGTTGAGTACGCTTTGTCATAGCCTTGTCTTATCATTCAGTCACCTTTTTGAGGAGAACCAACCAGCTGTTGCCACGTGTTCGAGCAGAGTGTTAAGTCAGCCAGCAGAGAGAGAAACGCGTCATTTTGCTGTATGTCTATGTTTTGAAGAGGAGAGAGAAGCTCTAGCAGAGGAAGAGGAGTTCTTAAGGGAGAGTAGATTTCCAAGCTTGATCCCTAGAGATCGAACCGTTAGATCCGTGTTCTAAGGTTACATTCTTGATCTGCTCATGTTGTTCTTTATGATCATGTTATTGCATTGCATGATTGAATACGATTTGTAAGCCATGCATTGATTTAAAGTTCGGTTTTAGAAAGAAAAAGTGATATTCATGTGTTCTTGAGGAAAAACCATGTTTTGATCCGAAAGTTTGTATCAAGATGCATGTTTTCATGTTTGTTTTCATATAATCTTCAAGTATGGGTACCAAGGTCCATGTTTTCAACCTCATAGCATGAAATCCCAAATCTTGTAATAACAAGTTATGATTTTAGCATTTATGTTCTTCATGTTCTTCATGCTCATGTTCTTCATGCTCTTCAAGGAGAAAACCCAGATTTCCAGGCTTCATTTCCCTAGGTGTGATCACCAAGACCACTCTTGCCTAGATCACACACCTAGGCCAAGCATCGTATCTCACCTTGGCCTACCTTGCATGATCACTTGCACGTTAGTTTATCTTGCATGCACACCTAGGCTAACCACTGCACACCTAGGCCGACATGGTACACCCTTGCCGGCACCTTGTAACACCTCGGCAGGCAGCTACACCCCGAAGCCTAGGTAACCACACCTCGGCCAAGAGGTGTGGGACCTCGGCCAAGACCTCCTAAGTTCACCCAGCTAGGTCATTTTAGCCTAGATCATCTCTGTGCATCCATTCCAGGACCTGATTGGTACCCAGCATGTTTTCCCTAGATGTTTTCCCTAGATGTTTTCCCTAGATGTTTCCCAGCATGTTTTCCCTAGGTCATTTGCATTCATGTGAAGCTTGTTTTTATGAGTGCATTGAATAGGCTTTGCCATGTGTTTGTAGGACTTGGACCTTTGCCTTGATCCCGACGTCCCAAGAACTAAGTGAGTGGTATTTTTAATAAAGCTATGTTATAATGTTTGCATAAGCTTTGCTTTACTTTGTTTTGAAAAGTATTTGTTAAGCATGAATGATTATCCCTATTTTGTATATCAAGTATTAGCTTTATTTTGGATGACATTCTTGGAAAGTCCTCCCATGCTAGGGGACTCTAAGCCCAAGTAGCATCGTCCTTTCGTGCTAGGGGACGTTAAGCCCAACTAGCATCGTCCTTTCGTGCTAGGGGACGTTAAGCCCATGTAGCATCCATGTTTGAAAAGTCTCGGCCACCGACGGTCTATGAACGGGTGGATTGTTTATCCGGAATGTCATCACCCTAAGTATATGTTGATGTTTTAACATCCAAGAATGCTTTGAAAGTTTTGATTGATGAACTTGCTTCATCCCATGTTTTAACACAAGTTATGCCAAGTACATGTTTTGAACGAGTTATGATATATGCATTGTTTTGACAAGATTTCGGGAATCATTCATTTAACCCTTTATTACTTGTACCATTCACTGAGTATCCAAGCTCACCCTCTCTATGTATATATGTAGGTGTTTAGCATGAAGGCGGTGACGCCGAGATGTGTGTTTTGCAAGATGTTTTGGATGCATGTTATGTCGGCAATCTTGAAGATTATGCCTCTCGACCTTGTATTTCATGTATTTTGTTTATGTCGACTTGGGCAGCCTTTCAATCAAGATGTAATATGTATTTTACTCTGCTTATATCCAAGTTGTAAAGCTATGTAAAGATGTATGCTATTTCATTTGACTTATGCACAGCTCTTATGGACTAGTTAGGTTTACATATATTGCTTCCGCACATGTAAGCCCCATATGTTATACTCTGATTGTGTGTGTGAATTTTGAAAGTTGGCCTTCGGTAATCTTGGATTACTGGCCATCACGGCACCATTCTACTAGGGGTGGAATGGGGTCGTGACAATATGGGAGTTTAATTAAATATTCAATGCAGTTTTGATTCAATTTAGTAAAATTAAGATTTGATTAATTCAGTCCAAATTGAAATTAATTAAGCTAATATGATCGTGAGGAATAGTAATTGTAATTATTATGAACTAAATTTGCTTATGAGGTATTCGATTTGAATATGTAATTTATTGATGGAGATTTTGAATTTGATTTGAAATTGAAGGCCTTAATGATTAATGGGACCAAAATTGATGATGGAAATAAGTTTAATTTGATATTTGGAATGTTTTGGGAGTTTAGTTAAAAATCTGATTCAGATTGATAAGAGATTAATAAAATTAACGAGCCATAATAGAAGACAATTAGGCTAATTAAATTATATGGGTGTGGGTGTGCTGAGAAATTTGTATGTGTCCTAAGAAATCTGTGTTTGTGTGTGTATATAATAAGGAATGTGCTAGAACCTTTGTAAGTGTATGTGTGTGTGTGCACGTGTTCCATTGTCAAAGAAATGGGATGTTGTGTGTAAGATTGAAGGAGTCAAGTGAACTCAATATACATTTATGAGTTGGAAACATAGAGTAAAAAAGAAAGAAAGAGAGAGAGAGAGAGAGAGAGAGAGAGAGAGAGTGAGAGAATGAAGAAAAAGAAAAAGAAGAGGAGCTCAAGTCTTGTGTTAAGAATTAGGAAGAAGGCTCAAGAAATTCAACCATTGAAGATGGTAGGTAAGGATTTTAAGCTTGATTTTTTTTTTTTGTGGATTCTTTATCTAACAACTAACTTCAAGAAGAGTATGGGTTTAATTTCATGAAAATAGAAAGAAACTAGGAAAAGAATAAAGAAAATGGAATTTAAATTTAAGAACAATAAAATTGATTTAGAATTCATCTTTTGAGAATTATTTTAGTTATCTTTGATGAATTTGAGTTCTAATTTTACACACATTATTGTTTTCCTAGGATTTGATACGTAAACTTTATATAATTAGAAGAAATTAGCAAGAAGATGAAGAAATGGAATTACGTTCAAATATATAGAAGTTAATTTGGAAATTAACCATTTTGGGTTTGAATCTCTTTGTCTTGCAAGAAATTGAGTTTAAATTGCACATGCATCATTAATTTTTAAGAGTTTAGAAGTTTAATTCATGTTTTAGAATTTATGAGTTTGAAAATTGGGTTTAATATGAAGAAAATTAGTTTGGATAAATCAAGAAATTAATTATGATTTAAAATTTGACAATCAAGAATTTTGATTTGAATTTCATGCTTGCAAATATTTCTCTAAGAGCTTGAAGCTTTAATTTAATGTTTTGCAAGAAAGGAAGAAAAGTATTGAAATCATTTTATTCATGGTGATTTGGGCTAAGACTTAGAAATAACCTTATATACATGTTTTTGGGAGTGTTTTTGTATATTAGAACATGTCATACATGAAATTTGAAACTTTGAATGTGTGTTTGAAGCTCAAATAGAATTTTGAAAATTCCAGAAACTCGACAAACCGCTTGAGCGACCAATGTTGCGCTTGAGTGCACATTACGAGCATCCAGTACTTTTGCAGACTGAGGGGTTCGCTCAAACGACCAATGTTGAGCTCGACCGAAGAGCTCTGTTTCAGAAAATTTTGAAAAGCTGTTTCAGGTTCCGATTTCCGTTCTCTTTTATTTCTCAGCACTCTTAGGCATATATTGAGCTTTATAAATGAATTAAAAGAGTAAGAAAGAAGCCTAAGAGAATTAAACAAGTTAAGAACGAAATGAATTGTATTGTGACTCAATTTCTATGTGTATTATGAATTGTGTAGGGTCAATAATAAAGATGAGCCAGGCATCTGAACACTGTGAGTAATACTTTAATAAATATATGTTTATATATGCTATTTTTAATACTGCTTACGTGTAAGTTTTCTGAACTTGTGATTTTACATTACGAATGAGAATTCTGTTGTTTGAATCACAAATGAATTTATGAATGTTTGTCAAGTATAAGCTGTACAAATGGGCCTGAGGCCGTTTGATATGAATGAATTGGGCCCGAGGTCGTTTGGACACGAATGTGATGGGTTAGAGGCCGTTTGAATATGAATATGATCATGATCACGAATATGAAATGCGCATAAATATGGATATGAAAATGATGGGCCAGAGGCCTTTTGATATGTTGGGCCAGAGGCCATTTGAATATTATGATGGGCCAAAGGCCGTTTGAATATTATGTTGGGCCAAAAGCTGTTTGAATATTATTGTCATGACCCCATTCCGCCCCTAGTAGAATGGAGCCATGATGGCCAGTAATCCGAGATTACCAAAGGCCAACTTTCAAAATTCACACACAATCAGAGTATTACATATGGGGCTAGCAAGTACGGAAGCAATAAATTTAAATCTAGCTAGTCCATAAGAGCCGTGCATAGATTAAATGAAATGCCATACATCAACTTAGTCTTACAACTTGAATACGATTAAAATAAAGTACATTTTTACATCTTGACCAAAAGGCTTCTCAGGCCGACATATACAAAAAGAAATAAAATGTAAAGCCGAGAAGCATGATCTTCAAGATGACGCAAAACATGAATCCAAAAACACATCGGCAAATACGTCTAGGCGTCACCGCCTTCTAGCTCGTCACCTACATATATACATAGAGAGGGTGAGCTTGGATACTCAGTGAATGATATTAGAAATAAAGGTTTGCATGAATGATATTCAAGATCTCTTTTCAAACAATACATAGCATATCATATACAAAATCAAGGAATGCTTACTAGCATCAATACAATATAAAGAATGACATTCCGAGCAAACCCACGCGGAAAACCGTCAGTGGCAAAACAAGGGTATCGTTGCATTATAGTCCCCGACACTAAGGACTTTCAAGACAAGGGTATCGTTGCATTATAGTCCCCGACACTAAGGACTTTCACCAGGAATGTCATCAAGCAAATATGGTCTTTAATACAAAACTAGGAATAATCATTCATGATCAAATACTTTTCCAAACAAATGAAACAAGGCTTTCATCAAAACTTTATAATATAACTTTATTAAAAATACCACTCACATAGCTCTTCGGGTATGGAGGTTTCAGGCAAGGATCCAAGGCCTACAAGCACATAATAATTCCCATTGAATACATTTCAAGAAGACGAGAAGAGATACTCAAAGATGGATATGAAATGCAATGACCTCGGCATTCACTAAAACTAAGTCAATCCAAAAACAAGGCACTGCTTCACACTACGGAAAACAGGCTGGGTACCAACCAGGCCTAGGCCGAGGTCACACACCCCTTGGCCGAGGTGTGTTCCCGACGACCACACTCAAGGGAAAGAAGTCTGCAAAAATCTAGGTTTCCCTCTCAAAGAACATGAACATGAAGAAGATGAATGCAAAGATCAAACTTGTTATTACAAAATCTGGGTTTTCGTGAAATGAGTTCGAAAACATGGACCTGGGTACCCGTACTTAAAGATTTCATGAAAACAAACACAAAAACACGGAACTTGGTGTAAGTTTTTGGATCAAAACGAGACTTTTCTTCAAGAACCCAAGAACACCATTTCTCTTTCTAAAACCAATCTTTAAAATCAATGCATGGCTCATGAATCATGCTAGATCGTGCAATGCAGCTAGATGGACATAAAGAATCACAAGAGCAATTCAAGAATCTAACCTCAAGATGCGAATCTAACGGTTTGATCTCTAGGAATCAAGCTCAAGAGTCCTCTCTTTCTCACACTAAAACTTCTTCTTCTTCTTAGAGCTTCTCTCTCTAACAGCAAGGATATGATACAAAATAATGGGTTCTCTCGATTTATTTCAGACTCAATCCTCAGCTGGGACACGTGGCAATGGCTGGTTGGGTTTTCTTCAGCAGGTGGCTGACAGACAAGACAAGAACATGACAAAGGGTGTTCTACAAGTAAGACGGTATGGGCTTACTGGCAAGGCGATGACATCGAGTGAAATCATCGGCTCCGACGACGAAGTATCAGTGATCTCGGCTAGGAAGGACAACACTTGGCCTAGCTGTGCCACACCTCGGTCTAGGTCGTACCCGTCCAGGAACAAGACCACTGGGTGCAAGGATAGCGTTCCGGCCTAGACAAAACACACCTCGGCCAATATGCCGGGGTGAAGATGGAGGTCAACCGGAATGGTTCCAAAGTGATCCTAGGTGCAAGAGGTTCAAGGGTGTTACCTCGGCTAGACTTACCAAGAGGGAACAAGACTAACAAGCAATTTCACATAAGTGCAAAGCAAAACAAGAATCTCACTCTAGGTTAAACAAGTCAAGGTTCACTAATGCAAGCTTAGCAAAACAAGTTCATGCAATTGCTCATGTACAAGGTTGAGGCGGGAATGAGGGTCACTACAATTATGATGGGCCGTTTAAATATTATGTTGGGCCAAAGGCTGTTCGAATATTATGATGGGCCAATTTACTGGGTAATTTACAGAGTAATTACTGAGAAGTTACTGGGAATTACCATGTAATTTATTGAGAATTTATTGAGAAATTTACTCGGGATTTCCTGAGAATTTACTGGAAATTTATAGAGTAATTTACTGAGAATTTACTAGGAATTTATTGAGTATTCATTGAGTAATTTACTGAGAATTTACTAAGTGATTTACTGAGTAATTTATTGAGAATTTACTAGGAATTTATTGAGTAGTTTACCGAGAATTTACTGGGAATTTACTGAGAATTTACTGGGTAATTTACGAAGAATGTACTGAGAAATTTCATGGAATTTACTGAGTAATTTACAAGGTATTTACTAAGAATTTACTACGAATTTACTTAGTAATTTGCTAAGAATTTACTGAGTAATTTACAGGGTATTTACTGAGAATTTACTGAGTAATATAAATTTATTGAGAATTTACTTAGTAATTTACAGAGTAATTTACTAGGAATTATGCTGAGAATTTACTGGGAATTTACTAAGTAATTTACTGAGAATTTACTGTGTAATTTACTGAGAATTTACTGAGAATTTACAGAGTAATTTACTGAGAATTTATTGAGTAATTTACTAGGAATTTATGGAGTAATTTACTGAGAATTTACTGGTAATTTATAGAGTAATTTACTGAGAATTTATCGAGAATTTACTAGGTAATTTACGGAGAATGTACTAAGAAATTTCAGGGAATTTACTAATTAATTTATTGAGAATTTACTAAGTAATTTACAAGGCATTTATTGATAATTTACTGAGAATTTACTTAGTAATTTGCTGAGAATTTACTGTGTAATTTACTGGGTAATGTACTGAGTAATTTACTGAGAATTTACTGAGTAATACAAATTTACTGAGAATTTACTTAGTAATTTACAGAGTAATTTACTAGGAATTTTGCTGAGAATTTATTGAGAATTTATTAAGTAATTTACTGAGAATTTACTGGGAATTTACAGAGAATTTATTGAGTAATTTACTGAGAATTTACTTAGTAATTAAATAAGTAATTTAATAGGAATTTACTGAGTTATTTACCAAGACTTTACTGGGTAATTTATGGAGAATGTATTGAGAAATTTCAGGGAATTTACTAATTAATTTACTGAGAATTTAATGAGTAATTTACAGGGTATTTACTGAGAATTTACTAGGAATTTACTAAGTAAGTTACTAAGAATTTACTAAGTAATTTACTGAGTAATTTACAGGGAATTTACTTAGCAATTTATTGTGAATTTATTGAACAATTTACTGAGTAATTTAGTGAGAATTTACTTAATAATTTTCTAAGAATTACTGAGGGGGAATTTACTAAGTAATTTGTTGAGTGATTTACTGGGAATTTACTGAGAATTCACTAAGTAATTTACTGGGATTTTATTGAGTAATTTACTGGGAATTTACTGAGTAATTTACTGAGAATTAGTTGGGAATTTACTGAGTAATTTAGTGAGAATTTACTGAGTAATTTAATGAGAATTTAAAGGGAATTTGATAAGTAGTTTACTGAGAATTACCAGGAATTTACGAGGAATTTACTCAGTAATTTATGAAGAATTTACTGAGTAATTTGCTTAGATTTTATTGAGTAATTTAGTGAGAATTTGCTGAGTAATTTACTGAGAATTTATTTGAAATTTACTTAGTAATTCGCTCAGGATTTAGTGAGTAATTACAGAGAATTTACTGTGAATTTACTGAGTAATTTACTGTGAATTTACTAAGTAGTTTATTGAGAATTTACTGAGTAATTGACTCAGAATTTAAGTAGAATTTACTGAGTAATTTACTAAAAAATTTATTTACTGGGAATTTAGTGAGTAATTTACTAAGAATTTATTGAGTAATTTACTGGGAATTTATTGAGTAATTTACTAAGAATTTACTGGGAACTTACAGAGTAATTTATTGAGAATTTACTTGGAATTTATTGAGTAGTTTACTAAGAATTTACGAAGAATTTACTTGTTATTTACTGGGAATTTAGTAACAATTTATTAGGAATTTACTAAGTACTTTACTGAGTAAGTTAATGAGAATTTACTGAGTAATTTATTGAGAATTTACTGGGAATTTACTGAGCAATTTACTGAGTAATTTACTGAGAATTTATAGGGAATTTACTGAGCAATTTACTAATTAATTTTCTGAGAATTTACTAGGAATTTATTGAGTAATTTGTTGAGAATTTATTGGGAATTTACTAAATAATGTACTGAGCAATTTACTAAGAATGTACTGACAATTTAATAGGAATTTACTGAATAATTTACTTAGAATTTACTGAGAATTTTCAGGCAATTTCCTGGGAATTTATTGAGCAATTGAATGAGAATTTACCGAGTAATTTACTGAGAATTTAGTGCGAATTTACTTAGTAATTTACTGAGAATTTAATTGGAATTTACTGGGAATTTACAGAGTAATTTACTCAGTTATTTAGTGAGAATTTACTGGTAGTTTACGGAATAATTTTCTGAGAATTTACAAAGTAATTTACTAAGAATTTACTAAGAATTTACAGAAAATTTACTGAGTAATTTACTGAGAATTTACTAAGAATTTATTGGGAATTTACTGAGAATTTACAGGTATTTTATTGAGTAATTTAATGATAATTTGTTAAGAATTTACTGGGAATTTATTAAGTAATTTTCTGAGAATTTGCTTAGAATTTACTAAGTAATTTGCTGAGAATTTATTGAGAATTTACTGAAAATTTACTCAGAATTTAAAGACAATTTGCTACGAATTTACTGAGTAATTTACTAGGAGTTTACTGAGTAATTACTGAGAATGCACTAAGAATTTACTGAGTAATTTACTGAGAATTTAATGGGAATTTACTACGTAATTTATTGAGAATTTACGGAGTAATTACTTAGAATTTCCTGAGAATTTAATGGGACTTTACTGAGAATTTACTCAAAATTTATTCGAAAGTTACTAAGTAATTTACTGAGAATTTTTTGGGAATTTATTGTGTAATTTACTAAGAATTTATAGAGTTTATTGAGTAATTTACTAAGAATTTACAGAGAATTTACTGGGAATTTACTTAGTAATTTAATGGGAATTTACTGAGTAATTTTTTGAGTAATTTACAGAGAATTTACTAGGTAATTTACTGAGAAAATTTACAGGGAATTTACTAATTAATTTACTGAGTAATTTACAGGGAATATACTGAGAATTTTATGAGAATTTATTGAGTAATTTACTGAGAATTTATCAAGAATTTTCTACCAGTTTACTGAGTAATTTTCTAGGAATTTACAAAGTAATTTACTAAGAATTTACTGAGAATTTACTTAGACTTTACTGAGTAATTTACTGAGAATTTGCTGGGAATTTACTAAGTAATTTACTAAGAATTTAATGGGAATTTATTAAGAATTTACTCAAAATTCAATGAGAATTTACTAGAAATTTACAGAGTAATTTACTGAGAATTTACTGGGAATTTACTGAGTAATTTATTGAGAATTTGTTGAGTAATTTACAGAGAGTTTATTTGGAATTTACTGCGTAATTTTTTGAGAATTTACTGAGTAATTACTTAGAATTTACTGAAAATTCAATGGGAATTTACTAAGTAATTTATTGAGAATTTATTGGGATTTTACTGAGTGATTTTCTTAGAATTTACTGAGTAATTTGCTAGGTAATTTACTTAAAATTTAGGGAGAATTTACTGAGTAATTTACTAAGAATTTAAAAAGAATTTACTAGGAATTTACTGAGTAATTTACGAAGAATTTACTGAGTAATTTATAGTGAATTTACTGAGAATTGACCAGGAATTTAACAAGTAATTTACTGAGAATTTATGGAGAATTTACTGAGTAATTTACTGAGAATTTACTGGGAATTTACTGAGTAATTTGCTGAGTAATTTACTGAGTAATGTACAGAGTAATTTACTAAGAATTGATTGAGAAATTTACGAAGAATTTACTGGGAATTTACAGAGTAATTTTCTAAGTAATTTGCTAAAAATTTACTGAGTAATTTACTGAAAATTTACTTGAAATTTACTGAGTAATTTACTGAGTAACGTACTAAGAATTCACTAAGTTGTATACTGAGTAATTTACTGTGAATTTACTGAGTAATTTGCTAAAAATTTACTAAGTAATTTACTGAAAATTACTTCGAATTTATTGAGTAATTTACTGAGTAACGTACTAAGAATTCACTAAGTTGTATACTGAGTAATTTACTGTGAATTTACTGAGTAATTTACTTGGAATTTATGGAGAATTCACTTAGAATTTTACTAAGTAATTTATTGAGAATTTATTGCCAATTTACTAAGTAACTTACGAAGAATTTACTTGGAACTTGCTGAGTAATTTACTGAGAATTTCTTTTGAATTTACTGAGGAATTTACTCATAATTTACTTAGAATTTACTCGAAATTTACTAAGAATTTACTGAGAATTTTTGGAGTAATTTACTGGGAATTTATTTAGAATTTACTAGGAATTTACTGAGCAATTTACTAGGAATTTATAGAATGATTTATTGAGAATTTACTGAGTAATTTACTGAAAATTTACTAAATAATTTACTTAGAATTTATTGAGAATTTATTTGGAATTTACTGAGTAATTATTGAGAATTTACAAAGTAATTTACTGAGAATTTACTGAAATTTACCAAGAATTTATTGAGAAATTTCAAGGAATTTACTGGGAATTTACTACGTAATTTACTGAGAATTTAATAGGAATTTACTGAGTAATTTACTGAGAAATTATTGAGAATTTACTGAAATTTTGTTGGTAATTTATTGAGAATTTTCTGGAAATTTACTAAGTGATTTACAAAGTAATTTACTGAGAATTTAGTGGGAATTTAATGAGTAATTTATCGAGAATTTACTGAGAATTTACTGGAAATTTACTTAGTGATTTACTGGGAATTTACTGGGTAATTTATTGGGTAATTTACTGTGAACTCACTGAGAAATGTACTGATAATTTACAAAGAATTTACCGAGTAATTTGTAGGGAATTTACTGAGAATTTATTGGGAATTTAACAAGTAATATACTAAGAATTTACTTAGTAATTTAATGAGGATTTACTGGGAATTTACTAAAAATTTACTGGAAATTTACTAAGTAAGCTGCAGAGAATTTACGGAGAATTTACTGTGAATATACTGAGTAATTTACAAAGTAATTTACTAAGAATTTATTGGGAATTTATCGAGTAATTTACTTAGAATTTGCAAAGTAATTTACTGAGAATTTACATAGTAATTTGCTTAGAATTTACTGAGTTATTTAATAAGAATTTACCAGAAATTTACTGAGTAATATAAATTTACTTAGAACTTACTTAGTAATTTACTTAGTAAATTACTGAGAATTTACTAGGAATTTACTGGAAATTTACAGAGTAATTTACTGAGAATTTACTTAGTAATTTACTAAGTAAGTTAATGGGAATTTACTGAGTTATTCACTGAGAATTTACTAGAAATTTACTGAATAAATTACTGAAAATTTACTAGAATTTACTGGGAATTTACTGAGTACTTTATTGAGAATTTAAATGGAATTTACTGAGAATTTAATTAGTGATTTACTGAGTAATTTACTGAGAATTCACTGAGTAATTTGCTGAGAATTTACTAGGAATTTACTGAGTAATTTACAGAGTAATTTACTTAAAATTTACTTAGTAATTTACTGAGAATTTACTGAATAATTTAGTAAGTAAGTTACTGAGAATTTACTGAGTAATTTAATGAGAATTTAATGGAATTTACTGAGTAATTTACTGAGTATTATACTGATAATTTACTGGGAATTTACTGAGAATTTGCTGGGAATTTACTAAGTAATTTACGGAGAATTTACTGAGAATTTTCTGTGTAATTAACTAAGAATTTACTGGGAATTTACCGAATAATTTTCAGGGAATTTACTGAGTGATTTACTGAGAATTTACTAAGTAATTTATTGACTAATTTACTGAGAAATTTATTCAGAATTTATTGAGTAATTTATGAAATTTGCTGAGAATTTATTAGGAATTTACTGAGTAATTTACGGAGAATTTAT
This sequence comes from Camellia granthamiana, assembly GCA_036172215.1. NCBI lineage: Eukaryota > Viridiplantae > Streptophyta > Magnoliopsida > Ericales > Theaceae > Camellia > Camellia granthamiana. Next base: position 268,458 of record JAXFYN010000112.1, on the reverse strand, counting down.
TAAGTAATTTATGGAGAATTTACTATGTAATTTACTAAGAGTTTACTTGGAATTTAATGAGAGTTTAATGAAAATTTATTGAGTAATTTTCTGAGAATTTATTGAGTAGTATACTGATACTTTATTGGGAATTTATTGAGAATTTACTAAGAATTTACTAAGTAATTTACGGAGAATTTATTGAGAATTTTCTGTGTAATTTTCTAAGAATTTACTAAGAATTTACTGAGTAATTTATTGAGTAATTTACTGAGAAATTTATTTGAAATTTACTGAGTAATTCAGTGAGAATTTAGTTGGAATTTACTAAGTAATATACTGATAATTTACTTGGAATTTGTTGAGAATTTATTGAACATTTACTTAGTAATTTACAAAGAATTTATTAAGTAATTTACGGAGAATTTACTGCATAATTTACTAATAACTTACTAGAAATTTAATGAGAATTTACTTGCTAATTTATTGAGTAACATACCGAGAATTTACTGAGTAATTTATTGAGAATTTACTGGAAATTTACTGAGTAATTTAATGAGAATTTACTTGGAATTTATTGAAAATTTACTGAGTAATTTACTAAGTAATTTGTTGGTAATTTACTGGGAATTTTGTGAGTAATTTACTAAGAATTTACTGAGTTATTTATAGAGAATTTATTTAGTAATTTACTGAGAATTTATTGAGTAAGTTACTAAGTAATTCATTGAGTAATTTACTGGAAATTTACTGAGTAGTTTACCGATTAATGTACTGTGTAATTTACTGAGTATTTTGCTGAGAATTTATTGAGTAATTTACTGAGAATTTACTTGGAATTTATTGGTAATTTGTTGAGTAATTTACGGAGAATATACTTAGTAATTTACTGAGAATTTACTAGGTATTTACTGAGCAATTTACTATGAATTTATAGGTGATTTACTCAGTAATTTACTGAGAATTTACAAGGAATTTAATAAATAATTTACCTAGAATTTACTGAGTAATTTACGGAGTAATTTACTGAGAATTTATTGAGAATTTATTGGGAATTTACTGAGAATTTACTGGGCATTTACTGAGTATTTCTTGGGAATTTACTGAGTAATTTATAAGGAATTTACTTCCAATTTACTTCCAATTTACTGAGTAATTTACGAAGTGATTTACTAGGAATTTACTAAGTAATTTACTGAGTAATGTACTGAGTAATTTACTGGATATTTACAAAGCAATTTACTGAGAATTTAATAAGTAATTTACTAAGTAATGTACTAGGTAATTTATTGCAAATTTACTGAGCAATTTACTAAGAATTTACTAAGTAATTTACTTAAAATTTAGTAGTAATTTATTGAGAATTTACTGGGAATTTATTGAGTAATTTATTGAGTAATTTACAAAGAATTTATTAAGAATTTACTAAGTAATTTACTGAGAATTTAAGAACTAATTTTTTGAGAATTTACTGAGTAATTTACTGAGAATTTGCTAAGTAATTTACTGAGAATTTACTTGGAATTTACTGAGAATTTACTTAGAATTTTCTGGGTAATTTACAGAGAATTTACAAAGTAATTTACTGAGAATTTACTGGGAATTAATGAGTAATTTATTGCGAATTTATTGAGAAATTGAATGGGAATTTACTGAGCATTTACTCGAAATTTACTGTATAATTTACTGAGAATTTACAGAGTGTTCATTGAGTAATTTATTGAGAATTTATTGAGTGATTTACTGAGCAATTTACTGAGAATTTACAGAGTAATTTATTGTGTAATTTACTGAGAATTTAATAGGTAATTTACAGAGAATGTTCTGAGAAATTTCAAGGAATTTAGTAATTAATTTACTGAGTAATTTACACAGTATTTTCTAAGAATTTACTGGGAATTTATTTAGTAATTTGCTGAGAATTTCCTGAGTAATGTACTGAATAATTTAATGAAAATTTATTGGGAATTTACTGAGTAATATAAATTTATTGAGAATTTACTTAGTAATTTACAAAGTAATTTACTGAGTAATTTATTGAGAATTTACTACGAATTTACAGAGTAATTTATTGAGAATTTACTTAGTAATTAACTTGGGAATTTAATGGGAATTTACTGAGTTACTTATTGAGAATTTACTGGGAATTTGCTGAGTACCTTACTGAGAATTTACTAAGAATTTACTGAGTAATTTACTGAGTATTTACTTTGTAATTTATTGAGAATTCACTGAGTAATTTATGAGAATTTACTGGGAATTTACTGAACAATTTACAGAGTAATTTACTGAGTAATATACTGAGAATTTACTAGAAATTTACTGAATAATATAGTGAGTAAATTACCGAGAATTTACTCAGAATTTACTGAGTAATTTAATAAGAATTTAATGGGAATTTACTGAGTAATTTACCGGGTAATATACTAATAATTTATTGGGAATTTACTGATAATTTACTGAGTAATTTACGGAGAATCCACTAAGTAATTTACGGATAATTTATTGAGAATTTACTTTGTAATTTAATAAGAATTTACTAGGAATTTACTGGGAATTTACTGAGTGATTTACTCAGTAATTTATTTGGTAATTGCCAAGAAATTTATTGGGAATTTACTGAGTAATTTAACGAAAATTTAATGAGTAACATACTGATAATTTACTCGGAATTTACTGAGTAATTTACGGAGAATATACTAAGTAATTTACGGAGAGTATACTGAGAATGTCTCGTGTAATTTACTAAGAATTTACTTGGAATTTACTAAGAATTCACTTAGTAATTTATAGAGTAATATACTGTGAATTTGCTGAGTAATTTACTAAGTAATTTACTGAGAATTTACAAGGAATTTACTGAAAAATTTACTAAGTAATTTATTAGGAATTTACTGAATAATTTACGGAAAATTTACTGAGATATTACAGAAATTTACTGGTAATTTACTGAGTACTTTACGGAGAATTTACTAGGAATTTACTGAGTAATTCACTGAGTAATTTACTGAGAATTCACTAAGTAATTTATAAAGAATTTACTGAGAATTTACTGAAAATTTATTGAGTAATTTACTGAGAATTTACTGAGTAATTTTCTAAGAATTTACTTGAAATTTATAGGGAATTTACTAAGTAATTTAAGAAGAATTTATTGAAAATTTACTATGTAATTTACTGAGAATTTACTCGTAATTTACTCAGCAATTTACTGAGAATTTACAAGGAATTTACTAAATAATTTACAAAAAATTTAGTGGGTAATTTATGGAGTAATTTACTGATAACTATTTTAGAATTTACTGAGTAATTTACTTAGTAATTTACTGAAAATTAACTGGGAATTTACTAAGAATTTTCTTGGAATTTACTTAGAATTTAATGAGAATTTACTGGGAATTTACTGAGAATTTACTAGGAATTTATTGAGTAATTTTCTGAGAATTTATTAAGTAATTTGCTAAGAATTTACTAAATAATTTACTGGAATTTACTGAATAATTTTCTGAGCAATTTATCGAGAATTTAATGAGAATTTACTAGAAATTTACTGAAAGTTTACTGGGTTATTTAATGAGTAATTACTGGGAATTTATGGAGAATTTACAAAGTAATTTAATGAGAATTTACTGGAAATTTGATGAGTAATTTACTGATAATTTATTGAGAAATTTATTAGGAATTTACTAAGAATTTACTTGAAATTTGCTGCGTAATTTACTGTGATTTTTACTGTGTAATTTACTGAGAATTTACTGGGAATTTTTTGAGTAATCTACTGATAATTTTCTGAGTAATCTACTGATAATTTACTGAGTAATTTACTAAGAATTTACTGGGAATTTACTAATTGGTTTATTGAGTAATTTATTGAGACTTTACTGGGAATTTACTGAATAATTTACTGAGAATTTACTTAGAATTTATTGGGAATTTACTTATTAATTTACTGAGTAATTTACTGAGAATTTAACAGGTAATTTACTGAGAATTTACTGGGAATTACTAATTATTTCACTAAGAATTTACTGGGTACTTTATACAGAATGTATTGAGAATTTACTGGAAATTTACTGAGAAATTTACTTAGAATTTACTGGGAGTTCACTAAGTAATTTACTGGGAATTTACTGAGAATTTATTGGGAATTTACTGAGTAATATATAGAGAATTTACTGAGTAATTTAATGAGAATTTACTGCGAATATACTGAGTAATTATTGACTAATTTACTGGGAATTTACTGAGAATTTACTGGGAATTTTCTGAGTAATTTACAAAGAATTTACTGAGTAATTTACGGAGAATTTATAGGGAATTAAGTGAGTAATTTACTAAGAATTTACTAGAAATTTATTGAGAATTTATTAAGTAATTTACTGAGAATTTACTGGGAATTTATTGAGTAATTTACCGGGAATTTACTGAGTAATTTACTGAGAATTTGATGGGAATTTACTGAGTAATGTACAGAGTAATTTATTGAGAATTTTAATTAGTAATTTAATGATTATTTTACTGAGAATTTACTGAGAAATTTCTGGGAATTTGCTAAGTAATTTACCGAGTAATTTACTCGGAATTTACTGAGTGATTTATTGAGAATTTACTGAGTAAGTTACTAAGAACTTTCTGAGTATTTTACTGAGTAATCTACTGAGAATTCATTTGGAATTTACGGAGTAATTTACTTAGAATTTACTTTGTAATTTACTAAGTAATTTATTGAGTTATTTACTGGAAATTTACTTGGAATTTAATGTGTAATTTACTGAGAATTTACGAAGAATTACTTGGAATTTACTGGGAATTTATTAAGTAAATTACTAAGAATTTACTGAGTACATTACTAAGAATTTAATGGGAATTTACATAGTAAGCTACTGAGAATTTACTAAGCAATTTATTGAGAATTTACTGTGTAATTTACTGAGAATTTGCTGAAGAATTTACTGAGTAATTTACAGAGTAATTTAGTCAGAATTTACTTGGAATTTTCTTAGTAATTTACAAATAATTTACTGGGAATTTAATGAATCATTCAGTGAGTGATTTACTAGAAATTTACTAAGTAGTTTAATGAAAATTTATTGAGTAATTTACAAAGGAATTTACAGGGAATTGACAATGTAATTTACTGAGAAATTACTCAGAATTTACTGAGTAATTTACGGAGAATTTACTGGGAATTTACAGAGAATTTATTGTGTAATGTACTGAGAATTTACTGCAAATTTACGGAGTAATGTACTGAGAATTTATTGGGAATTTACTGAGTAATTTACTATGAATTTACTGGTAATTTACGGAGAATTTACTAAGTAATTTACTGAATAATTTGTCGAGAATTTACTGAGTAGTTTACTGGGAATTTAAGGAGCAATTTACTGAGAATTTGCTGAATAATTTACTGAGCAATTTACGGAGTAATTTACTGAGGATTTACTAAGTAATTTACTAAGAATTTATAGAGTAACTTGTTGAGAATTTACTGGAAATTTACCAAGTAATTTGCGAAGAATTTACTAAAAATTTACTTGTAATTTGCTTAGTAATTTACTGAGTACTGTACTGTGAATTTACTAAGTAATTATTGAAAATTTACTAGCAATTTACTAAGTAACTTACTGAGTAATTTACTAAGAATTTACTGAGTAATTTATTGAGAATTTATTAAGAATTTACTGGGAATTTGCTGAGCAATTTACTGAGAATTTACTAAGAATTTAATGAATAATTTACTGAGAATTTGTCGTGAATTTACTGAGTAATTTACTAAGAATTTATTGAGAATTTACTGAGTGATTTACTGAGAATTTACTGAGTAATTTATTGAGAATTTACTAGGAATTTACTGAGAATTTATTGAGAAATTTACTGAGAATTTACTGAAAATTTACTAAGTAATTCACTGAGAATTTACGGGAAATTTACTGAGTAATTTATTGGGGATTTACTGAGCAATTTACTGAGAATTTACTTAGAATTTACTAGGAATATACTTAGTAATCTACTGGTAATTTACTAAGTAATTTACTGAGAATTTACAGAGGAATTTACTGTGTATTTTACTGAGAATTTATCGGTGATTTGCTGGGTAATTTACTAAGAATTTCTGAGAATTTTACTGACAATTTACAAGGAATTTACTGAGAATTTACTGGGAGTTTACTAAGAATTTACTGAGTAATATATTGAGAATTTACTAAGTAATTTAATGAAAATTTACTAGATATTTACTGAGTAATTTACTGAGAATTTACTAAGTAATTTACTTAGAATTTACCGAGAATTTACTGAATACATTACGGAGGATTTACTGAGTAATTTACAGAGAATTTCCTAGGAATTCACTGAGTAATTTACTAAGAATTTACTGTGTAATTTACTGAGAATTTACTGAAAATTTACTGAGTAATTTGTTGAGAATTTATTGAGTAATTTAATGAGAATGTACTAGGAATTTAATGAGTAATTTACTTAGTAATGTACTGAGTAATTTTCTGTGGAATTTACTACGAATTTACTGAGTAATTTAATGAGAATTTACTGGGAATTTACAAAGAATTTACTTGGAGTTTACTATGTAATTTACTGAGAATTTACTTGTCACGACCCCAATCCGCCCCTAGTAGAATGGTGCTGTGATGGCCAATAATCCGAGGTTACCAAAGGCGAACTTACAAAGATTCACACACAATCAGAGTATACATATGGGGCTTACATGTGCGGAAGCAATAAATTTAAATCTAATTAGTCCATAAGAGCTGTGCATAGATCAAATGAAATGATATACATCTTAACATGGTCTTACAACTTGATTACAAACAAAATAAGTACATAATACATCTTGATCATAAGGCTTCTCGAGCTGACATATACAAAAGAAATAAACTACCAAGCCAAGAAGTATAATCTTCAAGATACTACAAAATATGAATCCAAAAACAACTTGCAAATAATCATCTAGGCGTCACCGCCTTCCTGCTCGTCACCTACATATATATAAGAAGAGGGTAAGCTTGGATACTCAGTGAATGATATTAGTAATAAAGGTTTGAATGAATGATATCCGAGATCTTTATCAAAACAATACATAGCATAACTTGTACAAAATCAAGGGATGAACCAAGTTCATCTATCAAGTCTTTCAAAGCTTCAAGGGATGCTTACTAGCATCAATATAATACAAGGGATGACATTCCAGACAAACCCATGCTGTCACGACCCGAACCCGCCCCTATGGGTTAAGGACGTAACCGGCCAGTAATCCTGAGATTACCTACGGCCTCAAACCAAAATAGACATAACTCAACAGAGTAAAGGGGCCAAACGGAAGCAATAATCAAAAACTTTGTCCATAGAGCCGTGCTTATATGCACTTCGAAACAAACCATACTCATATACGTTAATAACCTACGACAAAAGTACAGTACCATAAATTTCTTAACAGACAGGATCATCCAACTAAGTCAACCCATGACAGACTATCTACAAATATACATGAAGTCCTTGCCAACAAGACAAAATATAATCACATAACAAAATAGCAAGGATAGGTCTTGTGCGTGAGACACAAGGTTGACTTTCTCAAAACTCATGTTGTTCCTGGCAGACTTCACTGGGGCTGGGTTTGGACTTCCCTCGGCTCACCTACAACACATGAATGAGCGTGAGCGATAGCCTAGTGAATAATATCAAATACATAAATCATATAAACAATATGTAGAACAACATACTCCAAACGGCCTTGGGCCCAATTTATATTCCTACTTAACATATGTACATTTATACAAAGTTTAGATCAAGTGACTGTAGTTCCAAACATACTGGCCTTTGGCCCATTCAAATTTCCATTCATGTCAAAACGGCCTTCGGCCCATTCATTTATGTCGAAACGGCCTTCGGCCCATTCATTTATGTGAAAACGGCCTTCGGCCCATTCATTCGTGTCAAAATGGCCTTCGGCCCACTCATTCGTATCAAAACGGCCTTCGACCCACTCATTCGTATCAAAACGGCCTTCGGCCCATACATTCGTATCAAAACGGCCTTCGGCCCACTCATTCATGTCAAGACGACCTTAGGTCCATTCATTTCTATGAAACGACCTTTGGTCCACTCAGTCCTGTCAAAACGACCTTTGGTCCATGTATTTTTCTTATCAAAACGACCTTTGGTCCATTCGTTCATTCATGTCAAACTTTTGTCCACAGTCCCAATTAGCAACTCATAAAGCTTATAAGGGAATACACAATTGGACATTCATAAGCATTCAGATATCGATATTACTCACAGTGATCGGCTTGTGGATCTACCCTGGAGCTTGACCCTACATATTCCATGACACAAAAGGGTCATTAACAATTCAGTCCGTTCCTTAATTCACATATTCCTCTTAGGCTTTATTCTTGTCTCATTAATTCATTTACAATGCTTAACATATGCCTAAGAGTGCTTACAAGTGAAAGAGAATGGAAAACAGAACTCAGAATGCAAAAACAGAATTTCAGAAAACAGGGTCCCCGCTTGAGTGGACCCTTAAGCCTGCAAAAGTACTGGTTACCTCAAATTCACGCTCGAGCGTGAACTCGGCAGCTCGAGCGGACTGCCTGTCTACATAGCTCCCCGCTCGAGCGTCAACTTACCCGCTCGAGCGGGCACCATGCCTGTAAAAAAAAATGCTGGGAGCTCGATTTCTCCGCTCGAGCGGCACTTCCCCCGCTCGAGCGGGAGTCAAAATTCTGGAAATTCCAGGTTGTGTTCTTGAGCTTCATTTCGACTTCCCAGCTACATTACTTGCATGCAATGGCTCAAATCTCAAACATAATCACGCTAACAAGGTACAAACACCAAACACATTACTATGGAGCTCAATTTCACGATTTATCTACATGCATGCCCCAAAATATCTCAACTCATCACCAACATGCCCAAATTCAAACATGCAAAGCTTACTCTTTCATGATCTACTCTTGCATGCAAGAAATACACATTATTCACAGCTTATTTGGTGAAGAGATGGTCATACACATGGATTTCATTCAACTTCGACATAGATTACACAAATTAGGCTCAAACATGGAAATCTATAGCAATTCCTTACATGCATGCTTCTATAATCTTGAAATCCAACACTTACTACTCAATTCCATTACATTCAAACTAATTCATGCTCTTGACCATTTATTAAACTTGAATTCACAAGATGATGGCTATAAATGCATGAATCACTCACCAAGGAGCTTTGATCTCCTAAGCTCTAGTCAATTCTTGAGCTAAGTCTCCAAGATTCCCAAGCTTTAGGCCAAATTTGCACAATTCTCTCCTCTTTCACTCTAACAGCCGGCCTTGCCTCTCTCTAGAGAGTTGATCAGCCCAAAATGAAGTTAAAGGAAGGGAATTGAGTGTAAAATGCCTTTACATAAATCCCCACTCACAATATAATAATAATAATAAAGCAATTTGGCACTATTCATCCATTTAATCGATTTAATCTAACTCGAATCAATTTCTAATTAAATTTCACCGTAGGCTCTAAAAATTACGCTAATCACAATGGCGTAATCAATTTCAGGTTCCGTGGCCGATAAGGCCCTCAATTTAATTCCCAAAGCAGATTATTCAACAGATATTCATACGGCGAACAGATAGAACTTCAAAACCACATATTTTCACATAATGGAACACAAAATCATATCAAAACACATAATCACATCATATTAAAGACCAATTAACATATTACGGAACAGGGGTATTACACACGCGGTAAACCGTCGGTGGCAAGACAAGGGAGATATCTCAAACAAGGGTGCTAGTTGCATTATAGTCCCCTAGCACTAAGGACTTTCCAAGACAAACGCGCTAGTTGCATTATAGTCCCCTAGCACTAAGGACTTTCCAAGAATGTCATCAAAACAAGATAATACTTGATACAAAAAATTAGGGATAATCATTCATGCTTGAACAAACACTTTTCCAAAACGAAACAAGCAAAGCTTTTATCAAAACTTTATAACATAACTTTATTAAAAATACCACTCACATAGCTCTTCGGGTGTGGGGCTTACAAGCAAGGATCCAAGGCCTACAAGTACATAATAAATCTCATTGAACGCATTTTAAGAAGACAAAAAGAGATGCTCAAGGATGGGTATGAAATGCATTCCTAAAACAAGCTTTGCATGAGTGTAAATGATCTCTGCATTTCTTTCAAAACTAAGTCAAGACAAAGCAAAACATGTGCTGGGAGTTAAAACACTGTTTCTCATCTCGGGAAAACATGCTGGGTACCAACCAGGTCTTGGGCCGAGGTCCCACACCTCTTAGTCGAGGTATAGTCCTGGTGACCACATTCAGGGAAATGGAGTCTGGAATTTCTGGGTTTCTTTTTGAAGAATATGAAGAACATGAATGCTAAAATCATAACTTCTTTATTCAAAATCTGAGATTTCATGATATGAGTTCAAAAACATGGACCTTGGTACCCATACTTGAAGGTCTTATGAAAACAAACACAAAAACATGGATCTTGATACAAACTTTCGGATCAAAACATGGTTTTATTCCAAGAACACAAGAACATCATTTTCTCTTTCTAAAACAAACTTTAAATCAATGCATGGCTCATGAATCATGCTGGATCATGCAATGCGATCGAATACACATAAAGAACAACAAGAGTAAATCAAGAATCTAACCTCAACACTCGGATCAAACGGTTTAGACTCTAAGGATCAAGCTTGGAAATCTACTTCTCTCTCAAGAACTCCTCTTCCTCTTCCTCTTCCTAAAGCTTCTCTCTCTTCAAAGGCAAAGATATGACAAAATGATATGTTTTCTCTCTCTACCGGCTGACTTAACCCTCTGCTGGGGCACATGGCACTACCAGATTGGATTTCCTCAAAAAGGTGATTGAGTGAAAAGACAAGGCTATGACAAAGTGTATATGACAAGCAAGGTGGCAAGGGCACTCTGGCAAGGCGAGGATCTCGGGTTAGAACATCGGCTTCAGCAAAAGGGGTCTCAATGATCTCGGCTCGGAAGGATAACACTGTCACGACCCCATTCCGCCCCTAGTAGAATGGTGCCATGATGGCCAGTAATCCGAGATTACCAAAGGCCAACTTACAAAGATTCACACACAAACAGAGTATACATATGGGGCTTGCATGTGCAGAAGCAATAATTTAATTCTAATTAGTCCATAAGAGCTGTGCATAAATCAAATGAAATGACATACATCATATCGAGGTCTTACAACTTGAATACAAATGAATAAGTACATAATACATCTTGATCAAAAGGCTTCTCAAGCCGACATATGCAAAATACAATGAATCATAAGCCAAGAAGCATAGTCTTCAAGAAGCTATCAAAAGTATGAATCCAAAACATCATGCCAAACGCATCTAGGCGTCACCGTCGTCCTGCTCATCACCTACATATATATATATATAGAGGGTGAGCTTGGATACTCAGTGAATGATATAATCAGTAAAGGGGTTTGCATGAATGATATCCGAAATCTTTATCAAGCTAAAACGCATCATATCTTGTACGAAATCAAAGGACAAATCAAGTTCATCTAAAAATCTTTCAAGTCTCAAGGGATGCTTACTAGCATCAATAATACAAGGGATGACATAATCAAGGTGCTACGAAAGTTTAGAGTCCCCTAGCACGTACGGACTTGTGCTACAAATGCTTATAGTCCCTTAGCACGTACGGACTTGTGCTACAAATGATTATAGTTCCTTAGCACGTACGGACTTGTGCTACAAATGCTTATAGTCCCTTAGCACGTACGGACTTGTGTTACAAATGCTTGTAGTCCCTTAGCACGTATGGACTTGTGCTACAAATGCTTATAGTCCCTTAGCACGTACGGACTTGTCAAGAATGTTATCAAAACCAAAGCTAATACTTGATACATAAAATAGGGATAGTCATTCATGCTTAACAAATACTTTTCCAAAACAAGCAAGGCAAAGCTTTATCAAATGTCATAACATAGCTTTATTAAAAATACTACTCACTTAGTTCTTCAAAAGCCGGGGTCAAAGCAAGAGTCCAAGTCCTACAAACACATGGCAAGGTCTATTGAATACACTCTCAAACAAGCTTTATATGAATGCAAATGATCTCGGCATTCCTTCAAAACTAAGTCAGACCAAAACAAAACATTGTTTCTCACTTCGAGAAAACATAATGGGTACCAACCAAGTCTTGGCTAAGATCCCACACCTCCTTGCCGAGGTGTGGTCCCGATGGCCACATTCAAGAAAATGAAGTTGGACAAATCTGGGTTTCCCTCTGCTGAAGAACATGAAGAACATAAACATGAAGAACGTGAAAAACATGAATGCTCAATCACAACTTGTTATTACGAATTCTGGGATTTCATGAGAAGAGTTCGAAAGCATGGACCTGGGTACCCATACTTGAAGATCTTATAATGTCACGCCCCAAACCCGCCCCCAAAAGTTTGGGCATGACCCATTCGAAAACAGACACTAATCCTGTTATACATATTATACGGGGCCTGAACGGAAGCATTCAATAATATAAAATACATAGAATAACATCCATTGAGCTACTTCTAACATGCCAGGATCTCAACATCACACTAAGTAAATATTATACAGACAGTTTACACCCATATGCCTCGACTCAACCTCACAAATAGGCACATGACAAAAATATTAAAGAAGAAGGAATTATATACAATCAACCCAAAAATAGACATCTAATGCATAAATCGAAACTCGGCAAAACTTTACAAAATGAACGGCTTCAGGTGGTGCCTGGACGCCTCAAGGTTGACAAGAGGAACACAAGCTTTAAAGGTTGGGACTGAACTCCCGATTGGCTACCTACAGAAACAGACAGACAAAATACAGAATGAGCGAACTCAGTGAATAATAGTACATAAATATTGTGATATTTAACCTGAATAATCAAAACATATAGCTGCAGATACAGATTATTAACTACATCCCGTGATTATTTCCAAAACAGCCATGGGTCCACTTTCCGTAACAGAATGGCTCTAAGCCCAGTATATACAGAACAGTCATAGGCCTACAGATGCAACACGACCATAGGTCCAGGGATATCAGAAGTAACAGAGATATCAGAAGTAACAGAAATAACAGAACTAACAGAGATGGAAGAAATAACAGAACTAACTGAAACAACAGAAATAACAGAAATAACAGAACTAACAGAGATGGCAGAAATAACAGAATTAACTGAAACAACAGAAATAACAGAACTAACAGAAATGGCAGAACGCATAAGCGTGGGTAACAGAAGATAACAGAACGCATATAGCGTGGTCACAGAAGGTACAGAACGCATATAGCGTGGTAACAGAAGGTAACAGAACGCATATAGCGTGGTCACAGAAGGTACAGAACGCATATAGCGTGGTCACAGAAGGTACAGAACGCATATAGCGTGGTCACAGAAGGTACAGAACGCATATAGCGTGGTCACAGAAGGTACAGAAATAACAGATGTATGGACTCAAGAGGTGGCTCATACGGATTCCAGAGGTGGCTCCCACCAAGGTGTAGCACTTCGTTCCGTACAGCACTTTGTTCCATACCAGAAACATCAGAACAGATTAATACCAATACCCAGTAATCACATAAATAACATAAGTACATAAGCTTAACAGAACGTTGCCGATAACAGAATGGTAACATTAATTATCAATAGCAAACAAAACATATAGTACAATGTTTCCTTGTGATTCTTTGTACATAGACATACTTGTTTCGTAATTAACAGAATCTTAACATTACCAGTAACCCGAAGGTAAATCAGAACAATTCATAACCAACTTCACAGTGTTAATAGTTGTATACGATTCTTATACAGAAGTATAGGTAATTTTTAGGATGGTACCATAACCTCAAATACGGAGTAGGTTTAGAATCATACCGAGGTACGCTAACTCTTTCAACGTTCACATCAATTCTCAATCAACAACACATTACTATATTAGTTCACAGAAAGTAGAATGTTGTTAACAATATTCTTAACGGTAAACAAGGTACATTTGTAGTACTATTACTCACAGAGTTACAATGGAGCGCTTGTCCTTCCCGGAGTGCGTTCTGCACACAAACATAACTTACAAATTAACTCCCTTTCCCATTTAAATCATTAAGAAATTCTTTCCTGAGCTATTACATTCGTATGAATTTATAATCATCTTAAAGTCATCAGAAAATTATTCTAAAAATACCAGAGGACTGAGCATTCAAAACTGAACAAACAATATTTTGCTTGAAAATGGGTTCCCCCGCTCGAGCGCCACTTTGGCCGCTCGAGCGTACTGCACAAAATACAAAACTGCTGGGAGGTCGTTTTTCCCGCTCGAGCGGGACTTCCGCCGCTCGAGCGTACCAGGCAAATTTCTGAAAAATCTGGATTTCCAATTTGAGTTCCAACTTTACATTCAAACCTTCAACCTTACTTTTACAAAACAACTTAATTCAAAACAAATCTACATGCAATCTACATTCCTTCAACATTTCAATCATCAATTTCATACTTAAAACAACCATAACCTTCCAAGATCCCCATTGTTCAAACCCAAAATTCCCAAAATCTCATAATTCCTTCTATATACTTCAAATATATAAAATTCACATACTTAAACAATGGAAATAACTCAAATCTGTCTATAGATGTAAATATTGATGAGTATTAAACCCTTACCTCAATAATCAAGCAAAGGGGTGAGCTTGAGAAGGAGCCTCCACAAATTCAAGTTCTAATCGGGTAAAAACATTGATCCTCCCTTAATCTCCCTCCTTGATGCCAAAAACCATGGTGGATCATGATCAAAGTAAAGGAATTCAAGGGTTTGGGGCTAGGGTTTCGGACTAGGAAGAAGAGGAAAGAAGAGGGGAAAAGAAAATATCAAGAAATGATCCAAAATCACGATTTTAAAGCTGCTGTCCCGAAAACCCCGCTCGAGCGGACCTATTCCCGCTCGAGCGGACCTACTCACAGCACAGATTCCAAAACTTCAAACAGGTGTAACTCTCCCATCCGGACTCCGTTTTAGGTCGTTCTTGTGTCCAAATTGAAGCCCCGGAAATAAGCTTTCCAATGGTTCTAACCTCATATCCAAATTCAAAGTGTGGACAAAGAAAAGGGCAAAAGAGTGGCAGCTGTTCGTAAAATAACTATCCGAATTAAATTCTTTGGTTCATTCTTACTTTACCATCATTTTACCACCTCAATCAAAATCCCCAAGTCCAAAAATAAAACATGAGATCCTCCACAAACATTCACCAAACCTTTAACAACTTTCCATTACACCTAGCTTCGATTCCAATAGATATAGTTGAATCTACGCATATTGGGGGTCATTACATATAAAGACAAACACAAAAACATGAATCGTGATGCAAGCTTTCGGATCAAACAAGGCTTTTATTCAAGAACACATGAATATCACTTTCTCTTTCTAAAACCAAACTTTAAATCAATGCATGGCTTACAAATCGTGCTCGATCATGCAATGCAGCTAGATGAACAATAAGAACAACAAGAGTAGATCAAGATTCTAACCTCAAGACACGAATCTAACGGCTCAAGGTGTGAAGATCAAGCTTGGAAATCTATTCCCTCTCTAAGAACTCCTCCTTCTTCTTCCTAGAGCCCCTCTCTCTAAAAGACAAGGATATGATACAAAATGATGTGTTTCTCAACAGCTCACTGACTTAACCCTCTGCTGGGACACGTGGCATCGGCTGGTTGGCTTTTCTCAAAAAGGTGACTGAGTGAAAAGACAAGACTATGACAAAGTGTGTTCAACAAGCAAGATGGCATAGGCACTCCGGCAGGTAATGATCTCGGCTAAGAACAAGGCTTCGGCAAGTAAGGTCTCAATGATCTCGGTTGGGAAGGACAACACTTGACTCAGCTGTGCCACACCTCGGCCTAGGTGTGCCACACCTCGGTCTAGGTCATACCAATCCAGGAACAAGATCACTAGGTGTAAGGGTAACATCTCGGCCTAGATAATACACATCTCGGCCTTGGTGATGAACACCTCGGCCTAGATAGTGACATCTCGGCCAATATGCCAAGGTGCGAGTGGAGGTTAACCAAAAGATTCCAAGATAGTCCTAGGTATAAGAGATTCAAAGGTGCGACCCAGGCTTAGGATGACCTCGGCTAAACTCACACCAAGCAAGGAACAAAGCATGCAGTAACACTTAAGTAAAACAAAGACAAGATTTGAAATGCAAGCTTAACAAGACAAAATCATATAAATGCATGAGAGCATGACTAAGATGAAGTGAGGGTTGTTACAAACACTTGGCCTAGCTGTGCCACACCTTGGCCTAGATGTGCCACACCTCGGTCTAGATGTGCCACACCTCGGTCTATGTCATACCAGTCCAGGAACAAGATCACTAGGTGTAAGGATCAAAGATCTAGGATGTCTAGATGATAACATCTCGGCCTAGATGATACACATCTCGGCCTAGGTGATGCACACCTCGGCCTAGATGATGACATCTCGGCCAATATGCTAGGGCGAAGGTGGAGGTCAACCAAAGTGGTTCCAAGATGGTCCTAAGTATAAGAGGTTCAAGGGTGTGACCTAGGCTTAAGATGACCTCGACTTAACACACACCAAGCAAGAAACAAAGCATGCAAGCAACACTTAAACAAAACAAATCAAGGTCTGCAAAAATGCAAGTTTAATCAAGACAAAGATCATGCAAATACACGTGAGCATGACTAAGATAAAGTGAGGGTTGTTACATTACTAAGTAATTTACTTGGAGTTTACGGAGAATTTGCTTAGTAATTTATTGAGAATTTACAGAGAATTTACTGAGAATTTAATGAGTATTTTACCGAGTAATTTACTGAGAATTTACTACGTAATCTACTGAGTTATTTACTAGAAATTTACTAGGAATTTACTGAGTAAATTTGTCACGACCCCATTCCGCCCCTAGTAGAATGGTGCCGTGATAGCCAGTAATCCGAGATTACCGAAGGCCAACTTACAAAAGCAACACACAATCAGAGTATAAATACATGGGGCTCACAAGTGCGGAAGCAATATGTACAAATCTAATTAGTCCATAAGAGCTGTGCATAAGTCAAATGGAATGGCATACATCTTTACATAGCTTTACAACTTCAATACAAACGGAATGAAGTACAAAAATACATCTTGACCAAAAGGCTTCTCAAGCCATCATATACAAAACACAAGGAAATGCAAGCTAAGAAGCATGATCTTCAAGATGCTACAAAATGCGAATCCAAAACAAGTTACAAAGCACATCTAGGCGTCGCCGCCGTCCTACTCATCACCTACATATATATAGAGAGGGTGAGCTTGGATACTCAGTGAATGGTACAAGTAATAAAGGGCTTGCATGCATGATATCCGAGATCCTTAACGAAACATTACATAATCATATCTTGTAACAAAACATGGGATGAATCAAGTTCATCTAACAAATCTTTCAAGCTTCATCAATCAAGTCTTTCAAGGCTTTCAAGTTTCAAGGGATGACATTAACAAAGGTTGTGCTACAAATGCTTATAGTCCCCTAGCACGTACGGACTTTCAGAGGTTTGTGCTACAAATGCTTATAGTCCCCTAGCATGTGCGGACTTTCAAAGGTTTGTTATCAAAACCAAAGCTAATACTTGACACACAAAATAGGAATAGTCATTCATGCTTAACAAATACTTTTCCAAAACAAGCGAGGCAAAGCATTAACAAAACTTTATAACATAACTTTATTAAAAATACCACTCACTTAGTTCTTCAAACGTCAGGGTTACAAGCGAGAGTCCAAGTCCTGACAAACACATGGCAAAGTCTATTGAATGCACTTTCAAACAAGCTTCACATGCATACAGATGATCTCGGCATTCTTCAAAAGCTAAGTCAAATCAAAACAAAACACTGTTTCCCATCTCGGGAAAACATGCTGGGCACCAACCAGGTCTTGGCCGAGGTCCCACACCTTCACGCCAAGGTGTGGTCCCGACGGCCACATTCAAAAGCAAGGTCGGGAAAATCTGGGTTTCCCTTTGAAGAACATGAAGAACATGAAAATTGAGAAGATGAAGAGCATGCATGCTTAACTCACAACTTGTTATTACAAAATCTGAGATTTCATGCTATGAGTTCGAAAACATGGACCTGGGTACCCATACTTGAAGATCTAATGAAAACAAACACAAAAATATGGTTCTCGACACAAACTTTCGGATCAAAACAAGACTTTTCTTCAAGAACACATGAACACTATCTTTTCTTTCTAGAACCAACTTTAAATCGATGCATGGCATGTAGAACAGGTTCGATCATGCAATGCAGCTAGATGATTAATAAGAACAACAAAAGTAGATTAAGATTCTAACATCAAAACTCGAATCTAACGGTTTAAACTCCAACGATCAAGCTTGGAAGTCTACTTCCTCACTCAAAACTTCTCCTTCTTCTTCCTAGATCTTCTCTCTCCTCAAGAACAAAGAAATATAACAAATAATACATTTCTCTCTCTGCCGGCTGATTTAACACTCAGCTTGGACACGTGGCACAACCGGGTTGGTTCTCCTCAAAAGGTGACTGACTGAAAAGACAAGACTATGACAAAGTGTATTCAACAAGCTAGACGGTAAGCCACTCCGGTAGATAAAGATCTCGGCTAAGAACAGGGCATCGGCAAGTAGGGGAACAATGATCTCGGCTAGGAGAGACAACACTTGGCCTAGCTGTGCCACACCTCGTCCTAGATGTGCCACACCTCAGTCTAGGTCATACCAATCCAGGAACAAGATCACTTGGGTTCAAGGATAACATCTCGGCCCAGATAATACACATCTCGGCCTTGGTGATGAACACCTCGGCCTAGATAATGACATATCGGCCAATATGTCAGGGTGCGAGTGGAGGTCAACCAAAGAGATTCCAGGATGGTTCTAGTTGTAAGAGTATCAAAGGAGCGACCTAGGCTTAAGATGACCTCGGCTAAAATTTACACCAAGCAAGGAACAAAGTATGCAAGTAACACTTATGCAAGACAAATCAAGGTTTGCAAATGCAACTTATCAAGACAAGATCATGTAATATATGCAAGCATGACTAGAGTAAAGTGAGGGTTGTTACAAAATTACTGAGAATTTAGTGGGAATTTGCTGAGTACTTTACTGAGAATCTACTGAGTAAGTTACTGAGAATTTACTGGGAATTTTACTGAGAATTTACATTGTAATTTACCAAGTAATTTGTTGAGTTATTTACTGGGAATTTACTGAACAATTTACTGAGTAATTTACAGAGTAATTTACTGGGAATTTACTTACTAATTTACTGAGAATTTATTGGGAATTTACTTACTAATTTACTGAGAATTTATTGGGAATTTACTGAGTAATTTACTTAGAATTTACTGGGAATTTACTGAATAATTTAGTGAGTAAGTTACTGAGAATTTATTAGGAATTTACTGAATAATTTAATGAGAATTTAATGGGAATTTACTGAGTAATTTACTGAGAATTTACCGAGTAATATATTGATAATTTATTTAGAATTTACTAAGTAATTTACAGAGAAATTAGTAAGTAATTTATTGAGAATTTACAGAGAATTTACTGTGTAATTTACTAAAAATTTACTGACAATTTATTGAGTGATTTACTGATAAATTTATTTGGAATTTACTAAGTAATTTAATGTGAATTTACTGAGTACTTTACTAAGTAATATACTGATAAATTACTAGGAATTTATTGAGAATTTACTGGAAATTTATTGAGTAATTTATGGAGAATTTACTGAGAATGTATTGTGCAATTTACTGAGTAATATTCTGAGAATTTACTGAGTAATTTACTAAGTAATTTATTGGGAATTTACTGAGTAATTTACTAAGAATTCAGTAGGTAATTTACTGAATAATGTACTGAGTAATTTACAGAGAATTTACTGAGCAATTTTCCATGAATTTACAGGAAATTTATTGGGAATTTACTAAGTACTTTACTGAGAATTTACTGAGTAAGTTGCTGAGTAATTCACTGAGTTATTTACTGAGAATTCACTGAGTAATTTACAAAGTTTTTACTGAGAATTTATTGAGTAATTTACTTAGAATTTACTGGTAATTTATTTAGAATTTACTGAGTAATTTACTGAGAATTTTCCGAGTAATCTACAGAGAATTTGCTGGGAATTTATTGAGTAATTTACTGGGAATTTACTAAGTAATTTTTTGAGAATTTACTGGTAATTTACTCAATAATTTACTAAGAAATTATAGGGAATTTACTAAATAATTTACAGATAATTTAGTGAGTAATTTACGTAGTAATTTACTGAGAATTTATGGGGAATTTACTGAGAATTTCTAGGCAATTTATTGACAATTTACTTAGTATTTACAGAGAATTTATTGGGAATTTTCTGAGAATTTATTGAGTAATTTACTGAGATTTTTTTCAGAATTTACTAGGAATTTATTGAGTAATTTAATGGGTATTTAGGGAGTAATTTATCAAGAATTTACTGAGAATTTATAGAGTAACTTACCGAGAATTTAATGAGAATTTACTAAGAATTTTTTGAGTAATTTACTGAGAGTTTACTAAGTAGTTTACTGAGTTATTACTGAGAATTTACTGAGTAATTTACTAAGAATTTATTGAGAAATTTACTAGGAATTTACGAAGTAATTTATTGAGAATTTACTGAAAATTACTGAGAATTTACTTGGAATTTATTGAGTAATTTATTGAGAATTTACTAGGAATTTACCGAGTAATTTACTGAGAATTTACTTATAATTTACTTAGAATTTGCTGGTAATTTGTTGAGAATTTACTGGGAATTTACAGTGTAATTTACTAAGAAAATTACAAAGAATTTACAGGGAATTTACTAATTAATTTATTGAGAATTTGCTGAATAATTTACAGGGAATTTACTGAGAATTTACTAGGAATTTACTGAAAATTTACTGAGTAATTTACTGAGAATTTACTCGGAATATACTGAGTAATTTACTGGGAATTGACTGCATAATTTTCGTAGAATTTACAGAGTAATTTATGGAGAATTTATAGGGAATTAACTGAGTAATTTACTAAGAATATACTGGGAATTTAATGAGTAATTTGCTGTGAATTTACTGAGAATTTACTATGTGATTTACTGAGTAATTTACTGAGAATTTACTGGGTAATTTGCTGAGAATTTACTGAGTAATTTATTTAGTAATTTACTTAGAATTTGATGAGAATTTATTGAGTGATGTACTTTGTAATTTACTGAGACTTTACAGAGTAATTTAATGAAAATTTATTGGGAATTTACTGAGTAATGTATTGAGTAATTTTCTGAGAATTTATTGAGTAATTTTCTAAGAATTTACTGGGAATTTACTAAGTAATTTAATCAGAATTTATAGAGAATTTATTTAGTGATTTACTGAATAATTTATTGAGAATTTACTAAGTAATTTACTGAGAATTTACTAAGTAATCTACTTTGAATTTATTGGAAATTTGCTAAGTTATTTACTGAGAATTTACTAAGTAATTTACCGTGAATATACTTATAATTTATTGAGAATTTATTGAGAAATTTATTAAGAATTTATAGAGTACTTTACTAAGAATTTATTTGGAATTTACTGAGCATGTTACTAAGAATTTACTTAGTAATTTTTTGAGAATTTACTAAGTAATTTACTGAGAATTTACTGGGAATTTTCTGAACAATTTACTGGGAATTTCCTTAGTAATTTACTGAGAATTAATAAGAATTTATTAGGAATTTACTCAAAATTTACTGAGTAATTTACTGAGAATTTGCTGGGAATTTATTGAGTAATTTACTGAGAATTTATTGATAATTTACTAAGTAATTTACTTGGAATTTAGGAAGTAATTTACTGAGAATTTGCTGGGAATTTACTGTGCAATTTACTGAGAATTTAGTTGGAATTTACTGAGTAATTTACCGAGAATTTAATGAGAATTTACTAGGAATTTACTGAGAGTTTACTGAGTAATTTTCTGAGTAATTACTGAGAATTTACTAGGAATTTAATGAGTAATTAACTTAGATTTGATTGAGAAATTTACAGGGAATTTACTGAGAATTTATCGAGTAATTTACTGGGAATTTATTGAAAATTTACTGAGAAGTTAGTGAATAATTTACTAAGAGTTTACTTGAAATTTACTGAGTGATTTACTGAATAATTTATTGAGAATTTATTGGAAATTTATTGAGTAATTAACGAGAATTTACTTAAAACTTACTTAGTAATTCACCAAGAATTTGTTGATTAATTTACTGAGAATTTACTGGGAATTTTCAAGGTAATTTAGTGAGAATTTACTAGGAGTTTACTGAGTAATTTTCTTAGAATTTTTTGAGAATTTAATGAGAATTTACTAAGTAATTTACTTGAGAATTTATGTGGAATTTACAGGGAATTTACTATGTAATTTACTTGAATTTACTGAGTAATTTACGGATAATTTAGAGAGAATTTATTGAGAATTAACTGAGTAATTTACTAGGAATTTACTGAGTAATTTCTTGAGGATTTACTGAGTAATTTTTTGAGAATTTACTGTGTAATTTACTAAGTAATTTACTTTGTAATTTATTGAGAATTTGATCAGAATTTTCTGAGTAATTTAATGAGAATTTACTGGAAATTTGTTGAGTAATTTACTGAAAATTTATAGAGAATTTACTGAGTGATTTACTGAGTAATGTATTGAGAATTTACAGAGTAATTTATGAGCAATTTACTGAGAATTTATTGGGAATTTACCGAGTTATTTACTACGAATTTACTCGAAATTTATTGAGTAATTTACAGAGAATTTATTGGGAATTTAATGAGTTATTTACTACGAATTTACTCGAAATTTATTGAGTAATTTATAGAGAATTTATTGGAAATTTGCTGAGAATTTACTGGGAATTTACCGAATAATTATTGATAATTTACAGAGAATTTATTGAGAATTTAATGTGCAAATTACTGAGAATTTACTAGGAATTTATTGAGTAATTTAATAAGAATTTACTTAGTAATTTACTGGGAATTTACTGAGTTACTTATTGAGAATTAACGGAGAATTTGTTGGGAATTTACTGTGTAAATTACTGAGAATTTTCTGGGAATTTACAAGGAATTTTCTAAAAATTTACTGGGAATTTAGTGAGTAATTTACTGAGAATTTACAGAATAATTTACTGAGAATTAATTGGAATTTATCGAGTAATTTTCAGAGAATTTACCGAATAATTTACGACGAATTTAGTAAGTAATTTATAGAGAATTTATTGAGAATTGACTGGAAATTTCTTGAGTAATTTACTTGGAATTTTCTAAGTAATTTACGAGGAATTTACTGAGTAATTTATGAAGTAATTTATTAGGAATTTATTAAGTTATTTACTGAGTAATGTACTGAGTAATTTACTAAAAATATACAGAGTAATTTACTGAAAATTTACTTGGAATTTACTGAGTAATTTACTGAGAATTTCCTAGGTAATTTACTTAGAATTTACAGAGAATTTACTGAGTAATTTACTGAGAATTTACTGAGTAATTTATTGAAAATGTACTGAGTAAATGTAATAGCCCTCACACTGTCCTAACCATACTCATATGCATTTTATACGATTTTTGCTCTAATTGAGCTTGCACTTCATTCTTGTTCTTGTTTTGCTTGAATGTTACTTGTAAGCTTCGTTCCTTGTTGGTGTGTGTGTCTGACCTAGAGTAAACCAAGCCGAGGTCACCTTAAGTCTAGAACTACCTTGGAACCCTTTTCCGGTAGACCTCCACCCCTGCCCTAACATGTTGGCCGAGATGTCACTATCTAGGCCGAGGTGTTCACCACCAAGGCCGAGATGTGTATTATCTAGGCCGAGATGTTACCCTTGAACCCAAGTGATCTTGCTCCTGGACTGGTACGACCTAGACCGAGGTGTGGCACATCTAGGCCGAGGTGTGGCACAGCTAGGCCGAGTGTTGTCCTTTCTGGCCGAGGTCATTGTTCCTTTGCTTGCCGAAGTCTTGTTATTAGCCGATGTCATTACTCGCCGAAGTTCCCTTGCCGCCTAGCTTGTTGAACACACTTTGTCATAGTCTTGTCTTTTCAATCAGTCACCTTTTTGAGTTGAACCAACCAACCATTGCCACGTGTCCAGGCTGAGTGTTAAGTCAACCGGCAAGCCCAGAAACGTATCATTTTGTATCATATTCTTGTTCTTAAGGAGAGAGAAGCTCTAGAAGAAGAAAGAGGAGTTTTAGAGTGAGAGAGTAGATTGCAAGCTTGATTCGTGGAGTTCAAACCGTTTGATTTGTGTTTTGAGGTTAGAACCCTAATCTACTCTTGTTGTTCTTATTGATCATCTAACTGCATTGCATGATCGAATCTGTCTTGCATGCCATGCATTGATTTAAAGTTGGTTTTAGAAAGAGAAGTTAATGTTCATGTGTTCTTGAAGAAAAGCCATGATTTGATCCGAAAGCTTGCATGAAGATTCATGTATTTGTGTTTGTTTTCCCAAAATCTTCAAGTGTGAGTACCCAGGTCCATGTTTTCGAACTCATAGCATGAAAATCCCAGATTTTGAGATAACAAGATGTGATTGAACATTCATAATTTCCATGTTCATGTTCTTCAGCAGAGGGAAACTCGGATTTTCCCGACTTCACATCCTTGAATGTGGCCCTCGGGACCACACCTCGGCGAGGAGGTGTGGAACCTCGGCCTAGACCTGGTTAGTGCCCAGCATGTTTTCCCGAGATGAGAAACAACGTTTTATTTTGATTTGACTTAGCTTTTGAAGAATGCCGAGATCATCTGTATGTATGTGAAACTTGTTTGAAAATGCATTCAACAGATTTCTGCCATGTGTTTGTAGGACTTGAACTTGCCTTGACCCCGACGTTTGAAGAACTAAGTGAGTGGTATTTCTAATAAAGCTATGTTATAATGTTTTAATAAGCTTTGGTTTGCTTTGTTCGAAAAGTGTTTGTAAGCATGAACGATTATTCCTACTTTGTGTATCAAGCATTATATCTTGTTTTGATGACATTCTTGGAAAGTCCTTACGTGCTGGAGGACTCTAAGCATTTGCAGCACAATCTTAAGAGTCCGTACGTGCTAGGGGACTATAAGCATTTGTAGCACAAAGTTTGGAAGTCCGTACGTGCTAGGGGACTATAAGCATTTGTAGCACAAAGTTTGGAAGTCCGTATGTGCTAGGGGACTCTAAGCATTTGTAGCACAAGTCCTTAGTGTTCGGGGACTATAATGCAACGACACCTTTGCTTTGAGATATCTCCCTTGCCTTGTCTTGTCTTGTCTTGCCACCGACGGTTTTACTGCGTGGGTTTGTTTGTCTGGAATGTCATTACTTGTACTATATTGATGCTAGTAAGCATCCCTTGAAGCTTGAAAGTTTTGATTGATGGACTTGGTTCATCCCTTGACTTTGCACTGGATATATGTTATGTATTGTTTTGTCAAAATTTGGAATATCTGTCATGCAACCCCTTTATTATTTATACCATTCACTGAGCGTCCAAGCTCACCCCTCTCTATATATATGTAGGTGACGAGCAGGACGGCGGTGACGCCTAGATGTACTTGCCCCTTGTTTTGGATTTTACACTTTTGCAACATCTTGAAGATCATGCTTCTTAGTTATATTTCATTGTATCTTGTAATTGATGGCTGAGAAGCCTTTTGGTCAAGATGTATTTTTGTACTTCATTTTGTTGTATTAAAGCTATGTAATGATGTATGACATTTCATTTAACTTATGCACTGCTCTTACGGACTACTTGGCTTTAATTTATTGCTTCCGCATTTGTAAGCCCCTATGTATATTCTGATCTATGTGTGAATTCTTGTAAGTGGCCCTGGTAATCTCGAATTACTGGCCATCATGGCACCATTCTACTAGGGGCGGAATGGGGTCGTGACAATAAATTACTAAGTAATTTAATGAGAATTTATTGAGAATTTACTGAATAATTTACTAGGAGTTTATGGAGTAATTTACTGATAATTTACTTAGAATTTGCTGGAAATTTACTGGAAATTTATTGAGAATTTACTTGGAATTTACTGAGAATTTACTGACTAATTTATTGAGAATTTTCTGGAAACATACAGAGTAATTATTGAGAATTTACTGAAAATTTACAAAGTAATTTACCGAGAATTTACAGGGAATTTACTGAGAATTTATTGAGAAATTTAATGAGAATTTACTGAAAATTTATGGCGTAATTTTCTGAAAATTTACTGAGTAATTTAATGAGATTTTACTGAGTAATTTTCTCAGAATTTCTGGGAATTTACTGAGTGATCTACTGAGTAATTTATTGACAATTTAATTGGAATTTGCTGTGTACTTTACTGAAAATTTTCTTAGAATTTACTAGAAATTTACTTAGATTTATTGAGTAATTTGCTGAGAATTTACCGAGAATTTTCTGGTAATTTACAAAGTAATTTACTAACAACTTACTTGGAATTTACTGAGTAATATATTGAGTAATATACTGAGTAGTTTACTGAGTAATTTACTGAGAATTTACTAGGTAATTTACTTAGAATTTACGGAGAATTTACTAAGAATTTACTGAGTAATTTATTGAAAATGTACTGAGTAACTTACAGAATAATTTAATGAGATTTTACTGAGTAATTTTCTCAGAATTTACTAGGAGTTCACTAAGTAATTTACTAAGAATTTACTGAGTGATCTACTGAGTAATTTATTGAGAATTTAATGGGAATTTACTGAGTACTTTACCAAAAATTTTCTTAGAATTTACTTAGTAATTTATTTAGAATTTATTGAGTAATTTGCAAAGAATTTACCGACAATTTTCTGGTAATTTACAGAGTAATTTACTGACAATTTAGTTGGAATTTACTGAGTAATGTATTGAGTAATATATTGAGTAATTTACTGAGAATTTACTGGGTAATTTACTTTGAATTTACGAAGAATTTACTGAGTAATTTATTGAAAATGTACTGAGTAACTTACGGAGTAATTTAATGAGAATTTACTGGGAATTTACTGAATAATTTACTGGGAGTTTATGGAGTAATTTACTGAGAGTTTACTGAGAATTTGCTGGGAATTTATTGAAAATTTATTAAGAATTTACTTGGAATTTACTGACTAATTTATTAAGAACTTAATGAGAATTTACTGGAAACATATAGAGTAATTACTAAGAATTTACTGAAAATTTACAAAGTAATTTACCAAGAATTTACAGGGAATTTACTGAGAATTTATTGAGAAATTTAATGAGAATTTACTGAAAATTTATTGCGTAATTTTCTGAGAATTTACTGAGTAATTTAATGAGATTTTACTGAGTAATTTTCTCAGAATTTACTGGGAGTTTACTGAGTAATTTACTAAGAATTTACTGGGAATTTACTGAGTGATCTATTGAGTAATTTATTTAGAATTTAATGGGAATTTGCTGAGTACATTACCGAAAATTTTCTTAGAATGTACTTAGTAATTTATTTAGAATTTATTGAGTAATTTGCTGAGAATTTACCGAGAATTTTCTGATAATTTACAGAGTAATTTACTGACAATTTACTTGGAATTTATTGAGTAATGTATTGAGTAATGTATTGAGTAATATACTGAGTAATTTACTGAGAATTTACTAGGTAATTTACTTTGAATTTACGGAGAATTTACTGAGTAATTTATTGAAAATGTACTGAGTAACTTATTGAGTAATTTAATGAGAATTTATTGAGAATTTACTGAATAATTTACTGTGAGTTTATGGAGTAATTTACTGAGAATTTACTGAGAATTAGTTGAGAATTTACTGAAAATTTCTTGAGAATTTACTTAGAATTTCTTGGAAACATACAGAGTAATTACTAAGAATTTAAGGAAAAGTTACAAAGTAATTTACCGAGACTTTACAGGGAATTTATTGAAAAATTTAATGAGAATTTATTGAAAATTTATTGCGTAATTTTCTGAGAATTTATTGAGTAATTTAATGAGATTTTGCCGAGTAATTTTCTCAGAATTTACTGGGAATTTACTGAATAATTTACTAAGAATTTATTGGGAATTTACTGAGTGATTTATTGAGTAATTTATTGAGAATTTAATGGGAATTTACTGAGTACTTCACCGAAAATTTTCTTAGAATTTACTAGGAATTTACTTAGTAATTTATTTAGAATTTATTGAGTAATTTGTTGAGAATTTACCGAGAACTTTCTAGTAATTTACAGAGTAACTTACTGACACTTTACTTGGAATTTACTGAGTAATTTACTGAGAATTTTTTGGGTAATTTACTTAGAATTTACGGAGAATTTACTGGGTAATTTACTTTGAATTTATTGAGTAATTTATTGAAAATGTACTGAGTAACTTACTAGGTAATTTAATGAATATTTATTGAGAATTTACTGAATAATTTACTGGGAGTTTATGGAGTAATTTATTGATAATTTACTGAGAATTTGCTGGGAATTTACTAAAAATTTATTGAGAATTTACTTGGAATTTACTGACTAATTTATTGAGAACTTAATGAGAATTTACTGGAAACATACAGAGTAATTACTAAGAATTTACTGAAAATTTACAAAGTAATTTATCGAGAATTTACAGGGAATTTACTGAGAATTTATTGAGAAATTTAATGAGAATTTAATGAAAATTTACTGTGTAATTTTCTGAGAATTTATTGAGGAATTTAATGAGATTTTACTGAGTAATTTTCTCAGAATTTATTGGGAGTTTACTGAGTAATTTACTAAGAATTTACTGGGAATTTACTGAGTGATCTACTGAGTAATTTATTTAGAATTTAATGGGAATTTGCTGAGTACATTACCGAAAATTTTCTTAGAATTTACTAGGAATTTACTTAGTAATTTGTTTAGAATTTATTGAATAATTTGCTGAGAATTTACCGAGAATTTTCTGGTAATTTACAGAGTAATTTACTAACAATTTACTTGGAATTTATTGAGTAATGTATTGAGTAATATACTGAGTAATTTACTGGGTAATTTACTTTGAATTTACGGAGAATTTACTGAGTAATTTATTGAAAATGTACTGAGTAACTTACTGAGTAATTTAATGAGAATTTATTGAGAATTTACTGGGAGTTTATTAAATAATTTACTGGGAGTTTATGGAGTAATTTACTGATAATTTATTGAGAGTTTACTGAGAATTTGCTGGGAATTTACTAAAAATTTATTGAGAATTTACTTGGAATTTATTGAGAATTTAATGAGAATTTACTAGAAACATACAGAGTAATTACTAAGAATTTACTGAAAATTTAGAAAGTAATTTACCAAGAATTTAAATGGAATTTACTGAGAATTTATTGAGAAATTTAATGAGAATTTATTGAAAATTTACTGCGTAATTTTCTGAGAATTTACTGAGTAATTTAATGAGATTTTACTGAGCAATTTTCTCAGAATTTACTGGAAGTTTACTGAGTAATTTACTAAGAATTTATTAGGAATTTACTGAGTGATCTACTGAGTAATTTATTGAGAATTTAATGGGAATTTGCTGAGTACTTTACCAAAAATTTTCTTAGAATTTACTTTGTAATTTACTTAGAATTTATTGAGTAATTTACTAAGAATTTACCGAGAATTTTCTGGTAATTTACAGAGTAATTTACTGACAATTTACTTGGAATTTATTGAGTAATGTATTGAGTAATATACTGAGTAGTTTACTGAGAATTTACTTGGAATTTACTGAGTAATTTACTGGGTAATTTACTTAGAATTTACGGAGAATTTACTGAGAATTTATTGATAAATTTATTGAAAATGTACTGAGTAACTTACTGAGTAATTTAATGAGAATTTATTGAGAATTTACTGGGAATTTACTGAATAATTTACTTAGAGTTTGTGGAGTAATTTTCTGAGAGTTTACTGAGAATTTGCTGGGAATTTACTGAGAATTTATTGAGAATTTAATGAGAATTTACTGGAATCATACAGAGTAATTACTGGGAATTTACTAAATGTTTACAAAGTAATTTACCGAGAATTTACAAGGAATTTATTGAGAATTTACTGAAAATTTACTGCGTAATTTTCTAAGAATTTACTGAGTAATTTATTGAGATTTTACTAAATAATTTTCTTAGAATTTACTGGAAATTTACTGAGTGATCTACTGAGTAATTTATTGAGAATTTAATGGGAATTTGCTGAGTACTTTACCGAAAATTTTCTTAGAATTTACTAGGAATTTACTTAAAATTTATTGAGTAATTTGCTGAGAATTTACCAAGAATTTTTTGGTAATTTACTGACAATTTACTTGGAATTTACTGAGTAATGTATTGAGTAATATACTGAGTAGTTTACTGATTAATTTACTTAGAATTTACTTGAAATTTACTTGGAATTTATTGAGTAATTTACTAAGAATTTACTGGGTAATTTACTTAGAATTTATGGAGAATTTACTGAGAATTTATTGAGTAATTTATTGAAAATGTACTGAGTAACTTATTGGGTAATTTAATGGGAATTATTGAGAATTTACTGGGAATTTATTGAATAATTTATTAGGAGTTTATGGAGTAATTTATTGAGTGTTTATTGAGAATTTGCTGGGAATTTACTGAAAATTTATTGAGAATTTACTGAGTAATTTATTGACTAATTTATTGAGAATTTAATAAGAATTTACTGTAAACATACAGAGTAATTATTGAGATATTTTTTGAAAATTTAGAAAGTAATTTACCGAGAATTTACAAGGAATTTACTGAGAATTTAGTGAGAAATTTACTGAAAATTTACTGCATAATTTTCTGAGAATTTAATGAGATTTTACTGAGTAATTTTCTAAGAATTTACTGAGAATTTACTGAGTAATTTACTGAGTAATTTTCTAAGAATTTACTGGGAATTTACTGAGTAATTTACTTAGAATTTATTGGGAATTTACTGAGTGATCTACTGAGTAATTTATTGAGAATTTGCTGAGTACTTTACCGAAAATTTTCTTAGAATTTACTAAGAACTTACTTAGTAATTTACTTAGAATTTATTAAGTAATTTGTTGAGAATTTACCGAGAATTTTCTGGTAATTTACAGAGTAATTTACTGACAATTTACTTGGAATTTACTGAGTAATGTATTGAGTAATATGCTGAGTAGTTTACTGAGTAATTTATTGAGAATTTACTGGGTAATTTACTTAGAATTTACGGAGAATTTACTGAGTAATTTATTGAAAATGTACTGATTAACTTACTGAGTAATTTAATGAGAATTTATTGAGAATTTAATGGGAATTTACTGAGTAATTTACTAGGAGTTTATGGAGTAATTTACTGATAATTTACTGAGAATTTGCTGGGAATTTACTGAAAATTTATTGAGAATTTACTGAGTAATTTACTGACTAATTTATTGAGAATTTACTGGAAACATATAGAGTAATTACTAAGAATTTACTGAAAATTTACAAAGTAATTTACCGAGAATTTACTGGGAATTTATTGAGAAATTTAATGAAAATTTACTGAAAATTTACTGCGTAATTTTCTGAGAATTTATTGAGTAATTTAATGAGATTTTACTGAGTAATTTTCGTAGAATTTACTGAGTAATTTACTTAGAATTTACTGAGTGATCTACTGAGTAATTTATTGAGAATTTAATTGGAATTTGCTAAGTACTTTACCGAAATTTTTCTTAGAATTTACTAGGAATTTACTTAAAATTTATTGAGTAATTTGCTGAGGAGTTATCGAGAATTTTCTGGTAATTTATAGAGTAATTTACTGACAATTTACTTGGAATTTACTAAGTAATGTATTGAGTAATATACTGAGTAATTTACTGAGAATTAACTTTGAATTTACTGAGAATTTTCTGGTAATTTACTTAGAATTTACAGAGAATTTACTGAGTAATTTATTGAAAATGTACTGAGTAACTTACTAAGTAATTTAATGAGAATTTATTGATAATTTACTGGGAATTTACTGAATAATTTACTGGGAGTTTATGGAGTAATTTACTGATAATTTACTGAGAGTTTACTGAGAATTTATTGAAAATTTATTAAAAATTTACTGAGTAATTTACTGACTAATTTATTGAGAATTTAATGAGAATTTACTAGAAACATACAGAGTAATTATTGAGAAATTACTAAAAATTTACAAAGTAATTTACCGAGAATTTACAGGAAATTTATTGAGAATCTATTGAGAAATTTAATGAGAATTTACTGAAAATTTACTGCGTAATTTTTTGAGAATTTACTGAGTAATTTAATGAGATTTTACTGAGTAATTTTTTTAGAATTTACTGGGAATTTACTAAGTGATCTATTGAGTAATTTATTGAGAATTTAATGGGAATTTGCTGAGTATTTTACCGAAAATTTTCTTAGAATTTACTAGGAATTTACTTAGAATTTATTGAGTAATTTGATGAGAATTTACCGATAATTTTTTGGTAATTTACAGAGTAATTTATTGACAATTTGCAGAGTAATTTACTTTTGCTGAGAATTTACCAGGAATTTACTAGGTAATTTAATGAGAAATTTAATGGGAATTTTCTAATTAATTTATTGGGAATGTACAGAGTAATTTGCAGGGAATTTACTGGAAATTTACTGAGAATTTACTCGGAGTTTACTAAGTAATTTACTGAAAATTTACGAAGTCATTTACTAAGAATTTAATGAGTAACATACTGATAATTTACTGTAAATTTACTGAGTAATTTACTGAGAATTTACTAGAAATTTACTGAGTAATTTACGGAGAATTTACGGAAAATTTATTGGGAATTAACTGAGTAATTTACTGTGTAATTTACTGGGAATTTACTGAGTAATTTACAAAGTAATCTGCTGAGAATTTAATGAGTAATTTAATTAGTAATTGACTGAGAATTTGATTGGAATTTACTGAGTAATGTACTAAGTAATTTATACAGAATTTACTAAGTATTTTAATGAGAATTTACTGGGAATTTACTGAGTAATGTACTAAGTAATTTACCGAGAATTTACTGAGTAATTTACTCGGAATTTACGGAGAATTTACTTAGTGATTCACTGAGTAATTTATTGAGAATTTACTGAGAAATTACTGAGAAATTTTCTGAGAATTTATAGGGAATTTAGGGACTAATTTAGTGAGAATTTACTTAGTGATTTACTAAGTCATTTACTTGGAATTTTCTGAGTTATTTTCTGAGAATTTACTCGGAATTTACTGAGAATTTACGGAGAATTTACTTGGAATTTACTGAGAATTTATTGCAAATTTACTGAGTAAGTTATTGAGAATTTACTAAGTAATTTACTGAGAATTTACTAGGAATTTACTAAGTAATTTACTGAGTGATTTACTGAGAATTTACTAGGAATTTACTGAATAATTTAGTGAGTAATTTACTAAGAATTTAGTGGGATTTTACTAAGTAATTCACTGGGAATTTACGGAGTAATTTACTGAGAATTTAATAGGAATTTAGTGAGAATTTATTGAGTAATTTACTGAGAATTTACGGAGAATTTACTGAGTAATTTACTAGGAATTTACTAGGATTTTATTTAGAAATTTATTGAGTAATTTAGCTAGAATTTACTGAGTAATTTACTAAATAATGTATTGAGTAATTTACTGAGAATTTATTTGAAATTTACTGAGTAATTTGCTGACAATTTATTGAGTAATTTACTGAGAATTTATTAAGTAATTTAATGAGTAATTTACGTAGAAATTTTCTGAGTAATTTAGTGAGAATTTACTGAGTAATTTACAGAGAATTTATTTGAAATTTACTGAGTAATTTGCTGAGTAATGTACTAAAAATTTACTGGGTAATGCATTGAGCAATTTACGGAGATAGTATTGAGAATTTTCTGAGTAATTTATTGAGAGTTTACTGAGAATTTACTGAGTAGTTTACTTAGAATTTACTGAGAATTTTCGGAGAATTTATTGAAAATTTACTGAGTAATTTAATGAGAATTACTGGAATTTATGGGGAATTTACTGAATAACTTACCCAGTAATTTACAGAGAATTTGCTGGTAGTTTCCTGAATAATTTACTGAGTAAGTTACTTAGTAATTTAATGAAAATTTGTTGAGAATTTATTAGAAATTTACTGAGTACTTTACTTAGAATTTACTACGAATTTACTGAGTAATTTGCAGAGAATTTACTAGGAATTCACTACGAATTTACTGAGAATTCACAGAGTAATTTACTAAGAATTTATTTCAAATTTACTGCGAATTTACTAAGTAATTTACTAAGAGTTTACTGAGTAATTACAAAGAATTTATTGAGAATTTACTAAGTAATTTACTGAGAATTTATTGAGTAATTTATTGAGAATTTACTGGGAATTTTTCGCGTAATTTACTGAGAATTTTCAGAGTAATTACTTAGAATTTGCTGGGTAATTTACTCAGAATTTACTGAGAATTTTGCTGAGAATTTACTGAAAATTTATTGGGAATTTACTGAGTAAATTGCTGAGAATTTACTTGAAATTTACTGAATAATTTTCTGAGAATTTACTGAGTAATTTTCTGAGAATTTACTGGTAATTTATTGAGTAATTTATTGAGAATTACTGGTAATTTACTAGGAAATTTACTGAGAATTCACAAGGAATTTACTAATTAATTTACTGAGTAATTTACCGAGAATTTACTTAGTAGTTTACTGAGAATTTACTGGGAATGTACTGAGTTATTTACAGAGAATTACTAAGAATTTATTGGGAAATTTACTAATTAATTTATTGAGAATTTACAGAGTAATTTACGGAGAATTTAGTTAGTAATTTACTGAAAATTTAGTGGGAATTTACTGAGTAATTTAAGGGGAATTTATTGAGAATTGACTGGGAATTGTTGAGTAATTCATTAAGAATTTACTTAGTAATTTACTGAGTAATTTACTGGGAATTTGCTGAGTAATTTATTTGGAATTTAGTGAGTAATTTACGGAGTAATTTGCTGGGAATTTACTGAGTAATTTACTGAGTAATGTACTGAGAATTTTCTTGGAATTTACTGAGTAATTTACTTAGAATTTATTGAGTCATTTATTGAGAATTTACTAGGAATTTACAGCGTCATTTTCTGAAAATTTATAGGGTAATTACTTAAAATTTACACAGAATTTACTGAAAATTTATTATGAATTTATCGAGTAATTTACTAAGAATTTACTGGGAATTTACTGAGTGATTTACTGAGAATTTACGGACAATTTACTGAGTAATTACTGAGAATTTACTGAAAATTTACTGAGTACTTTACTGACAATTTACTGAGAATTTATTACTTTACTGAGTACTTTACTGAGAATTTACCGAGTTATTTACTAGGAATTTACAAAACAACTTACTGAGTAATTTATAGAGTAATTTAGTGAGATTTTATTAGAAATTTACTTAGTAATTCACTGAGAATTTACTGAAAATTTACTGAGTAATTTATTGGGAATTTACTGAGTAATTTACTGAGTGATTTACTAAGAATTTACTAGGAATTTACTGAATAATTTAGTGAGTAATTTACTGAGAATTTACTGGGAATTTACTGAGAATTTAGTGAGTAATTTGCTGAGAATTTAGTGAGTAATTTATTGAGTAATTTACTGGGGTTTTAATTAGAAATTTACTGAGTAATTTTGTTAGAATTTACTGAGTAATTTACTAAGTAATGTACTAAGTAATTTACTGAGAATTTACTTGGAATTTACTGAGTAATTTGTTGAGAATTTATTGAGTAATTTACGGAGAATTTATTAAGTAATTTAATTAGTAATTGTGGAGAAGTGGTTCGGAAATACTCTTTGGATCTAGTAGGACGCTCATGATCCTCAGCTAGTCACCTGAAAATGAATGAACATCTCGGTCGGGGGTGCCGGAATTAGCACTCCGACGGATTAGTCAGTGTATACTCTCTTGGTTGCTTATATCTTAAGTTAAACTTATTTGTTCTCACCTGTCTCTTTTGGCTGATGCTCCTCTTATTTATAGTCGTCCTCGATGTTGATGGTTGGGCCCACCTTTCGTGTAATGAACAATCGCTCATTCGGCTATTTCTTCATATTCGGCTATCTCTTCATATTCGGCCCAATCTACAACTGAGAGACCGATTTGGATATTCGGCCTTTGTTCCTCAAGGCTGGAGTCGTATTGTACACGATCTAGGTTCCTTCTTTAATATAGTCGGCTATCCTACGTAATAATTTACTCGGCCCCCATAATTGCCCCCCAAACATCCTACTAACGTCAGTTAGACGGCATGTTTGGTTTTGGATTTAGAGGGTCAAAAAATACGGTGGTTTCCCTTTTTCCAATGCAAGCGTCAGAACGCCTACTCTTTTTAGGCAGGATTATAATTTCCCGCCCATTCGTACGCTTCATTCATTTAATACGATTTGAAACCATGTTGTCTCTTTGTTTGTATGCTTTTTCAAATGCACAAGGTTTCTCATTGGCTGTCAATTCACCTTCCTTGCTTCACGCCCTCTGCAACTTCTTTTCGTTCTTCATTGCCCTCATTTATTGTAAGTTCATCTCTCTTCCATTTCGACTCCTTTTCCTTGTTTGTTTACTGTTTAGAGTGCCCATTTTACCTTCTATGATGGCAAAACATCTGAGAGCCCTTCTTTCGGCGAAGCGAGTCTCTGGTTTTCGTCTTCATTTCTCCATTCCTGACGACGTCCATCTGTCGCTCTTGGCAGAGAACGTGATTGACACAGAGAGGACTGATGAAAGTACAATCGTCTTTCCTCTCCTGTCAATTGCTGAGGGGGCAGTCCGTTTCCCCCTTCATCCACTTTTGAGGGCTGTCTTTCGCCATTGGGGTTTAATCCCTTCTCAACCGAACGTGAACTTTTTTAGAATAATAATGGGGATTGTAGAACTAAACCAGCGCCTCAGGCTTGACCTTGGAATCCCTGTCATTCGGCATTGTTATGCCTTGGCCAAATCCACTGGTCGGCAGGGGCGCTATTTCCTTAGGGCCAAGGACACTAACCATCATCTGGTGACAATGCTTGCCAGCTCTGGTAAGCTTGTTGATGATGTCATGGTCGTTGTTCGTGGCAACTGGGAATTCGGCGAGGGCGAAGATTGTAGTGATCCAGTGCCTAGGCGAAGAGGCAAACCAGGTTGCCGTTTAATCCCCCACACGTTTTTATTAAATATTTACTTTGTTGAACTTCTACGTACTTACCGTTTTATTCGTGTAGGAAACGACTTGAAAAAAGTTCTCATTTTGGCCGACGAAGCTGTACTTGCACAGATCAAAGCTGCACTCCAGTTCTTCGGTCGTCCGAATCTTCAGAAGTAGGGGAGGGCGGCCCACATTCTTTTGAGATACGAGCTGACCTACACTACCTTCTCGGCCGCAGATAATATTCTGATTCCGAGGGGTGAACAGCACCTTACGGCGCTTGTTTTTCCCAGTTTCAAGAACCTTAGGCAGGTTGGTTTTGAGGCATCGGACTCAAAGCCGGCGGACGAACAAATAGTCGAAGGGGTCGCTGAGCAGTCGAACCAACCACCCTAGGACAGATCTGACGGATCAGAGGAAGAGGTTGACACGGCACTAAATTTGGCTTTCAAAGAAGCCAGCCTTAATCCTCCATCCACTTCTGGCCGAGCGGATGTGTCCTTCGAAGACATTTTCACCGACTTGAGGGACTTACCAGGCTCATATAGTGACGGCATGGCTGGTGAGTCGCTCACTTATGGCAATGCGGAAAAATGCCGAGAGGATGGCTGCCGGTAAGAGAGCCAAGGCCGAGAGAAGTGAACCTTCGCCCCCTCTATCCAATGCTAGGGCAGAAACTCCACCTGCCTCCGTTGAGGAGGTGATTCAGATTGATGTGGCCGAGACGGAGCTTGTTGTTGATCAACAAGACCTGACGGAGCAAAGGGGGGAAAAACGTCTGGCCGAAAAAGAAGCCGGATATTTGAAAGAACTAGTGGATAAACGGCCACGATTGGAGGAGTCGGACCTGGTCATGTCGTTCGTAATACAACCAAGGATAAGGAACACGCCGGTTGTGTCGGCTGCAAAAGACCCAACTGTGGCCTTGAGCTTGGCCTCCTTTATTTCACTGCCGGTTGATAGAGCAACCTTTAGGGCAGAGCACGATCTGCTGTCCATCGCATTAGCCGCTCAATCGGCGATATTGGTACGTGATTCTTAATTGTAATTTTGCAGGGATAACCAAAAGGAAATTTTATATTGGCTTACTGATTTCTTGTTTTGTAGGCGGCGGGTAGGATAGCTGAGATTAGCCGTCACCAACACGACGCTATCGAACAGATCGGCTTTCTCACGACCGAGGTGCAAAACGAGAAGGGGAAGGCAGTAGAGGCCTCTCTCAGAGCCGAATCCGAGGCCATGAAAGCGGCGGTAGAAAGAGCAAGGGCCGATGTTGAAGCAGATAAGGCCGAGGCTGCTGACCGACTGAGATTGGCCACCGAAGAGAGGGCAAATGCCAAGGAAGAAGCACTCAAATTGGCCAACGAGGCCATTGCCAAGCTGGAGACCGATTTGGAAGAGTCAAAGAGGGCGATAGCAAACGCCGAATCTGAGATCTCCAAGTCATTCCAAGCTGGCAAGGATGTAGCCTTGGAGAATTATGTAGAAGAGGTGCCGAAGTTCGAAAATAGGGGGTTCAAACACGGCTGGCTCAAAGCCTTAGCTGTCGCTAACATGGTATCAAAGTAGTTGATTCCATACGAACAGGTAGACGTTGAGCCGCTGGAGTCTGACCCTGAAAACTGATCTAGGGTCAAAAGTATTTTTTGTTTTGTTTTGGTAGATTTTGTTAGGTTTGGTTAGAGTTTTGTCAGAAGCTAATGAAGGGTAGTTTTCATTTGTAAAATGACTTCTGTTTGTACTCAATTTATGAATGAAAATTGCCTTTGCTTTTCAGCTTATTGAATGTGAATGAAAATTGCCTTTGATTTTCAGCTTATTGAATGTGCGTGTTAATAGCCAAGTTGTAACGCAACTATTAAATTAATTTGGCGCTAAATTAACTGCTTAGCTTCCAGCTTATCCTTTTGACAGAAAGGATTAATGTTGGGCCGAATAGATTAGTTAATTTGCCCTTGCCCCAGCGGATCAACGAATGTGGCCAACGATAATCGGCCATTCATGGATTGGCTGGGGCAACCTATCTTTTCGGCCTATCTTTTCGGCACAGACGATTGATGTTAGGCTGAATAGATTAGTTGATCTGCCCTTACCCTGGCGGATTAGTGAACGTGGCCAACGATAATCGGCCATTCATGGATTGGCTGGGGCAGCCTATCATTTCGGCACAAAGGATTGATATTAGGCACTAAGTTTTAACATAATTATTAAATTAATTTGGCGCTAAATTAACTGCTTAGCTTCCAGCCTATCCTTTTGGTAGTAAGGATTAATGTTGGGCTGAATAAATTAGTTAATCTGCCCTTGCCCCAGCGGATCAGTGAACGTGGCCAACGATAATCGGCCATTCGTGGATTGGCTGGGGTAGCCTATCTTTTCGGCACAAAGGATTGATATTAGGCCGAATAGATTACTTAATCTGCCCTTGCCCCAGCGGATTAGTGAATGTGGATGCCGATTAGAAGCCATTTATGCATTGGTTGGGGTAGCATTGAAGGGATCGCTTTGGGAGCGGTGCGCCCGTAGGTAATAAAAAGGGGGGTTGCTTCGTGCGCGTAGGTTCCATTAGTGTGTTCAAACTCAACTCAAACCAACCTGTCGAAGAAGGTTAAACAAGTGTGAATGTCAAGTAGACTATTCTTCAATAACAAAGGAGAAGGTAGGACATTGGCTGAGCTAGACGCAGTGATGAATCGAGGTGAGGGACCTTCACGAACGGGGAGTAGGACGTCTGGGGAGCGGGAAAGGCGTCACTCTCCACGTCGTTGAAGTAGGTCACCTAGAAGGGAGAAGCGACAGCAGGGGAGCTCCCCTCATCCTCAAAGTGAGGCCAGTGGGCCACCGCGCCTGTTGATTTTTTTAGTCTTTATCGGGAATAAACCGATGACGGAAGCAGATTCGATCGTCCGAGATCCAAGTGTGGCAATTGAATTTGCACGACAGATTTTTCCTCCAGAAGTCCAGCAGTCGATGATTGGTCAACTATATTTTGAGGTATTTCGAGAGGGCATTCACGGAGCGGTGAAAGGACTATACACCGCTTATGAGATCGATATGCGCCTTCGTGCCGTGCGGTGGGAGATCGAACAGAAAGATGAATGCATTCGTAATTTAGAAGCTCGTGCGGAGAAAGCTGAGCAGGAGTTAAGAAAAGCCAAAGCCGCTGAGACTCATTCGGCCGGCCCACCTAACCTGATTGTGGAAGAGAGGGTGACCCAACGGCTTATAAGTCATGCGATTGCCGATCAAGATACGGGAAACAGGTTTACAATAGAATCTGCAAGGTCCAGAGCTTATGAAAAAGGCTTCCATGAGGGCCGAAAA
Organism: Camellia granthamiana; assembly: GCA_036172215.1. Lineage (NCBI taxonomy): Eukaryota > Viridiplantae > Streptophyta > Magnoliopsida > Ericales > Theaceae > Camellia > Camellia granthamiana. Next base: position 227,845 of record JAXFYN010000112.1, on the reverse strand, counting down.
GTTGGGATATAGAAAACAAAGGAAAACCTCGTCGAAGAGGTCTGCCGATGTGAGAATCGTGGATTTAAGTACGGGTGGATCAAGGCTCTCTAGGCTGCAGAGGCTCTCCGGGCAACAGGCATTGATTCGGCATCTCCGCTATACTAGAGGCATCATTTTCCGTTTTCGGCCTTCGAAGTCGAGAAGAGCGATGACGAGGGGGATGCCGAATAAAACTGAACATATTGTACCGCTCTAACGTAGATTGGGAGCGAATTATGTATTATTGATCAATTCAATGTAACATATTATTTTAAATGTTTGCATGTTGTTTCAATTTGTGTTTATAAATTCAGTGATAATCATCTTCCATTTTTTGTTTTTCGCCAACGACGTTTATGCTTGTCAATCATAATACATGAAAACGTGCCGAATTCGAAGGCTTACTCAGCCCAAAAGTGGCATTCACTGATGGGGCTCCGAATTCGGAGGCTTTTAGCTTGGCCAATCGTGAGATCTACAAAGGGCGCTCCGAATCCGGAGTCTTACTCGGCCCAAAAGTGGCATTCACTGATGGGGTTCCGAATTCGGAGGCTTTTAACTTGGCCAATCATGAGATCCACGAAGGGTGCTTCGAATCCGGAGTCTTACTCGGCCCAAAAGTGGCATTCATTGATGGGGCTCCGAATTCGGAGGCTTTTAACTTGGCCAATCATAAGATCCACGAAGGGCGCTCCGAATCTAGAGTCTTATTCGGCCCAAAATTGGCATTCACTGATGGGGTTCCGAATTCGGAGGCTTTTATCTTAGCCAATCGTGTGATCTACGAAGGGCGCTCTGAATCCGGAGGCTTACTCGGCCCAAAAGTGGCATTCACTGATGGGGCTCCGAATTCGGAGGCTTTTAACTTGGCCAATCGTGAGATCCACGAAGGGCGCTCCAAATCCGGAGGCTTTTAACTTGGCTAATTATGTGATCCACGAAGGGCGCTCCGAATCCGGAGTCTTACTCAGCCTTAAAGTGGCATTCATTGATGGGGCTCTGAATTCGGAGGCTTTTAACTTGGCCAATCGTGAGATCCACGAAGGGCGCTCCGAATCCGGAGGCTTTTAACTTGGCCAATCGTGTGGTCCACGAAGGGCGCTCCGAATCTGGAGTCTTACTCGGCCCAAAAGTGGTATTCACTGATGGGGCTCCGAACTCGGAGGCTTTTAACTTGGCCAATCGTGAGATCCACGAATGGCGCTTCGAATCCGGAGGTTTTTAATTTCGAACTAAAATTCCATATAGTGAGATAAGAAATTTTGCATTATAGGAGTGAAAGTTGTAAACAGCGAGTATTCAAAACGAGTTATCATGCCCTACATGTCGGGTTAATGATAAAATTTATGCAAATGTGTGGAATTCCAAGGGCGTGGCAGACTTCTCCCAGACATGTCTTTGAGCCGACATGCCCCTGTTCCCTCGATTGAATCGATCTGATAGGGGTCGTCCCAGTTAGGACCTAGTTTTCCGTCAGCCGGATTACTGGTAGCCGGAAGTACTTTCTTGAGGACCAATTCTCCTGGTGTATAGCGGCGTAGCTGAACACGTTGATTATACGACTTAGCAAGCTGTTGCTGGTACTGTGCCATGGACGCAAGGGCACGGTCTCGTCGTTCTTCAATCAGAGTCAAATCCAAGGCTAACATCATGTCATTTTGGCCCATACCAAAAACTTTCGATTTCAAGGTTGGGAGGCTGATCTCCAGGGAGATGATTGCTTGGGTTCCAAAGCATAAAGCAAATGACGTTTCCCCAGTGGATCGCCTCGGCGTAGTGCGATGAGCCCACAACACACTCGGCAACTCTTTGACCTATCTGCCTTTGGCTTTTTCCAGCCTCTTCTTGATACCGTCCAAGATGGCTTTGTTGGAGGCTTCGGCTTGACCATTGCTCTGTGGATAAGCTGGCGTGGAGAAATAAGGTTGAATACCATACGTGCTGCACAGTTCCCGGTAGACGCCACAATCAAACTGGGTGCTGTTGTCTGAAATAAGTGCTCTTGGAATGCCGAATCGTGTTATGACATTTCTCCATACAAAACGCTTAACATCAGTATCTCAAATGTGCGTCAGTGCCTCCACTTCGACCCATTTTGTGAAATAATCTGTCGCGACAATAAAAAATCGCTTGTTGCCCGAGGCACGAGGTAATATGTCAAGTCCCCATTGGGCGAACGGCCAAGGACTGGTGATAGAGCTTAACTCTTCAGCAGACAAATAGGTCAAAGGGGAGAACTTGTGGCACTGTTCACATTTCTTGACGTAACACTCGGCATCAGGTCTCATTATCGGCCAATAATACCCTTATGTCACAGCTCGATGAGCCAAAGAGCGCCTGCCGGAATGGGCACCACAACTACCTTCGTGTATTTCAGTCAGGAGTTCTTCGACTTTATCTAGATGAACGCATTCTAGATATGGACCAGAAAGGGATTTTTTGTAGAGCTTTCCTTGCGGATCCAAGTAATATCGAAGGGCTTTGTTTCGCAGTCTGTGTGCTTCTTTCTTATCCGCCGGGAGCTGTTCAGAAGACAGGAATGCAGTGATAGGGTCCATCTAATTTGGACCTGATTCTATGATATTAATTTGAATGGACTTTGAGGGGGCAATACTCGGCTTAGGGATGAATCCTACTTCAATTGTCCGTTTGATTTCTGAGTTGATGGCGGAGGATAGGCAGGCCAGGGCATCTGCATGTGTGTTCTGATCCTGGGTTATTTGATTTAGTTCATGATGGTCGAATTTTGCCAGCAAAGAATTCGCCGTTTTCATGTAAGCTGTCATTCGGTCTTTTTTGGCTGCGTATTCCCCTTTCAATTGGTTGATGACTAGCTTTGAATTGCAGAAGAAAGCACGTCGAGCACCAAGGAGATGTGCATTCCGTAAGCCAGTTAACAATGCTTCGTATTCGGCCTCATTGTTCGATGCGTCGAAGCCTAATTTTACAGCCTACTCAATTATTGCCCCGTCGGGAGCCATGATCACTACGCCTACCCCACTGCTACGTTGGTTGGACGATCCGTCACAATACAACTGCAAAATGTCCCAAACATAAATTCTCCAGTTCGGCTTAGGTTGAATTTGATCGGACTTAAATTCGGCGAGACCTCTAGTGAAGTCGGCCACAAAGTCAGTGAGCACTTGCCCCTTGATTGAGGTCTTAGGTAGAAATTGAATATCGTACTAGCTGAGTTCGAGGGCCCACTTTGAAACGCGCCCCGATGCTTCTGCACTACAGAGTACTGACCGGAGGGGGTAGTCCGTTATTACCCCAATGGTATGGCCCTGAAAGTAATGCATCAGTTTTTTTGCTGCCATGACGAGACCAAGGATGAGTTTTTCCAATGGAAGGTATCGTGTTTCGGCGTCAACCATTGCTTTGCTCACATAATACATTGGCCGCTGCTCTCCAAGTTCCTCTTTTAACAATATGGCGCTGACGGCTCGGTCGGAAACTGCCATATATAAAATGAGCGGATCACCTGCCGAAGGTGTTGTCAAGAGTGGAACTGATCGGAGGTAAGTCTTCAAATCGTTCAAAGCGGCTTCGCACTCGGAGGTCCATTCAAAAGCTTTACCCTACTGTAGGGTATGAAAGAATTGTCGGTAGCGATCTGTGGAACGATTGATGAACTTGTTGAGTGCGGCGGCCATCCCCATCAGCTTTTGAACCTCCTTGACCGACCGAGGAGAGCCGAGTTCTAGAATTGCTGTGATTTGCCTCGGGTTGGCTTCGATTCCGCGGCGGTTAACAATGTAGCCAAGGAATTTGCCAGATCCGATCCCAAATGCACATTTGGAAGCGTTCAGCTTCATTTTGTACTTGCGTAAAATGCCGAATGTTTCTTCCAGATCGGCTAGATGAGTTTGCTCCTCTTTGGACTTGACTACCATATCGTCAATGTACACTTCCATAGTACAGCCGAGTTGTTCCTTGAACATGGCAGTGACTAGTCTTTGGTAAGTTGCCCCCGCGTTCTTCAGCCCAAAAGGCGTAACCTTATAGCAATAGATTCCTCTTGGGGTGAGGAATGCGGTTTTGTCTTGGTCCTCCGGATGCATGGTAATTTGATGGTAGCCTCTGTAGGCATCCAAAAAGCTCATACATTGATGATGTGCCGTGGCATCTAGGAGTTGGTCTATTCTGGGAAGGCGAAAGCAATTCTTGGGACAAGCTTTGTTTAAGTCCGTGAAATCCACACAAACACGCCAAGTTCCATTTTTCTTCTTTACAACCACAGTATTCGACAGCTATGTAGGATAAGTCACTTTATGGATTAGCCCGGTGTAACAAGCCCGCGAGGGACCTCAATGGTGTTACAGTTCGGACTCGATTTGTCACGGTTCTTGATCTTGAACCAAAGAGTCCAAATCCGGCAAATCGTTTTGAGAAAAACAGATTTTCTGAAAGAAGTGCCAAACATGGACTGCTTTGCCAGATACAGAGTCGCCACCTAAATATTTTATAATGGAGAAATTTAGGAAACCCTGACTCAGTGCCAAAGGCCACGTGTCCGTCATCACCAAAGTTGCCTCGGCTCGGGAACTTGGGTACGATTGGGGAAGGTCAGCTATGAGCACCCCCTCTCGCCCGATCCGAAGATCGGCCTGTACTAACCATGATATCTCATTTTTGAAAACACATGCGTTCTTATTCCGATTAATTAGCTAGAATTACTATGTGATGCGCACAGCAAAACAAGTATAGACTAGATTGCCTAATTTGGAACAAAGCATTGCATATCCATTTGTTTTGGAAATGTTTTAAGATTTGCTACTCGCAAGTAGGCTAAAACACGGATTTCAACGAGTTGTTCCAACTCAAATAATCCAACCTTCACCCAGGCATTCAGGCAGTTATATCAACTAAGCATTTAGACACATGGTAAGCATGCTGTCATGTTAACATTCACACTCATGCGAGATGCTAAAGCATAAATACTTACATCGTACTCTGTGCCAAAACAATGAAGCTAGTTAGCAAACACATGCATGACCCTAGTCCATGTTAAGTGGCTAATGCATCACATACAAAATGCAATCTAGAATAGGCTCGGCTAATCCTAGGATGGCATGTGGAATGTGACAATTGATACACGTATTCAAATTGAATTTGAAATACAATGCAGTTAGCATGATGCGCCGAGCTCGGTGCATGCAATACAAATGAATGAATGCAAACATGCGAAGCATAAGAATGCTAATTGAGATATGCCCTAAATCTAACCATTGTAAGCAGTTAAATAAAAGGGAAGAAAGCCGTGAGGTTGGAAGACATACACACACCTACGCACACTTATTACAACATTGGCCCTCACTCGGAGGGTCCGAATAAATAATACAAGCCACCTAATTAACTAACTCACGAGCTAATTAAATATTACAAAACCAAATAAATAACTAGCTACAACTAATTATTACACAGCTTAATTAATTAACGAATCAATTAACTAATTAATGAATGACAATAAGCAAATAGGGAAAGCAGTAAATGATGCTATTCCAGCTCTGTTTGAAGAAGGGAGGCATGCATGCTCGCTTCGGTTCCTCGCTTTGGAAGGCCTTCCGGTTGCTCTTTAGAGGCTCTGTTTGCAGGGTGTCTTCTAGTGCTTGTTGCTGCAACTTACCCAAAACACTGCAGGGGAAGCTACCAGTGGCCTGCCGGCCATGAGAGGAGTACTGCCGGCCAAAGATGGCCCATTGCCGGCCAAGGGTGACACACTGCCGGCCATCAATGGCAGGCTGCCGGCCACTGGTGTGCTGGGACACCAAACTGCAACGAAGCACAAAATAGAGAAAATGGAGGGTCTCCCAAGGGCATGTACGCACCATGGCACTCCAAATCACCTCAAAACATCAAGGGAGAGGCCAAATCGGATCCACAACCATCAATCACGCGTCCCGATGCATGATGGCCGAAGATCCAACTTGTGCAAATGAATATGAAAATGAATGCACAAATAAAGCAAGTAAAGCCTAGAACTCTATCATGAATCATCAAGAGCTTCGGCGACCGAGAATTGAGACACGTTCCATCACTTGAAGTATGAAACGCCCCTCGTTCCTCGTGCTCGGATTAACACTTAATCCAAGCAATGCAACACATAAGCATGGCAAACATGTAATGCGAACAACCTAACAAGGCTAATGACATGCAACAAGCACATAAGCATGATGTGAGGTGACAACCTTGGACAACATGACGAAATGCAACATGAACACGTGAACATGCAAGGCATGTAAAGCTAAATAAGTATGCAACAACATACTACATGTAACAAGCATGCGACAACATGGTAAAATGGGCTTACACCAAAGATGGACAGCTCTCAACTAGGTCCAAATCAGTAGCCAAAGGCAATGAATTGATGGCACGAAAAGCATGAAATGTCAAGATAAGCATGCATGCCAAATGGCTAAAGTATTAAGGCACAAAGGGGTCAACTCTTAAGCACGCTTAAGGAGCAACAAACATGGATACATGGCAATGAGGTAAGCTCTGAAATACATGTAAATTGATGCCTAATCAACTCAACGATGCAAGCAAAGCATGTTAGGATGCTTAAAGCTCAAAGTAAGCAAAGGGACTTAAGCCATGGCCACACAAGGCAAGCCCCAAAGGGCCAAGGGGACCTAAAACAGTCCTAGGGCAGGTCTAAGCAAGACCAAAACCAAGCTCAAAGCTAGCCAACACGGGCTAGAACACAAAGCTAAACACAAGGAGCATGCAAGGCATTAATGAGGCAATGCACTACACCTATTGAAATCAAACATGGCATGACTTGGACAACCAAAAACAGAGTTACATCATGGTATAATAGGACCAAAATGCACTGAAATGATGAGCCAAAGGCTTAGGCTTAATGGCATGCACAAAAGTCCATTCTTAAGGCATAAAGCACAAGCTATATAAAGCATTCAAGGCATGTCAAATGCAAGTGAATGACAACATTTCATGGACTGAAATAGCATGTGGAATGAGGGCAAGGCATGCAAACATCACATGTATGGCATGGTAGGGGTCTCAAAACCCAAGACTAGCCTAAGCATTTACACTATAGCTATACAAAGCATGAGTGATATGGCCATGGCAGCCCATAACAGTCCTAGAACACTTCAAAATAAGTATAAAATCATTTTAAGCAAAGCCAAAATATGCTAGTATGATGAGTCAAAACATCATGCACAAAGAGCTAGGAAACGAGATTTGTTCTACACCTATATGGAGCATGCAAAGGATGATCAAACCAACTATGGATAGGGTCATATCATGCCAAATGATGACCAAATACATGCTGAAATGTAAACCAAACAAGCTAAAATGACATGGCATGGCATGGAGCATATGAAGCTAGTTTAGGGGATTTACACTACAAGTGCATCATGCAAGCATGGAGTAACAAAACCAACCCAAAACAGATTCATGGCATGGTAAAACATCACCAAAAATGGACTGAAATGGACTCAACAAAGACTATGCACACATGCTACTTTGATGGGCTATGAATGGAGTCACATTACACATGCTAGATGCAAGCAAGGCATGACCAAACCAGCCTTGGACAGGGCCAAAGCAGGTCCTAGAAGTCACAAAAAAAGGCTTGAACCAAGCCTCAAAAATGCATAGAGGGTTGGTCCTTTGGAAGGCCAAAAATGCAAGCAAAGAGGAATACAAAGAGAGGGGACTACCCCCTCCGATTAAGGACCTCAAAACCACACCTCTACCACAGAAAATCCACTGGATTTCAGTGGTAGGAAGGCCAAACCAAGGCTAGCTCGGATGCCTCCAAATATGGCTTAAAACAAAGCCAAACAAAGCATGCAAGGGGGCTACACACCCCAAACAGCAAAATGACCTTAACCAAACTTAAAAAGCACTTAAAAATAAGACTTTTTTCATTTATAAGAAAAGCCTAAAACAATATGCAAAGAGGGCTAAAGCAAGGTGCAAGAAAATGCAAAAAAGGGGGAAATGCTCACCCTTGAAGACCCTCTTCGAAATCAGCAATTTCAGGGGGGTAGAAACTGGTTTTCAGAGCTCAAGAATCCCTCCCAAGAAGCTTGATCCAATGGTGGTGGTGTATATCTAGGTGTTGTAGTGTAAAAGTGCAAGGAAATCCAACTTCTAAGCACTAAACACAAGCAATATAGAGAGAAATGGAGTTTTTTGCTCTTCAAAAACTCTGAACCCTTGTCAAAGAGGATAGCCTCTTGCTTATATAGAAGAGGCAATGCAAAGCTTCTTCAAGAAGCTTTGCAAGAGCTACATCCCTCCATACACGTGTATGGAGGGGAGATAACAAAAATCCAGCTGGCTTAAAAGATCTGCCTGGAAACTAGCTGAGATAGGGGGGGTGCCGGCCATCAGTAATGGCCGGCAGTGCCACACTGATGGCCGGCAGTGCCATGCCATGGCCGGCAATGCACCAAGAGGGCCACTCTGAAAGGACCAAAACAGGGTCCTAAAATGAGGCAGAGAGGATACAAGGTCCGGGAAACTCGAACCGGTGACGTTCCGCCTCGACAGTCGAATGCTGGGCGAGCAATCGAACCAGTTGTTGGGTGTACCTACAAGCACAACCAAGTCTTGAGGACGGTCAAAAATGGGGTGTCTACAGTTGCCCCTTTTTGACAGAACTCGGAAGTCACAAAGTGATGGGAGTGAATGTCAAAGCCCAGAGACGACCCATTTTTGACAAGGCCGAAGACTCAGACAATCAATTAGTATAAGCATGCAGGGATATGCCCGGAGGCCGGGGCAAAATGCAAACGGTATGCAAGATGTAAGATTTGAGAGCATGACTAATTATCATGCCAAGAATGCTGTAATGAAGCAAAACATGCAATAGTTTTAAGCAGGTGAACAACAGTCCTACATACTCCAATAGGAAGGATGTAAGAAAATTATGCAATTCTTACCACGTTTCACGTGGAGTGCATGCAATACCTGTGCGGCTCGTCTGGTTGCACCGGCTTTAAATGAACCGTACATATAATATCGTGCCTGAAAAAGAAATGAACTTAACAGGTACAATATCGTTAAGAAGATGCATAACAATGCATTTGAAAAGTGCGTGACAACGCATGCGAAGTGTGCATTAACACATGTAAGTAAAGCATGCGGGTTAACGCATGTAATGTGTATAACAAGCAAAGGTATGAACACATGTCAGTAAAGCACACGCCGAAACATGCACAATGTGTAACCACCTAGAAGATACATTATACACATGTAAGTAAGGCATGCAGTAACGCAAGCAATGTGTATAGCAGGAATGAACACATATCAGTAGAGCAAGCACGATTAACGCAAGCAATGTGTAACCTCCTGTAAAATGCATAAACACATGTAAGTAAAGCACACGCAGAAACGCATGCAATGTGTAAAGCAAACAAAGGTATGAACACATGTCAGTAAAGCACACGCCGAAACATGCACAATGTGTAACCACCTGGAAATGCATATACACATGTAAGTAAAGCATGCAGTAACGCAAGCAATGTGTATGGCAGGAATGAACACATGTCAGTAAAGCAAGCGCGATTAACGCAAGCAATGTGTAACCTCCTGTAAAATGCATAAACACATGTAAGTAAAGCACATGCAGAAATGCATGCAATGCGTAAAGCAAACAAAGGTATGAACACATGTCAGTAAAGCACACGCCGAAACGTGCACAATGTGTAACCACCTGGAAATACATATACACATGTAAGTAAAGCATGCAGTAACGCAAGCAATGTGTATAGCAGGAATGAACACATGTCAGTAAAACAAGCGCGATTAACGCAAGCAATGTGTAACCTCCTGTAAAATGCATAAATACATGTAAGTAAAGCACACGCAGAAACGCATGCAATGTGTAAAGCAAACAAAGGTATGAACACATGTCAGTAAAGCACACGCTGAAACGTGCACAATGTGTAACCACCTGGAAATACATATACACATGTAAGTAAAGCATGCAGTAACGCAAGCAATGTGTATAGCAGGAATGAACACATGTCAGTAAAGCAAGCGCGATTAACGCAAGCAATGTGTAACCTCCTGTAAAATGCATAAACACATGTAAGTAAAGCACACGCAGAAACGCATGCAATGTGTAAAGCAAACAAAGGTATGAACGCATGTCAGTAAAGCACACGCCGAAACGTGCACAATGTGTAACCACCTGGAAATACATATACACATGTAAGTAAAGCATGCAGTAACGCAAGCAATGCGTATAGCATGAATGAACACATGTCAGTAAAGCAAGCACGATTAACGCAAGCAATGTGTAACCTCCTGTAAAATGCATAAACACATGTAAGTAAAGCACACGCAGAAACGCATGCAATGTGTAAAGCAAACAAAGGTATGAACACATGTCAGTAAAGCACACGCCGAAACGTGCACAATGTGTAACCACCTGGAAATACATATACACATGTAAGTAAAGCATGCAGTAACGCAAGCAATGTGTATAGCAGAAATTGGAATTAGGACAACTCATGATAAAGAAGTGTATAGCGATGTGTGACAAGAAAATGCAAGACAATTGCATGATAGAGCAAATGCATGACAATGCATAATAGGGATAAGGAAATGCATGACAATACATGTAAAGTGCGACAATGCATGATAGAAAAAAGTGCATGACAATGCTTGTGAACCGGATGGGTGTTCGTTATAACAGTCGAATACCACTTGACGCCAATAGAAGAGAAAGATGCTTAATAAAGACATCTTAAATGGAGACCCCCAGTTTACCTCCCGAAGGGTTTGGGATGTGTCAAAAGGATACACCTCGTACGCATTGATGGATGTAAACCATCGTATATTGGGGACGTGATTGCCGAGCTCCCACGGAGACATTTCGCATTAAGTTTTGAGCATTTTACAGGATTGCTGGGACCCGGGAACAGAGTCCAAGACCAAATAAGCCAGGAAAGCTGGAGAAGGCTTGCTGGTCACCAGGGACAACCGCCAGCCACTGCCGGCCATCTCCATCAACTGCCGGCCATCTACAGCATGCTGCCGGCCACCGATGTGCCCCTGCCGGCCATCGGTGGCAGATTTGGGCAAAAGGGGCCTTTAGGCCGTGGGTCTTTAAATAGGCTCAAAACCAACCCATTTCCTCACAAACCCTTCCATAGAAATTACTTTTCTTCCTTTTTAGGAGTGCCTTCTCTCTAGATTCACGCATTCTACGCGTTTCCCAACACCTATTCAACCTCACTTCGCGAAGGACTCTTGATTTTCTTTGATTTGAACCGATCAGAAATTGCATCCGAAGCTTCTTTCATCATTTCCCAAATTCAAGGATCATTTCCCCCGATCTTCTCTCGAGGTTAGTTCACTTTCCCGGGTTTTTCAACTTTTCTTGAATTTTCTCTGTTTTAGGGTTTGAGTTTGTTCTAAATTTCATCATTTTGCACATTTTCGAACCATTCTTTTGCATCTATCTTAGATGGTAGACGATGAGCCTCATGATGAGGGTTTTCCCGCACTCCCTGCAGTAGAGTTGGCGGCGGAGTTTGCGGCCGAGCCAGAGGTTGAGCCTCATCCATTACCATTGGATGTACGTCCCTTCGACCCTGCGGTGTACCATCCGGAGACTCACATCATTCCGGTGGCGGGAGGCATCCATTCCTTTACCGATTTTGATGAGGATGTACCAGACGATCTCTTATTGAGGGAGTTGATGTCTCATTTGTTGGCCATTGCCGTAGAGGTACCACCTTTACCCTTTGTGTAGTATTACTTTCGAATATCTGCATCTTTTGCGCCATTTCGATCTGATTGCATCGCATGATTTAATCTGACTGCATTTCATACACTGCTACCCTGTATACATTGCACTTAACCACATCTCACGCGTCACCGTTCTGAATTCGAATGCATCTTTAACCCATCATTGCCCTGGATTCGACTGTATTTTCAATACATCATTTATCTGATCTGAACTGAATTGCACTTTCAATACACTGTTGACCTGACTTGAACTGTACTTTCAATACACTGCTGATCTGACTTGACCTGTACTTTCAATACACTGTTGATCTGACTTGAACTGTACTTTCAACAGGAGGGATCTCGCTCCTTTCGAGGCTACGGCGCCACGACCGCTAGAGACTGGTACGATGTGCTTCCCACGGGGGTCCGCCGGATTGTCGACGAGATCGGCTTTGGTATATTTTGCTGCAGCTTGACACGAGTTATAGCGAGTCGTCCTCTCTTGGGGGCTCTTGTGGAGAGGTGGTGGGACACCACCAATTCCTTCCATTTCTCCACGGCAGGGGAGATGACCATGACTCCTTTTAATTTTGCTATGATCACCGGTCTGGGAGTGGGAGGTGATCCGATTCCCCTAGATCCCGACATGGGGGAGTGGGTGGCTGCATGGGATGTGCTGCTTGGAGCGCGTCCACCCCTTGCTCGAGCGGGTATGGTTAGATATTCTTGGTTCGAGGAGCAGTTCCGCGGGGAGGATCCTCAGACCGATGAGGGAGTGGAGCAGTATGCTAGGGGCTTCCTTCTATTCCTTTTCGGTACCACCTTGTTTTCAAACAGGTGGAATACCGTGGGTTTGTACTTCTTGAGCGCCCTGGTAGTGCTTCCGCGGGTCAGTTCCTACAATTGGGGCGCAGTCAGCCTCACCACTCTTTATGGATACATGAGCTCCACTTCTCTAATGTGTGGGAGATTGATTGGAGGCTACTGGCAAGCTTGGGAGGTACGCAACCTAGTTCCCTTTTTCATTACTTTGCTTAGCATTTGTACGTTTTGCTTTGTTCAATATTTGCACTCTCCGTACTCACTGTCATACTGTATGCTTTCTGCTTTGCATTTTCTGTACACCCTACATGGTGCACACTGTACATCATACACTGCACACACAGGATCTGCACACTGCTCATGATACACTACATGCACAGGATCTAATGTCCGCCTTTCTAGGCCTGCATCTGTTATGTACTGTACTGCATTCTGCATTTTGCTTTCTGCATTCTTGTTCATACACTGTACTGATCACATCTGTTCAACAGCTTTGGGTATATGTATATTTCCCGGCGCTTGCTCCAGATCCGGTGGAGGAGACTGCAGTGACGGTCCCATTTTTCGATGTATATGACGGTCCGCTCCGCCGTAGGACCCGGGAGGGCTTCATGTTTTTCTGACAGTATTTTGACACAGTCGCGGCGCGTGAGGTAAGTCTGCAATAAGTTATTTTGAGTAAACCGATGCACCTGCCTTAGTTATTTGACGACTGATCATTGATCATTTCGTTGGTTCTCTTTCTCAGATTTCATGGCGACCATGGGAGGCGATTCCATCGGGACTCCGAGATCAGTATCACACTGCCCAGATCATGTCTCAGTACCGGATCCTCTTCGAGGGGCCGATCTGTCGGGCATGGTTTCTGAGTGAGCGCTTTGTGCGCCAGACTTTGGGGTTGCCTGCCCCATTTGTACCGATGGCCCCTCCACTATCGATGAGGGCGACACACATGTTATCTGCCGACCAGGTGATCCAGTTCATGGTAGGGCTGGAGATAGATTACTTCCGTGCTGAGGGCGATTACGCGACCTTCATTCAGACACATCTGATGCCTTTGACTGGTGTCCGAGGAGGAGAGGGAGCGAGGGCTCCAGCTATGAGAGGTAGAGGTGGAGCGGTCAGGTCTCGTAGGAGGTGAGGTCCTGAGGAGAGATAGGAGTCTGGATGGCCAGTATTGCCTGTTACTATGACACTTCGAGGGCGAGCTGGAGAGATTTATCAGGTTCCCTTTGCCCCTCCTCCAGCTGGTCACGAGCTTATCGGAGGTTACGGCTCGACTCCGGTATGTGCTACACTATCACCCCTTGTACTGTTATTTGATTTCCCTTGATATTATACAGAGTACTAATGATTTCCACCATTTTTGTAGGCTCCCATTGAGTACACTCGTCAGTCTCTGGCGATGACGGCTTTAGTATTTATGGCATTCTGGTAAGTTCATTCAAACTGCTTTGATTTGAAGTCTTTTCTTAACACACCATCATTTGTATAGCTTGCACACTGCCTTCATCTAATGCCTTGTTCCCATACCCCATTCACGGCATGCATTCACTGCAAATCATTCACTATTCATAGTACAACACTTTGCTGCATCTGACATACCTTGGTTACTAATGCATTTCGGGTGGATTGTCCCTCTTTCAGATTCCTTTCTTGCCGCCAGGCCCATCGGGTGTTCCAGCAGGAGTAGGGACGGGCCCTTCAGTACCTCCTCGAGCAGCAGAGGGAGCAGGACGAGGGACTAGTTCACACGGACCTGTCTCTGATGATAATGAGTCTGACGAGGAGGCGATGAGTCCACATTCAGAGTCAGAGTCAGATGCTGATGGTGGAGATCCTGGACCTTCGTCTAGGAAGAGGACCAGGACGGATTCCCGCACTTGAGATCGCTAGCACTGGTCTAGACATTTTGCTACTTCAGACGATGATCTTCTTTTGTTTTATTTTCCTTTTTACTAGTAGTTTTTGCACATTGTACTGCGTTAGGCGGGTTTGTTTCAAAACCAAACTCTTTTGTAAAAAGGAAACTATGATGGAATGAAAACAGCCTTTTTGTTGGAAAAGTGTTTCGTTTGTACATTCTATGCATCGCATCGCATCACTTTACACAGCCATGTAAATGAGATTGAAGTTTTGTTTTGAAAACCAAACGCTCAAATTGCACTAATCAGGTAGTGAACCGACTAATAACAAAACAACTCGATAAACAAAACAAAACCTAGCAAGTTTACAACTCGATAAGCAAATTGCAACAACTCGATACATTAAAGGAAGATAATTACAACCTGACACAGAAAAAGAGAACAACACGTCTTAAACACGAGACGACGACAAAGCCCAACAGGACAAAACAAGACCTTGAAAGACAGGACTCCACTACAACAGACAACTGGGCCTTCAGTGAGGGAGCTAATGAGTAAGAAGGGAATACTGCCGGCCACCAATGGAGGCCTGCCGGCCATCAGTGTGCCACTGCCGGCCACTGATGAGCCACTACCGGCCATCGATGGCAGATTCTCCGAAATGATGACATCTGTCCTCCACTCACTACCTTATCTTCTATATGAGTTCCAGCTTCGGGATTCTCTTCATTTCAGCTCAAATTTGCTCCAAATGGAAGCATTCCTTGCTCAAAACCTTACAAATTGGATTGCTTCTCTAGGCGGCTCGGAAAAGTTGAACTTCTGGGGCTTCGGTTTGAACGCACTATTCACGCTAGGTCGTACTCCGCTGCACCTTCCTTTCCTCCATGCCGCGACGAGATTTTGGAACCCGGTAACACATGTCTTTAGCTTCGTCGGGCAGGAGATGTGTCCGACCTTCGAAGATTTTCAAGTTTTGATGGAGTCTGAGCGTAATGAGGAAATCTTACCTCAACTCCGATTCGGCCACGTCCAAGCCCTAGGACAAATGTGTGGCCTCACTTTACATGATGCTCGATCATTGATTCATGGCGGGGAGCTGGACATCCCAAGCTTGATTTGCCGATTTTTCAATGTTGGCGATCGCGGCGACCATCATTGGCAGGGCTATCGGTGACACGCGCTTTGCCTATGCTTGCTATCTCATTTCTTACTTGCCCCGGGCTCTGGTGGATTCAGTGTCCGATTGATTGAGGTCGCCCAAGGCTTAAAGGAGGGCAAGAGCTGTATTGCCATGACATTGGCTGAGACATTGATGGGCTTAGACGCTTTTCATCGCCGAGAGATGGCTAGGCTTGCAGGGAGCCCACTACTATTGCAGGTGATGCTTCCCACTCCAATCTCATATGTGTATTGCTCACATCACTCGGCCCTTAGGCTCGGTTTTTCTCACAAAACCCTTTTCCTTACTTTTCTCTCATCGTACATCTCTCTATTCTTTATTCTCTCATTTTTCAATCCCTCCCCAGGTGTGGTTGATGGACAAGTTACAGATTGTGGAGTCTTGCCCTGCATATTCAGCTCGCGGCTATTTCTTCAGGCAACGCCTGATCAATGCCCTTGATGAGGGATGGTGGTTCGACTGGATGTGCAATTTGTCTGTAGATCGTATTGCTTGGCGCTGTCCTTGGCTCAATCTCCCGGCAATGAGCTATAGCATGTCCTGGCAGACCGGGATCCAGTTGATTGGTCTGACTCACTGTGTGTTCTACTTTCCGTTCCGGTTCCAGCGCCAGTTCGGTCATGATCAGACTTGCCCGCCAGAGGGGATAGAGTATCCTGCCGCATTCCCGGTTCGAGGCACACAGCTTGCCCGGTATGCCACAGCATGGAGGACGAGAGAACTCCTGGCCCCCGCTCCCACTTTCAGTTGCGCTTTGTCTAATGAGTGCTGGGATTGGCTCAATGAAGAGGCACAGATTGGGCCTAGCTTGGCATTAGAGGCTTCGACTAGCTCTGGGAGGGGGCACAAGGACACCTGACTTGACTATGCCCCGGGTTTATTGCTTTATTAGAACTTTCAAGTTTTCTTTATGAATGTAATAAAGAAGCAACTTCAATTTGTATGCAAGAGCAGGAGGACTTTGTATTGAAATCAATGAAATTGAAAGTTGTGCTACTGAAAATTTCCCGTTTTGGTCGAGAAATGGTCTTAGTTGTAAAAAGATTAATTTGAACAAAGTCAACTTTTATTAAAACTTTTCAAAACTATTTTCGATATGGATCAGAACTGGACACGCCTAAGATCTGTCACTGAGATGCATAACCTCGGACCCTAGCAACTGGAAAGTTGCCCCTAGTCTGAATAGTACCGCGGCACTGCTCAGCAACGGAAAGTTACCCCTAGTCTGAGTAGCACTGCACCGGAGATTACAACTGAAATTCTTGAATGCTGAATAGACAGAGATGACCGAGATGATCAAATGGACCAAGTTGATCGGGGAAAAGTTTATGGCTGAACTTCAGGATGAAGTTGCCTATGTATCCCAAGGATGGGAATCAAGCCTTAAGTAGTTCCGGCTTAGGTTCGCTCGAGTATTTTCACCCTCCTTTTACGCTCTAACTTTTGCCAAGGCCGCCCTTTGCGGGTTTTCAACCTTGCAAGCTCAGTTTTTATATTTTCAAATTTTTTTGTGCTCTAACTTTTGCCTAGGTCGCCCTTTCGGGTTTTCGGCCTAGCGAGCCTCTCAGGGGTGATATTTCTTCAACTTATCCATGTTGATCGGTTGGGAGAACTCTAGGCCATCGAGGTCCATCAGAACCACAGCTCCACCCGACCAAATAGACTTAATGATGTAGGGACCAGTCCAATTGGGTCTGAACTTGCCCCTTGGGTCATAGATGGGAGCTCGGTTGTCCTTGAGCACCAAATCTCCTTCCTTCAAATTCCGAGACTTAACCTTCTTGTTGAAAGCCCGGGCAATTCTGCGTTGATAACCTTGAACATGGTACAATGCTTTCAGTCTTCTCTCATCAAAGAGCATGAGTTCCTCGAATCTGCTCTGCTGCCAATCTGCCTCGGCTATTTGGCACTCAGCCAATACTCGTAATGACGGGACCTCAATTTCGATAGGTAGAACGGCCTCCATCCCATAGACTAATGAATACGGAGTCACCCCAGTAGAAGTTCTAATTGAAGTCTGGTAGCCCCATAGAGCAAACGGCAGTTTATCTGGCCAGTCCCGGTAGGTTTCCACCATCTTCTGCAGTATGTGCTTGATGTTCTTGTTGGTAGCCTCAACCGCTCCGTTGGTCTGCGGCCGGTATGTGGATGACTTATGAAAAGCCACATTGTATTTCTCCAACAAATCAATCACCTCCTTCTTGAAGTGGGAACCATTGTTTAAAATAATCTCGTTTGGGACTCTGTAGCGACAGATGATGTTGTTTTTGATAAACTTCGCGACATGCGAAGCCTTCAACACTGCATAAGATTGGGCCTCGACCCACTTCGTAAAGTAATCTATCGCGACCAGGATGAACTCATGCCCATTTGACCCCTTCGGAGTAACAGCCCCTATCACATCGATTCCCCAAACTGAAAATGGCCATGGCGAAGTCATGTTGTATAGCTTCGACGGCGGGATGTTCATGCGGTTTGCATGGATCTGGCATTTGTGGCATCGCTGAACAAAGCCAATACAATCCTCCTCCATGGTGGACCAATAATAACCTTGTCTGAGGATCTTCCGCGCTAGCATTACCCCATTCATATGCGCCCCACATTCTCCTCCGTGGATGGCCTCCATCAGGCGCTTCGACTCCTCTGCTTCTACACACAGCTTATGCATTCCCAGATGACCTCTCTTATACAGCTTACCCCCGCAGATGATGAACTGAACAGCCATTCTTCTGATTGCCCTTTTATCTTTGGCATTTGCCCCTGGTGGATACGTCTCCTTCTCCAAGAAGTTCCAAATGTCGTAATACTAGGGGTTTTCGTCCTGAACCTCATCTATGGCAGAAATTGACTCATATGCTGGCGCAAACTTCTGGTCAATGATGACTGGACGCATCCGGACTCCAGACGGGATGTCTATCATGGAAGATAGAGTTGCTAGTGAATCTGCAAACCTGTTGTTCTCTCTTACTAGATGAGTGAAATTTAGCTTCTCAAACCGAGGAATTAACAAATCCAAGGTCTGGTGGTAAATTATCATCTTTTATTCTTTGACTTTCCAATCTCCTTTTGCTTGAGATACAACAAGGTTCGAGTCCCTAATGACGTCCAACCGTTTTGCCCTAGTTCTAGGGCTGCTTCTAGACCGGCAATGCATGCCTCATATTCTGCTTCGTTATTCGAGACTCTGAACCGGAGCTTAAATGCTAAAGAGATACGGGAATTGTCGGGTGCTATCAACAACACTCCTATCCCATACCCGTACTGGTTTGATGCTCCGTCAAAGTACATCGTCCAAGTTTCGTCTTCGACATACAAAATGGCTTCATCTGGGAATAGGTACTCAACTGCTTCATCCCCTTCAACCGGGTGGTCGGCAAGGAACTCTGTCACCCGCTCTCCCCTTTACTGACTTACGCGTCACATATTTCAGATCGAATTCGGAAAGCAACAGCAGCCAACGAGCTAGCCTACCCATAAGTGCCAGTTTCTCGAAAAGATATTTGATGGGATCGAGCCGTGAAACCAACATTACAGAGTGAGCTAACAGGTAGTGCTGCAGCTTCCTGGTAGCCCATACCAAGGCTAAGCAAGCCTTCTCCAGCGGAGTATAGTGGGTCTCGTAATCTAGCATCTTCTTGCTCAGATAGTAGATGGCCCTCTCCACTTTGTCCTCTGACTCTTGCGCGAGCATGCAGCCCATTGTAGTCTCAGTTACTGAAAGGTACAATATCAACGGTCTCCCCGGTTTTGGCGGTGACAACACGGGCGAGTTTTGTAAATATTCTTTGATTTGTTCAAAAGCTGCTTGGCATCGGCCGTCCCATTGGAATTTCTTTCCTTTCTTCAGGAGACCAAAAAGTGGTTCACAAGTCAAGGTTAGTTTTGAGATAAACCATCTTATGAATTGCACTTTACCCAGAAAGCCTCGCACCTCTTTTTCAGTCATCGGTGGTGGCATTTCTAAGATGGCCTTGATTTTGGAAGGGTCAACTTTGTTGCCCCTTTGCGTAATCAGAAACCCCAGCATTTTTCCCGCTGTAACACCGAATGTACATTTCTGCGGATTCAGCCGCAACCGAAATTCCCTGATCCTTTGGAAGAACTTTTGTAAGGCAGTGTAGTGGCCCTTTCTTTCTTTGGACTTGACAATCATGTCGTCCACGTACACTTCAACCTTTTTGTGGATCATGTCATGCAGTATTGTGGTCGCGGGCCGTTGATATGTAGCTCCAGCGTTCTTCAACCCAAATGGCATTACTCTGTAGCAGTATGTCCCCCACGGGGTGGTGAAAGCAGTCTTCTCCCAGTCTTCGGGTGCCATTACTATCTGATTATAGCCTGAGAAGCCATCCATAAACGAAAGCAAAGCATGCCCCGCTGTGAAATCCACCAACTCATCAATGTGTGGCAAGGGAAAGTCGTCCTTCGGACTAGTTCTGTTCAAATCCCTGAAGTCCACGCATACCCGGATCCTGCCATCTTTCTTTGGCACCGGAACAATGTTGGCCAACCAAGTCGGGTATTCGGATACCAGCAGGAAGCCTGCATCGATTTGCTTGGTGACCTCTTCCTTAATCTTGATGGCCCAGTCAGGGCGGATCCTTCTGAGTTTCTGTTTGACAGGTCGGGCGTCGGGGTCAAGAGGGATCCGGTGCTGTACAATCTCAGGATCTGTAACGCCCTCAAAATAACAACAATAAATCCGTCAATATAGACATGCATTGATATACAAAAGACCAACATTCATCTATTTATCGTAGTTTCATTACAAAAGGTATTACATGTCAACAACAAAAGCAAATGCCCTAAGGGCTTACAGCTTTCCAAGTTAACACTTGGTTACAAAAAGAGAGTGCTAACTCATTTACACATTAAGCCCTTGGCTTGAATTTACATGTAATACATCAAAAGAAAGACAACAAAAGATCTGTCCGCCTCTAGCCTCCCAAGCTACCTTGGAGGTGGCATGCTACCTGTACCTGAAAATGATGTTCCCATATAGGGTGAGCCACAGCCCAGTAGAAATATACTAAACTAACTATGAACAATGACTAAAAGATTAGCAGTTGATAGATGGTCAACACTGATACATCCACATATATCACATTTCAATTACATGACTTACAAGTCTATGTTACTTTTCATTTTCCATTTTCGATAAATAAGCATACTAGCTATGTCATCACATTAACCGATAAGCATATGAGCTATATCAACACCTCAGCAGATAAGTACAAGAACTATATCACACAACCGAAGATAAGCGTAAGAGCTATATCTACTCTTCTCTAGACAAGCATATGAGCTGTATCTATACTTCTCAAAGATAAGCATATGAGCTGTATCTTCACTTCTCTAGACAAGCATATGAGCTGTATCTACGGAGTTCATCCCCCATCTCCTCCCAACACTATTCGGTTTAGAGGTACATCCCCCATCTTCCCCTAAACCGCGGAGTACATCCCCCATCTCCTCCTCTACACATAATGCATATAAACACATAGGTTCTATACACAATCAATCAATACATAAAATTAATGTATTCTAACAATCGTCACACTCTTATGACACATTCCGTTGATTAGTTTTCGTCTGCCTAATCCTCATGCATTGTCTACAACAATCACGACTATCCTCCACCGATAGCCCCAAAGCAGTTATTTCTAAACAGAAAATGAATGCACAAATGGATATTAAATCAGCATTTCAATTCGGTGAGTGATAAGTAATTCAACTACACCCTTTAATCCCATACACTTCCAATCTCAACATTTCCAATTCAATTCCTCATTTTCTTTAATTAATTATATGCATTAATTAATTAAAACAATTAGGGCAAATTCCCAT
This sequence comes from Camellia granthamiana, assembly GCA_036172215.1. Taxonomy (NCBI): domain Eukaryota; kingdom Viridiplantae; phylum Streptophyta; class Magnoliopsida; order Ericales; family Theaceae; genus Camellia; species Camellia granthamiana. The sequence continues at coordinate 206,386 of JAXFYN010000112.1, read as the reverse complement.
AATTAACAAAACAACCCTAAGGTTCCATTTTCATCCATAATCCATCATCTAATTCATCTTTCTATGCCAAACTTGCATTTAGGTTTATTAAAAACAAAACCCCCAACTTTTGTAAAATTTCACAAAAGGCCCAAAGTTTCTCAAAATTACCCAACAACACCCAACATATCAAAATGCTAAAATTTAAAGACAAAATCCATAAAGAGGAGTAGGATATCCCTACCTCAAAGTTTGAGCTCAAAAGGAGATGAAGACCCAACAACCAAAGTGCTCCAAATCCAAATATTTTCAGATTAAATCGAAGCCCAAGTCACCCTCTACCTTTTTAACAAAGCACTTAGGGTAGATTCACACTAGAAGGAGATGATTTCTTAGAGAGAAGACAAGTCTAGAGAGAGAGAGTCTCAGATCTAGGGTTTAAAGATGAAAAAGTTTTGAAAAAGTGAAGTTCAACACGGCTGCTGCTAACTGATATAAACAGGCTCGCTCGAGCGAAGACTTGGTCGCTCGAGCGACCAGACACAGAAACCCTCGCTCGAGCTAAAAAGGTCTCGCTCGAGCCAAAAACTTAGAAGCTCGCTCGAGCGAATAAAAGCTCGCTCGAGCGAATAAAAGCTCGCTCGAGCCAAAAACTCGAACCATCAGGTCTGCAACTAGACGCACGCTCGAGCGACGGAACGCTCGCTCGAGCGAAGACAAACCAGATCGCTCGAGCGAAGAAAGCTCGCTCGAGCCAAAAAATGCAACTCTCAGCATCTGAACCAGACGCAATCGCTCGCTCGAGCGAAGTCACTCTGGCTCGACCCACCAGACACAAAACATACCCCTCGCTCGAGCGACCAAACCCTCGCTCGAGCGAAGGCCCAAAATTCTGGACAGCAACACTTGGCTCCCAGACACAACCAACCTGTAACAGACCTGCCCAACATATCCTATAACTCAAATACAAAGTAGAAAAGGATGTAAACAAGATAATAACCAACTACTAACATCCACGGCCACAAGTCCGGATCACTGTACAACAAGGGTAAACCCGGGATCGCTACAACCTCCCCCCCTTAAAGAATTTCGTCCCCGAAATTAAGTGCAAGTTTTTCGAAAATAGGTTTTTCTCCATTTTAAACAATGTTACATTTCAACATTTAACAACTCGACCCATTACCGGTCATCCCATCCCTTATCAAGAGGCATTTCACAAAATACAACACAAGTGCATCTTTAACATGCATTCCTCTTCCATTTCCAACATACATAGTTCACAATTCATATCATATGCAATAATCATGATACATTCCCATTTCTACTATATATTCAACATATGCAATGTTATACAAACTTCCATTTGAGGCAAGTTTCCAACTACTATCATTAACCAAAACATGCACCATGTTTTACAACTTAAGACATATTTAATGGTCTTAAAGTTCAACAATACAACAATATATATAACCTATGTTCAAACGTCCACAAATAGGTCCGGATATTTCTCTCGGACCCCCAACTCACGTTCCCAAGTGGCCTCCTCCACTCCGTGATGTTTCCACAAAACCTTTACCAAAGGAATGGTCTTGCCACGCAGGACTTGATCCCGCCTATCCAAGACCCGAACCGGTCTCTCCTCATACGAGGCATCCTCATCTACCTCTAAGTCGGTCCAATCCAATACATGTGATGGGTCCGGCTCATACTTCCGAAGCATACTCACATGAAACACGTCATGAACTCCGGATAACTATGGCGGTAAAGCCAAACGATAGGCAACCTCGCCAATCCTCTCAAGGATCTCGAAAGGGCCAATAAACCGAGGGGATAGCTTCCCACTCTTCCCAAACCTCATCAAACCTCGCCTAGGTGATATCTTCAGAAAGACATGATCACCCATCTCAAATGCCAACGGTCTCCTCCTACGGTCAGCATAAGATTTTTGACGACTCTGGGCTGTAACAAGCCTCCTACGGATAAGCTCAACTTTCTTCGTCGTCTCCCTAACCAACTCCGGACCCAACAAGGGTGCATCACCCACCTCGGCCCAACAAACCGGAGACCTACACGGTCGGCCATACAAGGCCTCAAACGGTGCCATACCGATGCTAGACTGAAAACTGTTGTTGTAGGCAAACTCCACCAATGGCAAGTGCCTCTCCCACGTCCCACTAAAATCCAGGACACAACCTCGAAGCATATCCTCAAGGATCTGAATAGTACGCTCGGACTGCCCGTTAGTCTGAGGATGATAAGCTGTACTAAAGGTCAGCTTAGTACCCAAGGCACTCTGCAAACTCTGCCACAACCTGGCAGTAAAACGAGGGTCTCTATCTGAGACAATCGTCACTGGGACCCCGTGCAACCTCACTATGTCCCGAATATACAAGTCGCAAGATGATCTACCGAATCTCTCACGCGCATAGGAATGAAGTGCGCCGACTTAGTCAACCGGTCTACAACCACCCAAATAGCATCACTACCCCGCTGAGTCCTCGGAAGACCTACAACGAAGTCCATAGTGACATGCTCCCACTTCCACTCGGCAATAGGCAAGGGTTGCAACAAACCCGCTGGCCTCTGATGCTCGGCCTTCACTTGCTGACAAGTAAGGCACTTAGACACGAAAACTGCCACATCTCTCTTCATACCCCGCCACCAAAACTGGCGACCTAAATCCTGATACATCTTAGTACCTCCCAGATGCACCGCAAGGCGCGAATGATGAAACTCTCGGAGTACCTCCTCTCGGCAAGACTCCGGCACAAACAAACGGTCTCGGTATCTCACACTCTGGTCGGGATACTCAGCCAGACCCTTCGCAACCTTCCCACTGGAGATCTTCTCTCGGAGGGATTCTACCTCAAGGTCACCTCTCTGTGCCTCTAACACTCGAGTCACAAGTGTAGGCTGCGCAACAACAGAAAACAAGGCCGCAGCCTCCACGGATTCGCCTAGAAGCAAATCAAACTCGCCAATCGCCCCCAACATCTCCCACTCCCGGATGGCTATACACGCTACATTACCTATGGATTTTCTGCTAAGGGCATCGGCCACAACATTGGCCTTCCCCGGATGATAATGTAACTCAAAGTCGTAATCCTCAATAAACTCCATCCACCTCCTCTGCCTCAAATTCAAATCTTTCTGTGTAAACAGGTACTTCAGACTCTTATGATCCGAGAACACCTCGAACCTCTCACCATAAAGGTAGTGCCTCCAGATTTTCAAGGCAAAGATCACTGCTGCTAATTCTAGGTCATGCGTAGGGTAATTCTTCTCGTGAATTTTCAACTGGCGTGAGCCATAAGCTACCACTTTCCCCTCTTGCATCAACACACAACCCAAACCCTCTCGTGAGGCATCACAATAGACTGCATAACCCAACCCTCTCTCCGGAATAATCAAGACCGGAGCGGTGGTCAATCTAACTTTCAGCTCCTGAAACGACTTTTCACAAGTCTCACTCCATACAAATTTGACTCCCTTTCGAGTCAATCTAGTCATCGGTGAAGCTAACCTGGAGAAATCCTTTACAAACCGACGGTAATACCCAGCTAATCCCAGAAAACTGCGGATCTCGAACACACTCTTAGGCTGTGCCCAATCTTGCACTGCCTCAGTCTTGGATGTATCAACAGACACTCCTTCCCCCGAAACCACATGGCCTAAGAACTTGACATCTCCTAGCCAAAACTCACACTTCCCAAACTTGGCATATAGCCTATGGGCTCTAAGCAACTTAAGCACCACTCTCAAGTGTTCCTCGTGCTCCTCCTCAGAAGGTGAATAGATAAGAATGTCGTCCACAAAAACGACTACAAAACGATCCAAGAATTCCCGGAAGATCCGGTTCATCAAGTCCATAAAGACTGCCGGTGCGTTGGTAAGCCCAAACGGCATTACCAGAAACTCATAATGGCCATACCGCGTACGGAATGCCGTCTTCGGAATATCCTCCTCCCTGACCCTCAACTGGTGGTAACCCGATCTCAAGTCTATCTTAGAGAAACAACGGGAACCCTTCAACTGGTCAAACAAATCATCTATACGGGGCATAGGGTATTTATTCTTACCCGTAGCCCGATTCAACTTCCGGTAGTCGATACACAACCTCAAGGCACCGTCTTTCTTTTTAGCAAAGAGGGCCGGTGCTCCCCACGGCGATACACTAGGGCGAATGAAGCCCTTATCTAGCAATTCTTGGAGCTGAACTTTCAACTCAATCAACTCTGCTGGGGCAAAACGATAAGGTGCCATAGAAATCGGCGCCGTGCCGGGCACTAAATCAATAGAGAACTCTGTCTTTCGGTGAGGTGGCAAATCAACAAGATCCTCGGGAAAAACATCCGAATACTCACAAATTACCCTCGGCAACACAACTTGGGTCTCGTCACACTCACCACTCTCAAAGCTAGCAAGTAAACCACTAAGCTCACTCTGCCCTCGCGGATCATACCCCGGTGGCACAACACTACCAACCTGGTCTCCCAAGAAATGGAAACACTTCCCGCTCACGGTACAACAAGTGACCCTCTGGCGGTAGCAATCAATAACTGCCCGGTATGACGATAACCAGTCCATACCCAAAATAATATCAAAGCCCTTCATGGGTATAACTACAAATGGAAACGAAAGCCGATGGTCGGTGACCTCAATATCACAACCTCTACATCCGTGTTTCAAGATCAACTCACCCCCAATAGGTGACACTACACAAATAGGAGATGCTAATAGTGCTAACTCCAACTCCAACACAGATGCAAATGCAGCAGATACAAAAGAATGAGATGCACCCGTATCTATCAACACTCTAGCAACTGAGTTGCAAAACAGAAAGGTACCTCTCACTACTGATGGAGCCAGTACTAGGTCCTGCGCGGTAACAGCATACACGCGCCCTGTAGGCCCCTGATCCACCTGCTCACCTCTAGGAGCATAAGACTGCTGTACTGACTGGGACGACGAAGCCTCTGGATTGGCCCTCGAGGCCTACACAGACTGAGCTGGCTGATAACTCTACGTCTGCCTAGAACCAGACGCCCCTGAAGTGGCACTCAACTGTGGGCAGAACCTCTTCAGGTGCCAGGTTGTCCACACTGATAACAAGACAAGGGCTGCCCCCTGCCCAAACTCTGACTCTGCGGTCTAGCTGACGAAGAAGTAGCTCTCTGACCCCCGCCCTTCTGTGGGCAAACTGAAACCTTGTGACCCGGCTGGCCACACTTGTAACAGGTGAACTCCCCCTGATTGCCCCTCCCGGAGCCTGCACTCGGTACTGGGAAAGTCGACCTAGCCACACCACCCTGAGACTGCTGAGGGTTATAACCCCTCTATCTCCTGCCATCTCCCTGGCCATTTTGGCTCCTCTTGGAACCTCTATTCTTCTCCTTATCCTCCTCCTGCATCAAGAGCTCCATATGAGCTGCAGCATCCACCAAATATACTCTCGAATATAAGAACCACCAACCCTCAACTTGAGGCCACGCCTCAACTTCCGCTCAAACTCGTAACAACAGCGCTCCTCGGACGCCATGAGTTCAGGTGCAAACCTGGACAAGCTAGTAAACGTAGCCTCAAACTCGGCCACAGACAAACCCTGCTGATTAAGCCGGCTAAACTGATCTCTCAGCTTCTCCCTAGCAACTGCAGATAAGAACCTTTCCTAGAAAGCATTTACAAACGCCTCCCAAGTACCACCAACACGGACTTTCTCATACTTCCACCATTGACCCGCGTCTCCCTTCAGCTGGAAGGATGCCAAGGTCACTTTCAGTGCTCCGTCCTCGATGCCAAGCATCTCGAACGTCTTACTCATTTGTTCCAACCACTCGTCTGCCTTCAGTGGTTCCTTTGGATCCCCAACAAACTCCTCCGGGTTAGACCGGAAGAACTCCCTCTTCAAGAAAGAAGGCCCTGCCTCAACTGCCTGATTTCCAGCCCTGAGAATACCCAAAGCTCCCGCTATCTCTTGGGCCAAAGCACTCATAGCCTGCTGACCCGCTGGCTCGGCCACATTGGCCTGACCAACTCCCTCCTGTACTGCCGGAATCTCATCCGGTATGGGCATTTCCTATTGCCTAGGCCTACCACGCCTACCACCTCTTCCTCGTCCTGACATCCTAATAAAGGAAATGAAGAACATTAGCACGTTTATAAATGTGCCGAAACTAAACACTCACGTCCTAATGCATGGACAACTGTAATTCATTCCACGTAAGCACATAAACACATAAGCACTTACGAATTTCCTTTCCGGATAGTGATAGTCCCGTGGCGTTACTAGAGTTCCGGTTAGAAACAGCATTGATCAAGTGCTTTTCCAACAAGACTCCCAGAAACCCAAGGATCCAATCAACATCCTAGAAATTAAATCCCATACCCAAATAGTCACATAAGCATGTTATCAATTTAAACACATAGCATATGATTCTACACCTAAGTCTCTATCAAGTGAGACAAACCCATTGTGATCCTAATCACTTCCCACGTACCCAAAGTATTCGAACCCGGTACGCTCTGATACCAAGTTGTAACGCCCTCAAAATAACAACATTAAATCCATCAATATAGACATGCATTGATATACAAAAGACCAACATTCATCTGTTTATCGTAGTTTCATTACAAAAGGTATTACATGTCAACAACAAAAGCAAATGCCCTAAGGGCTTACAGCTTTCCAAGTTAACACTTGGTTACAAAAAGAGAGTGCTAACTCATTTACACATTAAGCCCTTGGCTTGAATTTACATGTAATACATCAAAAGAAAGACAACAAAAGATCTGTCCGCCTCTAGCCTCCCAAGCTATGTCCTTGGAGGTGGCATGCTACCTGTACCTGAAAATGATGTTCCCATATAGGGTGAGCCACAGCCCAGTAGAAATATACTAAACCAACTATGAACAATAACTAAAAGATTAGCAGTTGATAGATGGTCAACACTGATACATCCACATATATCACATTTCAATTACATGACTTACAAGTCTATGTTACTTTTCATTTTCCATTTTCGATAAATAAGCATACTAGCTATGTCATCACATTAACCGATAAGCATATGAGCTATATCAACACCTCAGCAGATAAGTACAAGAACTATATCACACAACCGAAGATAAGCGTAAGAGCTATATCTACTCTTCTCTAGACAAGCATATGAGCTGTATCTATACTTCTCAAAGATAAGCATATGAGCTGTATCTTCACTTCTCTAGACAAGCATATGAGCTGTATCTACGGAGTTCATCCCCCATCTCCTCCCAACACTATTCGGTTTAGAGGTACATCTCCCATCTTCCCCTAAACCGCGGAGTACATCCCCCATCTCCTCCTCTACACATAATGCATATAAACACATAGGTTCTATACACAATCAATCAATACATAAAATTAATGTATTCTAACAATCGTCACACTCTTATGACACATTCCGTTGATTAGTTTTCGTCTGCCTAATCCTCATGCATTGTCTACAACAATCACGACTATCCTCCACCGATAGCCCCAAAGCAGTTATTTCTAAACAGAAAATGAATGCACAAATGGATATTAAATCAGCATTTCAATTCGGTGAGTGATAAGTAATTCAACTACACCCTTTAATCCCATACACTTCCAATCTCAACATTTCCAATTCAATTCCTCATTTTCTTTAATTAATTATATGCATTAATTAATTAAAACAATTAGGGCAAATTCCCATAATTAACAAAACAACCCTAAGGTTCCATTTTCATCCATAATCCATCATCTAATTCATCTTTCTATGCCAAACTTGCATTTAGGTTTATTAAAAACAAAACCCCAACTTTTGTAAAATTTCACAAAAGGCCCAAAGTTTCTCAAAATTACCCAACAACACCCAACATATCAAAATGCTAAAATTTAAAGACAAAATCCATAAAGAGGAGTAGGATATCCCTACCTCAAAGTTTGAGCTCAAAAGGAGATGAAGACCCAACAACCAAAGTGCTCCAAATCCAAATATTTTCAGATTAAATCGAAGCCCAAGTCACCCTCTACCTTTTTAACAAAGCACTTAGGGTAGATTCACACTAGAAGGAGATGATTTCTTAGAGAGAAGACAAGTCTAGAGAGAGAGAGTCTCAGATCTAGGGTTTAAAGATGAAAAAGTTTTGAAAAAGTGAAGTTCAACACGGCTGCTGCTAACTGATATAAACAGGCTCGCTCGAGCGAAGACTTGGTCGCTCGAGCGACCAGACACAGAAACCCTCGCTCGAGCTAAAAAGGTCTCGCTTGAGCCAAAAACTTAGAAGCTCGCTCGAGCGAATAAAAGCTCGCTCGAGCCAAAAACTCGAACCATCAGGTCTGCAACCAGACGCACGCTCGAGCGACGGAACGCTCGCTCGAGCGAAGACAAACCAGATCGCTCGAGCGAAGAAAGCTCGCTCGAGCCAAAAAATGCAACTCTCAGCATCTGAACCAGACGCAATCGCTCGCTCGAGCGAAGTCACTCTGGCTCGACCACCAGACACAAAACATACCCCTCGCTCGAGCGACCAAACCCTCGCTCGAGCGAAGGCCCAAAATTCTGGACAGCAACACTTGGCTCCCAGACACAACCAACCTGTAACAGACCTGCCCAACACATCTTATAACTCAAATACAAAGTAGAAAAGGATGTAAACAAGATAATAACCAACTACTAACATCCACGGACACAAGTCCGGATCACTGTACAACAAGGGTAAACCCGGGATCGCTATAGGATCGACCCTAGGCATGTCTTCGTAGGACCACGCGAAAACATCTTTGAAATCTTTTAATAAAGCGACTAAGCGCTCGCGTTCCTCCGAAGACAACGTGGACCCGATCTGGACCAGCCGCGGGTCCTTCTCAGTACCAATGTTCACGGTAGTGATTTCATCCACTAAGGGTTTGACAAAGCTTTCCTGCTCTTGATCAATTAAGCGTTGCAAAACCGGAGGAATTTCTTCCTCGTCGTTTTTTATCAAAATTTTGAAAGTCCTGATTCAAGCAATAAATCAAAGGCACAGAGAAGTACTCAGAAACCACATTCACCTCATTCTCATTAAGTGCTTCCAAACCGTCCAATTCTTTTGTTACAACAGACTCAAAGGAGAAAGAAAAAGACGACCTGGACAGGACTGTGGCATCCGGGTTATCACCCCCAGGAATACCGGACTCAGACTCAGTCGAGCTGGAACCTGATTCCGACTCACAAGACTCGGTGGAATCAGATTCTGGCTCACTACCTGACCCGGTGTTGCTCGACAGAAATCCCTCTTCGTACTGCCAAACGAGAGAGGGCGCGATGGATGCATCCAAAATAGTTGATGGTAGGGCCGCAGCCGTTTCATTCCCGATCATGGACACCGAGAAGTTATCCCCCAAGCACAACTGGTCGATCAAAGGATCTGAAAGTAGACATGCCAGTGCTACCCCCATTTCAAGTTCGGTGTCTTCAGACTCCATTTTCCTACCATGCTCAGCCTCAACTGTCGGGTCTGTCTACTCTTCGGCAATCTCATCCCCAAATAACTGTAGGTCAAAGAAAATTTCGAACCCTGGCACGCGCTTCCTCTCTGTGTTCAACCACAGCTCCGGAAAGCCACAGAATGGAAAGTCCTCCCCCTCCCGGACAGAGCGTCTGTTTAGGGTACCCTGAATGGGCCGGTGCATTAAGTCGAAAGGTCTCCCCATTTGTTTCGCTCTGGTCTTCCAGCCATTTCCTTTCCCTTCCTTACCCAATCTTCCTTGGTGGGCAGATAACCCAAGCCGAAGGTATGGGGCTTGTGTGGCACTTCGGCCAATGCTGCGACGCCTTTTCGGCCGCTCCTTCCTAATCCCATCCCGGGGATGTGTTGGAGCTTGTTCATAAGATACACTGCTTGAGAATTGACATATATCCCCTCGTTAGCAGCCATGACGTTCTGTACAACTCGAGCCTCAGCAAGGGTAAAACCTGATATGAACACATCCTCTATACCATGCTCGATTTCTAGAACAGGCGTAGATACCTCTGGCGGTGGATGAATTGACGAATTCCCGAAAACAATGGCTACTCCCTTTCCATAGGGGTATTTCACCATTTGATGCAAAGTGGATGACACTGCCTTTACCTGATGCAGCCACGGCCTTCCCAAAAGTAGGTTGAAAGTTGTAGGAACCTCTAAGACATGGAAATCTATCTCATGCTGTCCCGGCCCAACTTTAGTATGAATTTTCACCGTCCCCATGACCTCTCTACTTGTGTTGTCATATGCCCTAATCACCTGGGCTGTTGGTGCAAAGTCTGCGATTTTCAAACCGATCGCATACGCTGTCCTTGCTGGGCAGACGTTGATAGCGGATCCTGTATCAACAAGAACCACCGGTATCCATTTATTCCTACACTCCACAGAGATGTAGAGTGGTTTGTTATGGTCTGCCCCCTCAGGTGGCAGTTCCTTGTCGGAAAAAGTTAGCATCGGGGTAGCCCCTCCCGGAAAGACCAATCCTACCAACTGCTCTGGCGTGGTTTCTATCGAAAGCTTTGCCTTGTCCATGGCTAATAAGACAGCCTGTCTATGCACTCGTGATGCCATAAGCAGTCCCCAGATGGAGATGTCTGCTTGTATCTTTTTTAACTGTTTGAGTACAGCCTCCTCTTCAAGTTGTTTCTCCTTTTGCTTCTCAGCCTTTCTATCCTTCCCAGAAGCCTCTGGTTGATCTAGGTGTGGGGGTTTGAAGTACCGCCCGCTCCATGTCATATGGTCGACTTCTCCAAAGTACCAGGTGTCATCGGGTTGGTTGTTCCCCCAATCTTCGTCCGTATGGGCAAGACATAAATCCTCATCCTCCCACCACATTCCATCAGCAGCCGACAGACACCTGTCTGGCTCTGGTATGATTGTCCTCGTACTCGCGGTACCTCCCATCCCTATGCCCGCAACATTCTCTATTTCTGTGCTTATAGTAGTTTCAGTCCCCACATGGGCCTTTGCCTTCCTGATTCTCTCGGAATCTTCAAATCTTTCCTGTTCTGACTGTATCAACACAGCTGGTTGCTCAATAATTCCTGTATTCGAAATGCTTCGATCCTGAGCAAAACTCTTGACACCGGCGCTCTCCGGCGATGTACTCTGTTCTCCGACCCTTCCGGCCGCCGCTAACATTCTTGCCCCTGTCGGGCCCTGTTCTGGTTGGAGCTCTTCCACCACATCCGGTTGAACATCCAACCACCCAGTAGCCTCTGCCGATTCCTCATAATCAAACCAGTTGACTGCTGCGTCCCCTGGATCTTGGTCACTGTAAAACTAGAGATTGGCAAGGTCTTCTTCCACAGCCGTCAAACCATCCGTCCTCTGTTCCAGACCATCCCCTTGGATCACACACAGCTCTGCCTCTGTCGGTCATTCCACATCTAGCCCATTCTGGCCTATTGACGAAATGTAGTCACTCGGACTATATACTCTCTCAACAGAACTCTTAGACTTCTCAAGCTCTGGCTCAACAACCCTCTTTTCCTCTAAAATCTCCTCCCTTCTGTGCTTGACTGTCACCACCACTGGCTTAGGTTGGGTTATGGAGATATCCATCACGCATAAGTCGGTGCAATCAGGAAGGAATACCTCCGGCTTAGGTAGGTGAGAAGGAGTGATATAGATACTAGGATCGTAAGACACGACCCCAGTTCGGATAAAGTTGATTCTTTTTGGAGGTGGAGCTTGGTTATGTGTGGGGAGAGGGTTTGTTGTAACATTGGGTTTCTTGGGAGGCAGAATCACCCCATTATCGATGAGATCTTGAATCTCATGACGTAATCGGAATCACAGATCGGTGTCATGACCGTGCTGTTGGTGAAATGCACAGTATTTGGCTGGGTTGTGGGCAAGGGGAAGTTTTTCCGGTAATGGCCGCGGCTCTAGGGGCTTCAAGTGCCCTTTTCTGATTAAAACCCCCAAAGCTTTGGATAGGGGCATATACAGTGGAGCGAAGGTTCTTGTGTTTTTGGGTGGGTACTTAGGACGTGCCAGAGAATGGCGTAGCTGCCATGGTTTTTGGAGGGGGGTTGGTGGTGACCATGCTGACTTCGGAGGCTCTTATAGTCGTAGCGTCGCTCGGGTCCGCATTGCTGCTGCGATTAAAAGTTCTTCGGGGTTGCTCCCGGTCATTATCAATTAAGCCTTGCTTCAAGGCATCCTCAATCTGTACCCCCATTTCATGTAGATTAGAAAAGGTAGGGAAGGGGAGTACAATCATCTTCTGCATCAACTTCGGCTGAAGATTGCGCACAATCATCCGAATCTGATCCTTGTCTGTGGGCCTTAAAATCATCATCGAAGCCTTGGCCCTCCATCTAGTCACGAATTCCGAGAAGCTCTCTTTAGGCTCTTGTCTTGTCGTCTCGAGATCATGGGTCGTAATCTCGATCTGTGTATTGTATGAATATTGCGCAATGAAGGCCTCAGCCATCTCGTCCCAATTTCTTTTGACGTCATCTTCTAATTTGGCATACCATATGGCCGCCACACCCGACAGGGTCCGGCCGAACAGAGACAACTTCTGCAGCCTGGTGAGGCCCATTGGTCTTAAATATCCAAAAACAACCTCAGGTGCACCATGGGGTCCCCGGACCCATCAAATCGGTCGATATGAGGCATTTTGAATCTGTCAGGCAGCGTCACAGCTGCATCAGTATATCCATCTTCAATGTCAGGGATGGTCTTGACTCCCTGGGATCTCTTGAACAGCTTTTCAAGCTTGCTCAACTTCAGTGCTGTGGGATCTGTCTCGAACTCAAAGGGAGAGTCCGGTAGGTTGGTGGGTGTTTTAGACAACTGGGGTTGGATGTGGGGTAGGACCTGTGGGAATGTTTGTATTATTCTGAACATTAGCTGTTCCCCTGAGGGTTGGAACTCCTGGCGGGGGAGGAGCTTGCTGTGAAGCAGATGATCCGGTTTGCTGTTGTAACCTCACGATTAACTCTGCTTGTTCATTCATAACCGTGGCCTGCTGCTTGGTGAACTCCGCCTGTCGAACAGCATCCTGTTGCATCATTTTCATACTCTCTTGGAGTTGACGCATCATTTCCTCCAAGCCGGCCATACTGTTCTGTTCTGATTGGATTACCGGTATATATTCCCTCTCTGTAGGTGAAACAGAACCCTGATCCCTATTGTACTCAGGTGGGGTAGATAAAGCCCTCTGAACTAACTGCTGAACTGATGCCCTCTGCCTAACTGTCCTCCGTCTAATAACCGGGGGTAGAGAGTGGTACACTGGTTGTCCGTCTACCAGATCCTCAGATCGATGGAGTTGACGACCTCTGATCCAGAGTGCTTGGGGAATATCTACTTGGTCTGAAGCAATTGTGCTAAACTACCCTAGCAAAAAGATAAATAAAACAATAATAAGGAAATAAACGAGCAGACAAACGGACAGCATAACGGCTTAAAATAAATACACAACACACAATTGGGCATCACAATACACTGCCAAAAAATACTGTTCTCAAACACTGGCCATTATCCCTGAATCACTGTTCCTGAAAACTGAATCTGATACCCGCAGATAACTGATTCTCAAACACTGAACTGGTGCCCGCAGGCCTGATGCCCAAAACTCGCAAACTGATACATGCACCCTGTAGAGACACACTCTGACAGCACATAACAGATAATTGAGAGCCAAAACACCCCTATGGAGGGGTAAGGTTTCCCTGTCCTATTTTGTCAGGAGCTAGGGTTTCACTAGGCACGCAGCGGTTTCAAACAACCTATCATCGGGTAAGCAACCTGTCCTAGTTTGGAATGGTCACTATGGATTCCGAATATGCACTAGGTCGAACGGTCAAAAAGGGTGCCCCAGAAAAACTGGGGTTTGTGTTCCCGTCGTGGCAGAGCCCGCAACCGGTCAGCCTTATGGCACGCTTCTCGAAGCGAGCCTCCGGCAAACCGTTCAGGAATAGCATACGGCAAACACAGTGTCCTAGGCGCACCAATGCAAATGCAATGCAAAGAGACACATAAATGTGAACAAAACAAGATATCATGAGTTCGAGTCAAGTTCTCTAAATCCCCAGCAGAGTCGCCAGAAACTGTAACAAGCCCGTGAGGGACCTCAATGGTGTTACAGTTTGGACTCGATTTGTCACGGTTCTTGATCTTGAACCAAAGAGTCCAAATCCGGCAAATCGTTTTGAGAAAAATAGATTTTTTGAAAGAAGTGCCAAACATCGACTGCTTTGCCAGATACAGAGTCGCCACCTAAATATTTTATAATGGGAAAATTTAGGAAACCTTGACTCGGTGCCAAAGGCCACGTGTCCGTCATCACCAAAGTTACCTCGGCTCGGGAACTTGGGTACGATTGGGGAAGGTCAGCTATGAGCACCCCCTCTCGCCCGATCCGAAGATCGGCCTGTACTAACCATGATATCTCGTTTTTGAAAACACATGCGTTCTTATTCCGATTAATTAGCTAGAATTACTATGTGATGCGCACAGCAAAACAAGTATAGACTAGATCGCCTAATTTGGAACAAAGCATTGCATATCCGTTTGTTTTGGAAATGTTTTAAGATTTGCTACTCGCAAGTAGGCTAAAACACGGATTTCAACGAGTTGTTCCAACTCAAATAATCCAACCTTCACCCACAGGCATTCAGGCAGTTATATCAACTAAGCATTTAGCCACATAGTGAGTTTGTGTTTCTGGTGGAGGTTATCTTCGCCAGTTTGTTTATTAGAATCCTTTTGTTTAATTGGAGTTAGCCGACGGTCTGTTTCTAGCGGTTCTCTGAGAGTTATAGTCGTCTGGTTTGGGCTACATTTTGGTTCGGAGTGGGGCTGTTGGCAGGGCCCTACTGTGTTGCTACCCTCTTTCCCTAGTTCTAGAGAGAGGAGGTAATGTTAATGGGTGTGATATCTGGGTTGAGTTGTTTTGTCCTCGACGTGATGGTGGGAGTGAAAAGGGTTTCCTCATGCTACTTTTCTACTCTGGTTAGATTCTCCTCTGGCGTTGTTTTCGCCGGCGTGATTGTGCAGTGTGTTGCTGCCTTGGTCTACTCTGGTAGTCTCACGTGAGTAGGTGCTCTAGCGCTACTCTGCGGGTTCCTTTCCAGTTAGGATTTGTTTGCAGTTTGGGAGCCAAAAACACTCTGGCCATGGTCGAGAATGGGGTGCTTTGTTCCAGTTTTGAAGAAGCTCTCTGGTACTGCTGTTTTTAGCAGGTACCAGCGGTTGGTGAACGGAGGTACCAGCGCTGTTATTACAGAGGTTGGTAGCTGTTCCGAGATGCATACTTGCTGGTTTCTCCGGCGATACCTTTGGTGCTGCTGGGTTGATATGGGTTGCATCCGGATGGTTTTTACAGTGTTATCGGTGGATCTGGATGCTGTAAATTGATCAGGCTTTGCTGGTTTGCTGCCAACGTTGCTGTGTCTTTCCACCGGCGCCGTTGAGCGAGGTTGTATGATCGTTGTGGTGCACAGCGTCGCAGCGGAGAAATTTTTGTGCTAGTGGTGTATTGGGTTGCTCCATTATGGTGCTGGTGGAGTATGGGTTTTCGAATGCTCATTCATTGGCTCGAATGGTCCTGTTCGACATGCCGCATGGAAGACGATGAAGTGCTAACCACGCGCCTTATATGCGTTTGGGTGTTCTTTTGGACCTGGCGTGTGTGCCTCACGGTCAGAGTGGGCGTGCATTCAGTTGTTGAGGCTCTGCAGAGTTGATGTTACTAGTATGGGGTAGTCACGTGGGTTGGGCAGCATGCTCAACATAGGGATAGCACGTGGTGGATTTGTGTGGGTGGTCATTTGGTTTGGGACTTCTGAAGTGATCTTCAAAAAGTTGAGTTTTATACTGACTACATTTTGGAGGTAACTTCTATTTGGGTCATCCACGTGATTGTTTTGTTTATTGGTTTTAATATATATATTTTTATATATATATTTGGTGTGCCGAGTTCTTATGGCTGTGGTTTTGAGTTGGAGTGGGTGGGCCCACGGTGATATTTTAAATTGGTTTTGATGGAGTGGGTGGGCCCACATTGGACTTTTTACTTTGGATATTTGATTTGTTTTGTTGGCTACGGGTTTTTGGTGGGAGTTTAAAGGCCTGGGCAGCTAATGCCGAGTTTTTTGGGCTGCCGTGGGTCACTATTTTGGGAAAAGATGGACTCTATTTGGTCAATATCTGTGATTGCCTATTAGTGGCCTTTGTTTATTGGATTCATTTGGTAAATTCTCCTCTTTAGACTCTTTGCAGCGGAACATACATAGTTAATGATTTCATGATGATTGATTGTGTGATCCTCATGTGACTCGATATGAGGGTGGTTTTGAGCCATCTCCGCCAAGAGTGATTGGGGAGTCACTGCTATGGGGAACAGTGGTTTGATAACCAACCGAGTTCGAGACTGGGAAATGAGCGGGAGGATAGCTACCGGTTTTCTGGTTGCTTCTTGTTTTCATGTGACCCATCCTAATTGATCGTATTGCCACGCCTGACATGGAGTGTAGGGCCCACTGCCGTGGGGTTTGAGGCTTGTGATCTACCAAGGATGGGACTGGGGGATGTGATGTTTGATCTCATGATGTTGTTGGCTGTGTATTGGTTTGTTGCTGAGGGGCTACTGTCTTTTCACTTCAACCCTTTGATTCGTGGCTTATGGTTTTTTTATCGTGCTAGCTTCATGTGACTCTGCTGGGATTTCTCATGGGGTAGATCTTATCCTTCGTCATGGCTTGGGTTAGTGGCTTGGATGTCACGGCTGTGAGGAGTGGGTTGCTTATTGGATTCCATGTTTTATCTGCAGTAGAGACTGGGGGCTTGTGAGGTTGATTATTACCTTTGACTCGGCTTGAGGGTTGTTGTTTGGTCTGTGTCTGTTTTGTTTATTAGCTTAATGGTGTTATTTTGTGTGTATCTCTGCCCATATATCCACCTCAAGTTCCCACCTATTATCTCTGATGGTAGGGGTTACTTGAGGACAAAGAGGATATATGGGCAGAGTTGGGGTTTTTCTGTATTTCTGTTGTTTTTGCTTGTCCCCCCTATTTTTAGGGGTTGTAGTGGTAGTTTATGTTGGTTATATTTGTCTTTTATTTCTTGTTGGGTGTACCTGGGGTATGCCCCTTGTAAACGTGTAAATTTCATTGTCTTTATTTTATTACTTACTTACCCAAAAAAAAAAAAAAAAAAAAAGAAGCTAGTTAGCAAACACATGCATGACCCTAGTCCATGTTAAGTGGCTAATGCATCACATACAAAATGCAATCTAGAATAGGCTCGGCTAATCCTAGGATGGCATGTGGAATGTGACAATTGATATACGTATTCAAATTGAATTTGAAATACAATGCAGTTAGCATGATGCGCCGAGCCCGGTGCATGCAATACAAATGAATGAATGCAAACATGCGAAGCATAAGAATGCTAATTGAGATATGCCCTAAATCTAACCATTGTAAGCGGTTAAATAAAAGGGAAGAAAGACGTGAGGTTGGAAGACATACACACACCCACGCACACTTATTACAACATTGGCCCTCACTCGGAGGGTCCGAATAAATAATACAAGCCACCTAATTAACTAACTCACAAGCTAATTAAATATTACAAAACAAAATAAATAACTAGCTACAACTAATTATTACACAGCTTAATTAATTAACGAATCAATTAACTAATTAATGAATGGCAGCAAGCAAATAGGGAAAGCGGTAAATGATGCTATTCCAGCTCTGTTTGAAGAAGGGAGGCATGCATGCTCGCTTCGGTTCCTCGCTTTGGAAGGCCTTTCGGTTGCTCTTTAGAGGCTCTGTTTGCAGGGTGTCTTCTAGTGCTTGTTGCTGCAACTTACCCAAAACACTGCAGGGGAAGCTACCAGTGGCCTGCCGGCCATGAGAGGAGTACTGTCGGCCAAAGATGGCCCATTGCCGGCCAAGGGTGACACATTGCCGGCCACTGGTGTGCTGGGACACCAAACTGCAACGAAGCACAAAATAGAGAAAATGGAGGGTCTCCCAAGGGCATGTATGCACCATGGCACTCCAAATCACCTCAAAACATCAAGGGAGAGGCCAAATCGGATCCACGGCCATCAATCACGCGTCCCGATGCATGATGGCCGAAGATCCAACTTGTGCAAATGAATATGAAAATGAATGCACAAATAAAGCAAGTAAAGCCTAGAACTCTATCATGAATCATCAAGAGCTTCGGCGACCGAGAATTGTGACACGTTCCATCACTTGAAGTATGAAACGCCCCTCGTTCCTCGTGCTCGGATTAACACTTAATCCAAGCAATGCAACACATAAGCATGGCAAACATGTAATGCGAACAACCTAACAAGGCTAATGACATGCAACAAGCACATAAGCATGATGTGAGGTGACAACCTTGGACAACATGACGAAATGCAACATGAACATGTGAACATGCAAGGCATGTAAAGCTAAATAAGTATGCAACAACATACTACATGTAACAAGCATGCGACAACATGGTAAAATGGGCTTACACCAAAGATGGACAACTCTCAACTAGGTCCAAATCAGTAGCCAAAGGCAATGAATTGATGGCAGGAAAAGCATGAAATGTCAAGATAAGCATGCATGCCAAATGGCTAAAGTATTAAGGCACAAAGGGGTCAACTCTTAAGCACGCTTAAGGAGCAATAAACATGGATACATGGCAATGAGGTAAGCTCTGAAATACATGTAAATTGATGCCTAATCAACTCAACGATGCAAGCAAAGCATGTTAGGATGCTTAAAGCTCGAAGTAAGCAAAGGGACTTAAGCCATGGCCACACAAGGCAAGCCCCAAAGGGCCAAGGGGACCTAAAACAGTCCTGGGGCAGGTCTAAGCAAGACCAAAACCAAGCTCAAAGCTAACCAACACGGGCTAGAACACAAAGCTAAACACAAGGAGCATGCAAGGCATTAATGAGGCAATGCACTACACCTATTGAAATCAAACATGGCATGACTTGGACAACCAAAAACAAAGTTACATCATTGTATAATAGGACCCAAAATGCACTGAAATGATGAGCCAAAGGCTTAGGCTTAATGGCATGCACAAAAGTCCATTCTTAAGGCATAAAGCACAAGCTATATAAAGCATTCAAGGCATGTCAAATGCAAGTGAATGACAACATTTCATGGACTGAAATAGCATGTGGAATGAGGGCAAGGCATGCAAACATCACATGTATGGCATGGTAGGGGTCTCAAAACCCAAGACTAGCCTAAGCATTTACACTATAGCTATACAAAGCATGAGTGATATGGCCATGGAAGCCCATAATAGTCCTAGAACACTTCAAAATAAGTATAAAATCATGTTTAAGCAAAGCCAAAATATGCTAGTATGATGAGTCAAAACATCATGCACAAAGAGCTAGGAAACAAGATTTGTTCTACACCTATATGGAGCATGCAAAGGATGATCAAACCAACTATGGATAGGGTCATATCATGCCAAATGATGACCAAATACATGCTGAAATGTAAACCAAACAAGCTAAAATGACATGGCATGGCATGGAGCATATGAAGCTAGTTTAGGGGATTTACACTACAAGTGCATCATGCAAGCATGGAGTAACAAAACCAACCCAAAACAGATTCATGGCATGGTAAAACATCACCAAAAATGGACTGAAATGGACTCAACAAAGACTATGCACACATGCTACTTTGATGGGCTATGAATGGAGTCACATTACACATGCTAGATGCAAGCAAGGCATGACCAAACCAGCCTTGGATAGGGCCAAAGTAGGTCCTAGAAGTTAAAAAAAAAGGCCTGAACCAAGCCTCAAAAATGCATAGAGGGTTGGTCCTTTGGAAGGCCAAAAATGCAAGCAAAGAGGAATACAAAGAGAGGGGACTACCCCCTCTGATTAAGGACCTCAAAACCACACCTCTACCACTGAAAATCCACTGGATTTTAGTGGTAGGAAGGCCAAACCAAGGCTAGCTCGGATGCCTCCAAATATGGCTTAAAACAAAGCCAAACAAAGCATGCAAGGGGGCTACACACCCCAAACAGCAAAATGACCTTAACCAAACTTAAAAAGCACTTAAAAACAAGACTTTTTTCAGTTATAAGAAAATCCTAAAACAATATGCAAAGAGGGCTAAAGCAAGGTGCAAGAAAATGCAAAAAAGGGGGAAATGCTCACCCTTGAAGACCCTCTTCGAAATCAGCAATTTCAGGGGGTGGAAACTGGTTTTCAGAGCTCAAGAATCCCTCCTAAGAAGCTTGATCCAATGGTGGTGGTGTATATCTAGGTGTTGTAGTGTAAAAGTGCAAGGAAATCCAACTTCTAAGCACTAAACACAAGCAATATAGAGAGAAAGAGAGTTTTTTGCTCTTCAAAAACTCTGAACCCTTGTCAAAGAGGATGGCCTCTTGCTTATATAGAAGGAGGCAATGCAAAGCTTCTTCAAGAAGCTTTGCAAGAGCTGCATCCCTCCATACACGTGTATGGAGGGGAGATAACAAAAATCCAGCTGGCTCAAAAGATCTGCCTGGAAACCAGCTGAGATAGGGGGGTGCCGGCCATCAGTAATGGCCGGTAGTGCCACACTGATGGCCGGTAGGGCTTCATCAGTGGCCGGCAGGGGCAAAGCCATGGCCGGCAATGCACCAAGAGGGCCACTCTGAAAGGACCAAAACAGGGTCCTAAAATGAGGCAGAGAGGATACAAGGTCCGGGAAACTCGAACCGGTGACGTTCCGCCTCGACAGTCGAATGCTGGGCGAGCAATCGAACCAGTTGTTGGGTGTACCTACAAGCATAACCAAGTCTTGAGGACGGTAAAAAATGGGGTGTCTACACCCGGCATCAAGTAATCGGTCAACTTCTTTAACGACGGCAGCAGTGTGTTCCGCGGCTGACCGCCGACTTTTCTGAATAATCGGCTTACATTTGGGGTCAACGTTTAATCGGTGCTGGGAAACAGATGGATCCACCCCTAGCATCTCATATGGTGACCACGCAAATACATCAAGGTTGCCGAGTAAGAAGGAAACTAGCTACTGCCTGTTGATTATATTAAGGGAAGTGTCGACCATGAAGAACCTGTCAGGGTTCCCATTAATTTCAACTCGATCCACATCTTCAGTTGCCTTTTCACTTGGAAGCCGCCCAACATCGTCGAGGCTCTCTCGATCTGGCACCTCAATAGAATTTGCTTCCAGCTCTCTTGGTGTCTTTGCGGTGAGAAGATAACATGCTTGTGCCGATTTCTGGGAACCGTGAATTTGTTCAATGCCGCGTTCAGTAGGGAAGCGTAGTAGTTGATGATAGGTGCTTGGCACAGCCTGCATGGTATGCAGCCAAGTTTGTCCCATGATAAGATTATACAGCAAGGGAAGCTTGACAACCAAAAATTCCACATCCACTGATCGGGAGCCCACTCGAATTGGCAGTGTGATTTTGCCCAACGGATATTCCGGATTAGCGTTAAATCCAAATAACGGGTAATGAGCTAGAGACAGGTCCGACTCATTGAAGTCGAGTTTGACGAAGGTCTTGTAGTACATAACTTCCGAAGTGCTCCCCTGATTAATGAGAACACGCTCAATGGTGAATCGATTTACGCATAGCTCGATTACCAAGGGATCGATGTGGGGGAGCGTCACGCCGGTCAAATCTAAATCATCAAAAGTAATACTCGCAGCTTCGTGGGGCCGTTTCGCTGGTGTGATTTGCTTTTGGGGGTGAGGATGTGACTAAATTGAATGTACGGTGGATGCCGTTGGCAAGCTGTATATCATATGGATTACACCGAGTGGAGGTGAATCCTACCATAGAGCAACTGTTTTGGTTGAGTCGTTCTTTCGAACGTGTTTCTTAAGCCGACCGTCTTGTACCAACTCCTCAAGGTGATCTTTCAAAGCATAACAACTTTCGGTATCATGACCGTGGTCTTTGTGATATTCGCACTGCCTATCCTGTCTCCTCGTGTCGGGAGGTCCCACCATCTTGGGTGGCCATTTCGACAGATGTTGTACTTTAGACATAACCGTGCTGATCGACTCTGACGACTCCGTATATTTCTTGTCCGTGCGCGTTATGCGCTTGTTATCCACTTGAAGTTGCTCATTAGACCAATGTGGACATTGGTCGTTTGATCGGCGTGAATCTCGTCTTTTGTCTCATTTCGTCTGATTTCGTGGTTCAGGGCTTCGTGATGGTACATAATTTATCGGCTGGATGATTTCAGATGGGGCCGTCTTATTGGCCTTGTACATGGCTTTGACTCGCAGGGCGTCATTTTCCACTTTGCAATATTCCTCGACTTTCTTCATCAACGACCAGACTGTTTTGGGGGGCCTTCTAGTTAAGGAGTTGCGGAGAGCACTATCAGGATGCAACCCCATTTTAAAGGTAGTGATGGCCATGGAGTCATTGCAGGCATCATCTACGAGATTAAAGCATTCCCAATAGTGCGCCGAATACGTTCGTAGGGTTACCCCTGGTTGGATTTGCATTGCCCAGAGAGAATCGGCCTGCTTCGGTTGGACCTCATTGGTGATGAACCTTACCGTGAAGGATTTTTGGAGTTGATGGAAGCTCTTGATCGATGCCGGCTCCAATTTATAGTACCATCTGACAGCCAAAGGTCCCAAACTGCTCGAAAATATCCGACACATAAGGGCCTCGTCGTCTGCATGTAGCGTCATGGCTTGCTTATAATGACGGATGTGATCTGTGGGGTCCGATTTTCCATTGTATAGGGTGAACGATGGAGCTTTGAACTTTTTGGGTAGCACTGCCCTTGCGATCCTTCGAACAAAGGGGTCATGTTGATCCTCTTCATCTGAACCATTTCTTCTTCGCTTATTTCGTGCACGTGGACTCTCTTCGAAGGAACTAGAGGTTTTGACTCATTCCTTCTTTATGGATTTGGGGGATGATGAGTCAGAATCACCATCACTATCTTGTCTCCGAACTCAAGGTCGTCGACCGTCCCTTCTCAGAGGTCATCCTGGATCTTGGCGTGCGGCCTGTTGGGATTTTGCCACCTCCATGGCCAAATCTTGTCGAAGGTGCTCGTTCTCAGCGATCATGTTTTCCAACCACTGTTTGTTTTGCTTTGTCTGATCCATGATCGCTTGCATTGTCTCATGTGCTGATGTCGAGGGTGAGGTCTAGGCAACTGAGTTGAAGTTCAAGGTTCTTCGTGCAGCGATGGTCTCAAGCCCGAGCATGTTGCTTGGAGTGGTTTCGTCTCGTCGCGAAAAGGTCATCAACAACTATCGGAGGATCTTCTGTTACGTCCGCCATGGATATGCTGGAGTATTCCCACAGATGGCGCCAATTGTGGAGAAGTGGTTTGGAAATACTCTAATCTCTTGTTTTATGATTTGTTTGAAATGTCTCAATTCCCTATCTAAATATGAATGTAACTATTGTTATAACTTAGATTGGTGAGAAAAGAGAGAAAACCCCCATAGTTGATAAAACCCTAAGTTTCTATTTGGATAGAAATTGCTTGATATAATGAAATTTTCTTTTGGTTCATGGAAATTGATGAATAATGGAGAGGTGAAATGTGGGTATTGATGTAGTTAAAGAAATGGTGACTTGAATGTTATTGTTCTTTAGGTTATATGTGATGTTTATCTATGATAATGTTTGTTGTTTCATTGTGGGATTGAAATGTGATTAAATGGTTGAGAATGCATGAGTCCATGTGTGAGTTGGTGATGAGTAAGGGTGGTGTTGTGTTGGTACCCGTGCGGGGAGTTTGAAAAGGTGCCCAAATGCCCTGTCTAGGCTTATCGTTGGACAAATGTGGGGAAATGTTTTTGGGTGTCCACACAGTCCTGCCGTATAATAGCCAGCGAAAGTGGAAAAACTGATGATTTTCTTAGGGTGCCCACTTCTCGCCGTATAGTAGCCGACGAATGTAGGGGTTGTCTTTAAAAAGTAAAGGTTGTTCTCAATTACACTCATGTAGAGGAAAGTGTGGTTGGATTTCCATGATTGTAGATACTAAATTATTGTACATGATGAGATGAGTTGCACTTGCCACATTATGTTATAGTGTTTCATTATGAATTATTGATGGTTTCTTATGAAAGCAAATTTTATTATAATGTTTTATCACATTGATGCCATAATCTTGTTCAAAGGATTAGATACTTGGATAAATGTATTCTTACTGGGCATATAGCTCAACCCTAATTTATTTTTCAGGTGTCGATGAAGGTCAACCTCATTGAAGGTTTGGATCAAGCAATAGCTTCCTTTCCTTTTGGGGAATTAATTGAAGTCAAGAGCTTTTGGGTTGTTTTGTATTTATTTTTGGGATTTTGTAACTGAACCTTCATATGTATTTTGTAATGTTGTACGCCCACTGGGCTTATGTCTTGTTAAGTCATATAGTTTATTGAACTGAGTCTTGTACTTCGAACATTGTGGGAATGTATTTATTGAATTGTAATCACTCAATCCTTAGTTCAATGAGAAAGATGACCCTTTTTGGGATGTCATGATCATGTTATTATCGTATATTATCAGGGCGTTACAAATTTTCTGAGTAATTTAATGAGAATTTACTAAATAATTTACTAAGAATTTTCTGAGTAATATACTGATAATTTACTGAGTAATTTACGGAGAATTTATTGTGTTATTTACTAAGAATTTACTTGGAATTTACTAATAATTTACTTAGTAATTTACTGAGTAATATACTCAGAATTCACTGAGTAATTTATTAATAATTTACTAGGAATTTCCAGAGTAATTTATTGGGAATTTACTGAAAATTTACTGAGTAATTTACTAAGTAATTTAATGGGAATTTATTGGGATTTACTGAGTAACGTACTGAGAAATTTATAGAGAATTTACTGAGTATTTTACTGAGATTTTACTGGGAATTTACTGGTTATTTACTCAGTAATTTACTGAAAATTTATTGAGAATATACTGAGTAATTTACTGAGAATTTATTGAGAATTTACAGAGAATTTCCTGGGAATTTTCTGAGAATTTATTGGGAATTTATTGAGAATTTACTGAGTAATTTATTGAGAATTTAGAGAGTAATTTACTGAGAATTTACTAACTAATTTACTGAGTAATTTCTTTCCTAGTGTTAGTCTTAGTACTTGGTTTCTGAATTGACCCGGATGAACTACTTGTATCCCTTTGCTTGGCCTTAGGATAGTCCTTGACTTGATGTCCCATTTGTCCGCATTCAAAGCATGCTCTTGTAGCTCGACAATATACCCTAAAATGATTCTTACCGCATTCTCGACATGTACGCATAGTCTTGCTACCTTGAGTTGAACCGTTAGCACTTCCCGTGGTTGGCCCTTTGATCGGTGGGTTACTTGGCCCTTTCTTAATGCCAAAACCTTACTTCTTGCTGAACCATTCTTCATATTTTTGTTCACCTTTGGCATTTTGTTCTGCCTCAGTGCTTTGTCTAGAACTGTTGTATAAGTTGGCAATTGGAAAAGGTTCACTTTATCTCTAATTGGTCCTTTCAGTCCCTTATCAAACTTCCTTGCTTTGTTGTAGCCCATGTTCACCATGTGTGGGGTGAACCTTGCCAATTCAGTGAACTTGGCATCATACTCAAAAACAGTGCCTCCTCCTTGTTTTAATGCTTGGAACTCGGCAGCCTTGGTGTCTTTAGTGGATTGAGGAAAATATTTGTTGTAAAAGACTTCTAGGAAATGGTTCCAAGTAATACCTTCATGTTAACCCTTCACTAACATCTACCACCTGCGTGCCTTTTCTGCTAGAGTGAATGTAGAAAGCGCCACTTTTTGAGTTTATGTACAAGGGAAGACCTCAAAGAACTTTACTACCTCTAATACCTGTGCCTCTGCCTTCAATTGATTAATTCCTCCCTCAAATTAAATTGGTTTCATCTTTTTATATTTCCTAATTAGTGCCATTATTGCTTGGTCTGGGAAATCCATTTGCAACGGCATCGGCTGTTGCGGTGGTTGTTACTGCTGCTGTGGTTGTTGTTGTGGTTATGGTTGTTCCTGATTTCTTTGTCTTAGTGCCTCTACTGCCTCTACTACTCCTTTTAACATCCTTTCAAGTCTATCCATATAGCTGGTAGAGGATTCTCCTTTTTCTCTTACCATGGTACTATGCACAAGAAACATGAGTTAAACATTTATAAATATGCACATGATGCTTCAAATAACATATAAGATGTACATCTTATCACAAACACTCATCATGAATGCATGCCTAACAATCTTCTAAGAAATCCTATGCTCTGGAGGACAAGTATGTGTTTGTGTACAAACTTGTGCTCTGATACCACTCTGTTATGACCCCATCCTGCCCCAAACAGCATAGTAGCTATGACCGGCTAGTAGTGTCTGACTACCAAAGGCCTGACAAAATGAGACAAGACTGATCTATAACCTTGGAGCTTATGCGGAATAACCTGTTCATTATATTAGTCCAATATCCATTCAAAGCAAGTGCATACGTAGAATGATAACAACACAAGCATACTTCTTATTTATTTACATTAATATTTGCATGACCATCCAACAAAACAAAAGGATATAATACCAAAAGAAAGACTTATTTACAAAAACTAAAAACATATAAACAAACTACTGTCTTAAAGTTACACCGTCCAAAGAAAAACAAAATAAAAGAAAGGTAAAACACTGGTGCGATTCTTCCTCGTGTCCTTGTTCTTCTTTTTCACCTACATATATGTAAGGGAGAGGGGTGAGCCATTGCGTAGTGAATAGTAATAAAGTAAGGCGGTAAATGAATGAATATTGAAAGCTTTAAACATTCTTTCAAAATAAAATATAAGTTTGAACAAGGAAAAACATAGCTTTGCTTGCGAACAAAATACATAATGATGAGCATTTCAAGGAGTTCAAGGTGCTTAACCGGCATGGGTATTGGCTAAACGTAACAAGATGAGTTCGGCCATAATACATGATTGGATATTCCCCCAATTGTAGGACATGATCCAAGAATGCTATCTAAATACATGATAGAAGAATATAAATGTTTATTCATGACAAGATATATCAGATTTGTATTGAATTGAAAAAACATTTAATTAAACATAGCGTTACTAGATTACTACTCACTAATAGCTCAGTTTGATAAGGGGTTAGTTCCTTCCAAAGCTTGACCTACACCAAACAAGAACATAACATTGAAATGCAAACCTAATTCAAACAAACTTAATAAATTAAATACCTAATGTTTCCCATAAATCCTTATAAGTGTTTAGTATTGTTCTAGGTCTAATTCAAGTTTTAATTAAGAGTCAAATGCATAAAGGAGGTGTTCCACTCGATTAGGGCCTTCGATAGAAGAAATCGGACGAAAATAGGCATTTCCACATGTGCAGAAAATAGGGCCGCATGTGCGGTGGGTCAAGGCACGTGCGCCACGTGCATGCACTTATTTCATAATCGAATTTGGGTATGAGGTTGCTGACCGCACGTGCGGCCATGACTTCCACACGTGTGGAAGTGGCTGTTCTAGTGCAATGGATTTAGGTCTGAAAATTATTCACCCAAAAAGGATTTAGGTTTGAAAATGGCTTCTCTTCTCCTTTTTGCCCTGTTTCTTCCTATGGCTCATAGACATGAATTTTAGCTTCCAAACCACTTAAAGGACATAAAGAAAAATGCATCCTATCTGTGACAACCAGACCTTTTTGTGCATCATCTATATTAAATTACTCATGCATTCATGTCATATGTCATTTCTTTATGTGATTTGAGACTTGTAGTATTTAAAATAGAATGAGTATGAAAAACTAGGTTAAAAACTTGTTTGTTAACTTAGAATTATTTGCTATGTGTTTTGAGTTAGGGGGTTAGTTTAGAGCTTGATTTGAAAACCGTAGGTTATACCTAAACTTTAATTGAGGAGCTTAAAGACCTTAGTGTCTATGTGTTGTTTTAGAAAACCATAGGTAATGCCTAAAGATCATATGTGTTTCTTAAAGACCATAGGTTATGCCTAAACCATTGGTTATGTCTATGTGTTGTTTCACTAAGTAGGATTAGTATTAATTAATTATGATTAGGAAATCATAAGTAAAATTAGAAATAAACTGGATTAGCTAGACATAAGCTAGATTAGTTAAGCCTAAGAAAGCAAGATTAGAGATTTAGAGAGATGTTACAATTTTAGCCCTAGCCACATGGGATAAAACCTTTAGTTCCTAATCAAACAAATAGGATTTTGTTGGAAGGAAGGAGAACAAACGAAAGAGAGGAGAAAAGAAAGGAAGAAAAGAAAGGAAAAAGGGGGGAAAAAAGAAAGAACTTCAAGAGATTCAACTGGAATTCGACCTAGAAGTGTTCGAAGGTAAAAATTCAATCCTAAATCTTGTAGTAGACTCTCTAAACATCTAAGAATAGGAATAAGTTGGCATCAAAAAGAGTTTGAAATGGAGAATTTAGAAGAGATGGAAGAAAAGTTGAGCTAGGAAAGAAAAATGTTAGAAAGCTTAGAAAAATTCATTCTTTTGATTGAAGTCCTGGTGCTCTTGATATATATGAACCTTTATTTGCATATATTCTTATGATTTTCAATAGCTTCCATGATTTAATCCATGTTTTGAAGCAAGAAAATAGAAGTTTTGGAAAAGGTTTGGAAAAGAGCTTAGTTTAGGGTTTTGATCTTTCAAGCTTACAATTTCATCAAGATTTTGATGTTTTGATTTAGAAAACAATAATAACTTCATGTTGTCCATTGATTTTGAGTGTTTTTTGGTGTTTTAGCTTGAACCCTAGCTTGAAGAAGGGAAGAACATAGCTTAAAACCAACAGATTTTTTGGACAACAATAGTTTACCCAGCACCGCACATGCGGTGAGGCTTCTCGCATGTGCAATACACTTTTTCCAGTAACAAAGTTGAATCTGTTTTAATTGCACGTGCGGCCAGGGTTCCGCACGCACGTGTGACCCTATTCACCGCACGTGCGGTTTGTAGGGCAATCACCCGTTTCATTTTCTTTTCGTTTCTTTTGACCTCTGGATACCTGTATACATGCGTTGAGCCTTAATAGAGATTGAATGCATTTAGAAACCAACCTAAAACATGTTAGAAGAATAGCAAAAAGTTAAGTAGAAATAGACTAATCTTGTTCGTGCTTAGGAAGTTCAACGTCTCGTTCTTGTTTTGTAGATCAAGCCCTGAAGAGTTTAGCCTTGAACAAGGAGCTACTGTGAGTAGTAGTATAGTAAAGTTATGTTTTCAAGCTATGATTCAGAATGCAAACATATGATATGTTTAAGAGATTATATTATTGTTTTGCTAA
Organism: Camellia granthamiana; assembly: GCA_036172215.1. Classification (NCBI taxonomy): domain Eukaryota; kingdom Viridiplantae; phylum Streptophyta; class Magnoliopsida; order Ericales; family Theaceae; genus Camellia; species Camellia granthamiana. Next base: position 177,110 of record JAXFYN010000112.1, on the reverse strand, counting down.
GAATGAACACCATACACTTTTGTATCAAGTAATGCGATGACATGTTGTATTATGCCAGTTATCGGGAATCATGACAATAACGCTTGTACTAACTGAGCTCTTTGCCATCTATTGTGGATTACTTGCCAAGTTATGAGAATGTCCATCACTATGTAAATGTATGCAAGTTATGTTTTGTTAACATATGAAAATTATGCTATATTCGAAATGTGCTTGTATTTGGTTTTAATGAAAATTTTCTTGGTGTTTATTCGTTAACCACTTTACTGTATTACTATTCACTGGGCTTTGGCTCACCCCTCTCCCCTATATGTATGTAGGTGATGCTGAAGATCCTGTTTTGGATAAGAAGTCAAGATAGAAGTCTTTTTATTTTGTTTTTCTACTTTTGGGAGCACGAGCTTTTGGATGAGGATCTTATGTTAGAACTTTGCTTTTTGTTAGTTGTATTTTTGTAAATATTGTCTTTCTCTTTTGGATGTTGAGTTGTGACAATTGAAGATAAATAAATAAAGTTGATTGTATGTTCACGTGATCTAAGCACAGCTCCGGATGGACTCTTGGTAATTAATGGACTTTCGTTGATTTTCCACTCAAGCCCCAATGTTTTTAGTCTAATCTTGTTCTGTCTTGCTAGGCCTTTGGTAGTCAGGCATTACTGGCCGGTCATGGCTACCATCATGTTTGGAGCGGGATGGGGACATGACAATATCTTCTTTTTAAATCAAAATACCAAAACAAAAACTAAATTTCCAAGTTTCAATCTTTTGCTTCCTTTTCATTTCATTCTCAACTTCTTCTTGCAAAACATGATTTCAAGCCATGAAATCTATGGAATTCAAGGGAACACGTGATGATCAAGGGCTATATGTATCAAGAACATCATAAACAAGATCAAATCCATACTTTTTAGTAGCCTTTTCCTTGAGTTATTTCCTAGTTCAATCATTTCCATTATTTTCCTAACTTATTCAATTCTGAACCAAATCAATCCTAATTTCTTCTTGATTTTAAAGGTAAGGGGCAACTACTACAAGATTTTGGGTAGAAACCTTAACTTAGATTGATTAAATGATGAGTTTGATGAACATTCTTGAGCCTCTCTTCTTTCTCTTTTCTTTATTTCCTTTTCCTTTCTCCCTAGGTTCTTCATTCAATTTCCAGCAGGTTTTCTGGCATGGCACCAACCCGTCCCAAACAGGATGGTGAGGTGACCGATTAATAGTCCCTGACTACCAAGGCCTAATTGAATAAAAATAAAATCAAACTGGACTCTCATGATAATTGGGGCAAAAAGTTCCTTTAATATAGAGTGGGGCTCACTTATATTGAGTCCAATTGGAAAATCCATTTAGAGCGGTGCTTACCTATGTGAAATGAAAGATACATCATTCTTAATTACGTATTCTTTTAAAGAAGAAAAAAAAAATACAATATATACATCGCATTTTACAACTTCCTTGACTTTAGCATATATATAAAAACTCTTCGGAGCTATCCTCTTCATAATGCTTCTCTTGCACCTACATATATATAAGGTGAGGGGTGAGCCATTGCCCAATGAATAACATTAAAGTAAAGTGGTACATGAATGAATTCCAATTATTTGCAAAAGATCCATTCAAGTTCATAACTTCAAAAGCATTCGAACGTTTCAAAAGATATACCCATAAATGTGATAACATGGTACATCCAATAGAGTAACACATCCAACAATACATGGTTGTCATAAAGAGATCTCAACAATCACCATGGCGCATAGATAAATGTCCTCCAATGGCTATGACTCACTAAAGGATGCCACTACTAGATTCATCGAAATATGGAATATTCAGTCCTCCTGAATAAAATAACATTTCATAAACAAAGTACTTTTTTTTATATAATAAAACACTTTTTCAAACATAACTTTATAGAAATATTACTCACAGATGGCTTGTGCTCAGTAGAACTCCTTAACGGCCTTGACCTACACAAAGCATAAATAATACGTTGAAAACATATAGACTAGTAAGCTTCTAAATTCATTTCAAGTGTCGTAACATAACTCAGTGTTTCTCAATATTTTCTTAGATTATCCAAGAATTTTCTAAGTCTAATCCAAGTCTAAATCAAGTGGCAAACATGTATCGAATGCATGCATAGAAGCATCCTAGGTGATTAAGTTGTAAAAAATGTTGAAAAGTGTCAAAGACGTACGTTGAAGGGCCCTAAGTATTCCACATTAATGTCATATACTATGCATTGAAAAATATCATGTTTATATATTTAAGGTTTAATGAAACAAGAAGAAACGAAAGGAAACTAAGTGAGGATATGAATTAGCACTAAGCGGTTAGGAAGAAAGTAAGCATCCTTCAATAATTTAAACATATCTTTTTGTATACTTAAAATTTGGATGTGAGACTACCAACATTGGAAACAAGACTTCCGGGGCTTGAATTTAGACTTAAGAATCACCTAACACCGAGTTCATATGAGAGATATGGTCATTTGATGTTTCAAGGTATAAGTTGAAGCAGAGTTGGCGACACATACACCTATTTTCGCCGCATGAGCGGAGGTTTGGCCGCTCGAGTGGTGACCATTGCCACTCAAGCGGCTAGTTAGGATAGAACAAATGTGTTCTGCGCGCTTGCACACCCAATGAAGGCCACTTGAGCACCCAGCTAGCAAGAAACCGACCTGGGGCTGTTCTTCATGTTTTTTAGGTGCCTAACTTGATTTTCTTCACTTCCAAACCCCAAAACATCATATATAATGTCCCAAAACATGTAAATATGGTGCTAGATGCATGGAAACTCTTTTGTTTGCAAAGATTCCAAGATTAAACTAACTAGAAACAACCAAATATTCTCTAACTTGGTTTCTTTTTCATCTTTCTCATTTTTCTTCATTCAATTCTTTTCAAAACATGTTGTTTAAAGTTTCTAGACAATAATAGATTATGGGTATCTTGGAGATAAACACTTGTATGCTATGAATTCAAGGTGAAAACACTTCAAAACATGTTTTCTTATGCAAATGTTTCAAAACCTTTATAATTTTCAAACTTTCTTCATTTCTCTTTGTTTTAATCCCTTCAAATCTTAGCCTCAATGATTTTCTAGCCAGATTAATGCAAGAGGGTTGAATTTCTTACCTTTTGATGATTTTCTCTTGATTTTCCAAGCCTTGATTTTGTAGTTTTCTTGATTTCTTCATTTCCTCCATGGTCTCTCCTCTTTTCTCAATAACTCTTCAGCTCCCTCTTTATTCTTCTTCATCTTTCTCAATCTTTCTCTTTTGTTTTTCTTTTGTTTGACGTAGGATGCTTAATTAGCTTAAGTGTTTCACTAATTACTTGATTAGCTTAATTTTTTTTGCGTAGGTAAGCCATAAAATAAATACAAAGAATTTACATGTTTACAAGAGGCATTCCCCAGGTAATACAACAAAACTATCAACAACTCACAAAAAGGGGGGAAAGACTAATACAAATAACCTAAACATAATAGTCCTGTAAATGTGGGGAAACCAACAAAAGAAAACAACAATAATACCCAACATTACCCATATATCCTCTTTTATTCCCAAGTAACCCCAACCATCAAAGATAATAGAAGGAAACTAGGGGAAGATATATGGGCAAGAAATAGCAAGTAAACAAGCTAAACGCAAGGACAACCAAAGAAAACACCTACTTAAACAAAATTAAACAAGCTAACACAACCGTGAAGATGCATCAAAACATGATAACCTCTCCCACATGCTTCCAGTCTCAATCATAGATGAAAACATAGCGCCCAATAAACATCTCGCTTCCTCATAGACATGACTACCATAGCCACTCAACCAAATCCATGAGGGAGAGAAAAAAAAATCTACCCCATGAAGGATGCCAATGTAGTCACATGAAGTTCGCAAGGTCAATAATCATAATCAACGTTCTTTAGGAGTATAGCCAAACAAATAACCACTAGAACAACAGATACAGTCAAAGCTGATCATCATCATGAGATTAATCATCACACCCCCCAGTCCCTTTCTTAACTAATCACAAAGGCTTAATCCCCACGACAGTGTCCCCTTCACTCCCTGTTGGGAGTGGCTTCAAACCAATCAGGATGGGTCACATGAAGACACGAGACACATATCTCCCAATCTCTAACTCAGCTGGACATTGAACTACTACTCTCCATAGCAATGACTCCTCAATCACTCTTGGCGGAAATGGCTTAATACCAACCTCATATGGAGTCATATGAGGATCACATGATCAATCATCATGAATAAACCTGCTACAGAAAGTACACGCCGCTTAGTGTGTAATAACCCAACCCTCTCATATGCTTTAATTCTTCATTATATGTGTGATTATATGTTTGATGTGAAATTCCATATTTTAATGTGTGAATTACATGTTGATGGAATTGTATCTGTTGGTTATAAGAAAATTTGTTGAAATTAGAACCTTTGGATTGAAAATTGGAAGCCTTAGAGGCGCGATAACCAAAAATTGATTTTACAGTTATGATGAGCATGATTTTTAGGACATAATATGAAGTTTTGTAAAAAATTGATTTGTAATGATTTAATTGGCTTTATTTGGCTAATTTCTTAATTAAGCCCACTTTTGACTCAAGAAGCTTAAGTGCTAGTTATAGGAGATATACACTTGAGCCTTAGGTAGGAGACTTAGACAAAACACAAAAATGTCTCCTAGGAAGAGAAAAGAGAGGAAGAAAGAAGAGAAAAGAGAGAAAAAGAAGAGAGGTCAACATAGGAGCTTGGAATTTGGGGATTCAAGGGGGAAATCTAGACAATAGCTCAAGGAACGTGTAAATCACTTAGAATGCTCTAAATCATTCTTCAAATGGTTAAAATCAAGCCTTAAGATAAAGTTTCTTACATGTATAGAGGTTAGGGTTTATGGTTTATGAGTTTGATTGACTACTTCTCATGAAATTAACATAGATTCCTCACATTTGTTTGATTAAAGAGTTGATTGCTTTATTTTAGTTTGATTTGAGTTGGATTGTGAGGAATTGCTTCTTGCTTTTACCTCTTTGCATGCCTTGAGTTCATGTATATATATATATATATAATGAAGAAAATGGAAGAATCACGAAAATTGGTGTTTTATATGTCAAATTAAAAGAAGTTTGGTTTCATCGGGTTTGAATTTCATGTTTATTATAGTTATATGTCATGTTTTTGAAGTAAATTTGCTTGAATTAAGCCTTAAAAATGCACTTGGAAAGCTTGCCTTTGTTGGACTTTCGGACTGCACAAACAGGGACCAGGACCACATGTGCGGATTTCATGGTCACATGTGCAGGGCTCACAGTCGCACGAGCGGAAAACAGGGGAGTCAAAGTTCGGCATTCTGAAATAAAAAGCACGTGCAGGGCCGCACGTGCAGTGAGGGCCTTCCGTACGTGCGGGAATTAGGGAAAATTTTTGCTACTTTCTGTTACCCTTTTGACCCTCTGAATATGTTACTATGTATATTTAATCCCTCTAAAATGCTTAAAAATGAGTAGAAAGTGAACGAAACGGAGGAATAATGAAAGTCAAGAAGTTAAGAAAAGAATACATGGCTTATCAATTATGTATGTGATGTGTAGGTCACTTGCCGAAAGGGACCATTGCACGGACGAATCACTGTGAGTAATAGTAGTGTAACGATATGTAGTATGTTGTGATTTATATATTATGCTTTGTACAACTTGTGTAATTAAAGTGATTGAGCACTTGCCAGCAAGGATATATGAAATGGGCCTGAGGCCGTTCTGTTACCATGATTATGCCTAAGGCCGTTTTGTTACCATGATTGGGCCTAAGGCCGTTCTGTATGATATGTCGGGTCTGAGGCCGTTTCGTTAATATGTTGGGCCTGAGGCCATTCTATTATTATATTGGGCCCAAGGCCGTTCCGTCTTATGTGGGCCCAAGGCTGTTCTGGAACCTGTTTGTGAAAAAGACGTACATGTGTTATGTAAATATGTTTCAAGACACATGCTCATTTATAAATGTCTCCTTACATTATTATTATTCACTGAGTCTTGCTCACTCCGTATTTATATATGTTTTTTAGGTGGTCAGGCTGGAGGCTAGCCTTTGGTCAGCTTCAGGAACCTTTTGATGGACCTGCTAGGCATTTTGTGTTTTTGAGAAGTTCTTTTAATGCCACATTTTGTTAAGCTCTTGGTGGCTTTTGGATAAACACTTTGTTAATATAGTAATTTTGGATGATTAACTCTTTGTACATAATTGCATGACTTGGACTTATGTATATATGGACTATATATGTGGACATTCTAAAGGCAACATGATGTTTTAAAAATCCTGGCATATAAGCACTCCTCAATAGACTTTCTGTTATGTGATTTTACTTCCGCTTTAAGCCCCAGTATGATTTGATTCCTTTGAATTTTTGTTTTGAGGCCTAAGTACAGGCTGGTCATGGCCTAAACTTTTAGGGGTAGGTTCGGGTCATGACAGTTGGTATAAGAGCACGAGTAAAGCCTCACACACGTGTCCAGTTGAGCTATAAGGAGTCTATAAAAGATTTGGGCTACATGCATGATGTTTTTTTCTAACGTGAAAGATGATATAATGATTTGTAGATGTTGTGCAATGAACATTGTTCATATGTACTTGTGTATCTTTTTGTGTGTATTATAATCTATTGATATATGTAAATCATGGTGAGGACATGGATGGATGATTCAGAGGATTCTACCTCTACACAACTTGATAGGTTAGAAAGGATGATAGCAGAATCTATGAGACAACAACAACAATAGCAACCACCACCGCTACTAGTGCTTGTACCACCACCAATGGTGCAGGACCATTAAGCCGAGGGCCAAACCATTGCACCGACAAAAGAGTTTAAGAAGATGAAGCCGCCGTCGTTCAATGGGGCATTGATCTAATAAAAGCCAAGGCTTGGGAACTAGGTATAGAGAAGTTGTTTGAGGTCTTTCCTTGTATCGAGGCACAGAAAGTACAACTTGCAGCTTTTACTCTTGAAGATGAAGCACGGAGATGGTGGGTGCCCACTAGAAATGAACATCAATGATTGGCCTGGGCTCGATCTATGATAAGTATTTTCCACAATGTATACGGATAAGAAAGTGATAGAATTTGAGACTTGAGGCAAGAGAACAAGACGGTGGCAGAGTATGAAGCACAATTTTCAGAGTTAGCCCGTTTTGGACCACACATGGTGGATACGGACTACAAGAAAGCAAGAAAATTCGAAGGAGGACTCCAGAACACTATTCTGGATCGGATTAATGTATTAAAATTGCCTACCTATGTCAATTTGTTGGAAAGGGCGATAGTGTCTGAAGGTAATATAGCTGCTCAAAATCAAATCTCTAAGTGCAGAGGGAAGAGACAGAATGCACAAGCACCAAGGGGACCAGTGGCATCATAGAACAAGAAACCAAACTTGGGAACCTTTAGTATTTCTATCTCTACTCGTGAATCAACACCAGTTTGTTCAGACTGTGGGAAGAGGCACCGTGGGACTTGTTATCGGGTAACTGGGGCTTGCTTCAAGTGTGGAAAGACGAGACATTTAGAAAGAGATTGCCCCCAAAGAGACCGACAAAATGGAAATAGAACCACTACAAGTTTAGCCGGCTTGACTCCAGCTCCAACTACAAAGACTGCTGCAAAACCCACCAATACCAGAGACAATGCTAGATAGGGAAGAGTATTTGCCCTCATTCCTAGTCATGTACAGAATACTGAGGTTGTGGCATCAGCTACATTCTCTATCAATGGTCACTCTTCTTATGTATTGTTTGATTCGGATTCCACCCATTCTTTTGTGTCGAAAACCTTTGCTCGTAATTTAAATAGACCTACGGAATCATTGCATTATGTGTTATGTGTTTCTTCACCATCGGGGGGCTCCATGTTATGTACATTTGTTTATCCTGCTTATGAGATCATGATTGGGGATGTTAAGTTATATGTTGATTTGCTGCCTCTTGATATGGTGTACTTTGATATAATTTTGGGGATGGATTGGCTAAGTAAATACCATGTGACTATTGAGTGTACATCTAAGCAAGTCATTTTTTGACCTCCAGGGCAATTTGAATTTATTATTATGGGACATGGGGTGATTCCACCGCTGCACTTGATCTCAGCCATGAAAGCATGTAAGCTATTGCAAAAGGGTTGTTAGGGGTATTTGTGTAGTATTTTGAATGGACAACCAACGAATGTGTATGCTGATAATATTCTAGTTGTCCGTGAATTTTTGGATGTTTTCCCCAAGGAGTTGCCAGGAGAGTTAGTGGACCATGAAATTGAATTTGCAATTGATATAGTACCGGGAACCCAACCAATTTCAAAAGCTCCTTATAGAATGTCACTGGCTGAAATGAAAGAGTTGAAGGTACAGTTGCAAGATCTGCTTGATAAAGGGTTCATCCGCCCGAGTACTGCACATCGGTCCTTCGTAAAGAAGAAAGATGGGACACTTCGGTTATGTGTTGACTATCGGGAGCTCAATAAAATAACCATAAAGAATAAGTATCCTTTGCCTAGAATTGATGATTTGTTTGATCAACTACAAGGTGCACAAGTCTTTTCGAAAATAGAATTGAGATTCGGGTATCATCAATTAAAGGTAAAAGTTGAGGACATTGAGAAAACAGCTTTCCGAACTAGATATGGGTATTATGAATTTTTGGTTATGCCATTCGGGGTTACTAATGCACCGGCAGCCTTTGTGGATTTGATGAATCGTGTTTTTAAACCTTACTTGGATGATTTTGTAGTTGTGTTCGTTGATGACATACTCATTTATTCGAAAAGCACTGAAGCTCATGAGAACCATTTACGCTTAATTCTTTAAACACTGAAAGAGATGAAATTGTATGCGAAATTGAAGAAATGCAAGTTTTGGTCACATGAAGTAGTATTCTTGGGTCATGTAATTAACAAGAAGGGTATTTCTGTGGATCCACACTAGATAGAAGCCATTGTGAATTGGCCAATTTTTACGAATGTAACAAAGGTGTATAGCTTCTTGGGTTTAGCAGGGTCCTACTATCGGAGATTTGTGCAAGACTTTTCTAAGATTACAATACCGCTTACCTAATTGGCCCAAAAGGGGGTTTCGTTTGAGTGGACAGAACAAAGGGAAGCTGTCTTTCAGAAGTTGAAAACAAGGTTGACTACAGCACTAGTTCTTGCCTTACCATCCGGTACCAAGGGGTTTGTTATCTACAGTGACGTCTCTTACAAGGGATTGGGCTGTGTACTTATGCAGAATGGAAGGGTCATTGCCTATGCTTCATGTCAACTCAAACCGTATGAAAAGAATTATCCCACACATGACTTAGAGCTAGTTACAGTGGTCTTTGCTTTGAAGATATGGTGACACCATTAATATGGGACAACATGTGAGGTCTACACCGACCATAAAAGCCTCAAGTACTTTTTTTACCCAAAAGGAGTTAAATATGAGACAATGACGGTGGTTAGAGCTTATCAAAGATTATGACCTGCAAATCCATTACCACCCCAACAAAGCTAACACATTTGCAGATGCTCTTAGCTGGAACGTTATGGGGAATTTGGCAAGTTTGCTCACAAGGCGAAAAGAGTTGCTCCATGAGTTGGAAATAATGGGCATGGAAATTGTGCTATATGACCAAGGCGTCGTGTTAGTGGCAATATCAGCTTAACTAGCAATTGTTGAAGAAATCAAGCAAAGACAAATGGAAGATGACTCTCTGAAGCACATTTGTGATGAGATGGAAACAAGGTCATGGCCTAGGTTTACCTTCGAAAATTCAGTGTTGAAATTTAAAGACAAATTGTGTGTCCCAAATGTTCCAGAGATTAAACGAAGAATTATGGAATAAGCACATACATCTAAATTTTCATTACATCCCAGTAATACTAAAATGTACCAAGATCTCAAGCAAAATTTTTGGTGGCCAAGTATGAAGAAAGAAATCGCAGAGTTTGTTTCGAAATGTTTACAATGTCAGTAAGTAAAAACGAAGCACCAAAGATCGACGGGTCTACTTCAACCTCTCCCAATCCCGGAGTGAAAGTACGAACATCTGACTATGGATTTTATTATTGGCTTACCCCGAACACCTCGAGATATGAATTCCATATGGGTTATTGTTGATAGATTAACTAAGTCTGTTCATTTCCTGCCTATGGAAACCCAATATAATGAGGATAAACTTGCTACTGTGTATATGAATGAAATTGTGTGGCTACATGGTGTTCTAGTATCAATTGTATTTGATAGAGATCCGAAATTTATATCCAGATTTTGGCAGAGTTTATAGGATGCTATAGGAATATAATTGAAATTCAGTACGGCATTCTACCCCCAAACTGATGGCCAATCAGAGAGAACAATACAAACATTAGAAGATATGCTTCGGATGTGTGTCTTGGACTTCTAGGGGAGTTGGGAAATGTACCTACCGTTGGTAGAGTTTGCATACAACAATAGTTTCTACTTGAGCATAGGAATGGCCCATATGAAGCTTTGTATGGGAGGAAATGTTGATCCTCAGTGTGTTGGATTGAAGTTGGTGATAGATCATTGTTTGGGTCTAAAATTGTACAATTGACAACGAAGAATTAAAATTATTTAGCAAAGGTTGAAAACCGCCCAAAGTAGGAAAAAGAGTTATGCGGATCACCGGCGAAGGGATTTGGAATTTGAGGTTGGTAATTATGTCTTTGTTAAAGTTACCCTGATGAAAGGACAAACAAGATTTGGTAAGAAAGGGAAATTAGCACCCCGATATATAGGTCTGTTTCAGATTCTGGAAAGAGTGGGTCCACTGGCTTATCGTGTTGCTCTTCGACCAAGTATGGAGCAAATACATAACGTTTTCCATGTATCTATGTTATGGGTTTACCTCCAAGATCCGTCCCATATTATAGATTACCATTAGATTGCTTTGGATGATTACTTGATCTACGAAGAGAAGCCAATTCAAATTTTGGATCAACAAGTGAAACAGTTACGGAACAAGACAATTCCGATGGTGAAAGTTGAATGGTAGGAACATTACGGGAAAGAAGCCACGTAAGAAAGAGAAGAGGAAATGGGACAACGGTATTCTGAATTATTTCCAACTTGAGGTAAAACAAGTTTGAGGGACCAAACTTCTTAAAGGGGGGAAGAATGTAATAACCTGACCCTCTCATATGCTTTATTCCTCATTATATGTGTGATTATATGTTTGATGTGAAATTCCATGTTTTAATGTGTGAATTACATGTTGATGGAATTGTATCTGTCGATTATAAGAAAATCTGTTGAAATTACAACATTTGGATTGAAAATTGGAAGCCTTAGAGGCGTGACAACTGGAAATTGACTTTACAGTTATAACGAGCATGATTTTTAGGACATAAGATGAAGTTTTATAAAAATTTGATTTGTAATGATTTAATTGGCTTTATTTGGCTAATTTCTTAATTAAGCTTACTTTTGACTCGAGAAGCTTAAGTCTTAGTTATAGAAGATATATACACTTGAGCCTTAGGTAGGAGACTTAGACAAAACACAAAAATATCTCCTAGGAAGAGAAAAGATAGGAAGAAAGAAAAGAAAAGAGAGAAGAAGAAGAGAGGTCAACATAGGAGCTTGGAATTTGGGGATTCAAGGGAGAAATCTAGACAATAGCTCAAGGTATGCGTAAATCACTTAAAATGCTCTAAATCCTTCTTCAATTGGTTAAAATCAAGCCTTAAGATGAAGTTTCTTACATGAATAGAGGTTAGGGTTTATAGCTTATGAGTTTGATTGACTACTTCTCATGAAATTAACATGGATTCCTCACATGTGTTTGATCAAAGAGTTGATTCCTTTATTTTAGTTTGATTTGAGTTGGATTGTGAGGAATAGCTTCTTGCTTTTACCTCTTTGCATGCCTTGAGTTCATGTATATATGTATATATATATAAAGATGAAAATAGAAGAATTATGGAAATTGGAGTTTTATATGTCAAATTAAAAGAAGTTTGATTGCATTGGGTTTGAATTTCATGTTTATTATAGTTATATGTCATGTTTTTGAAGTAAATTTGCTTGAATTAAGCCTTAAAAATGCACTTGGAAAGCTTGCATTTATTGGATTTTCGGACTGCACATACAGGGACCAGGACTATATGTGCGGGTTTCATGGCCACATGTGCGGGATGCACAGTCGCACGAGCAGAAAACATGGGAGTTAAAGTTGGGCATTCTGAAATAAAAAGCACGTGCGGGGCCGCACATGTGGTGAGGACCTTTCGTACGTGTGGGAATTAGGGAAAAATTCTGCTACTTTTTGTTACCCTTTTTGACCCTCTGAATCTATTACTATGTATATTTAATCCCTCCGTAATGCTTAAAAATGAGTAGAAAGTAAACAAAACGAAGGAATAATGAAAGTCAACAAGTTAAGAAAAGAATACATGGCTTATTAGTTATGTATGTGATGTGTAGGTCACTCGCCGGAAGGGACCATTGCACGGCCGGATCATTATGAGTAATAGTAGTGTGACGATATGTAGTATGTTGTGATTCATATATTATGTTTTGTACAACTTGTGTAATTAATGTGATTGAGCACTTGCCAGCAAGGACATATGAAATGGGCTCGAGGCCGTTCTATTACCATGATTGGGCCTAAGGTCGTTCTGTTATGTTGGGCCTAAGGCCGTTCTGTATGATATGTTGGGCCTGAGGCCGTTCCGTTAATATGTTGGGCCTGAGGCCATTCTGTTATTAGATTAGGCCCAGGGTCATTCCATCTTATGTAGGCCTAAGGCCGTTCTGGAACGTGTTTGTGAAAAAGACGTACATGTGCTATGTAAATATGCTTCAAGACACATGCTCATTTATATGTCTCCTTATATTATTATTATTTACTGAGCCTTGCTCACTCCATATTTATATATGTTTTGTTGGTGGTCAACCGGAGGCCAGCCTTAGGTCAGTTTCAGGAGCCTTTTGATGGACCTACTTTGTTAAGCCTCCAATTTTGAAGTCCTTTTGTGTTTTTGAGAAGTTCCTTTAATGCCAGATTTTTGTTAAGCTCTTGGTGGCTTTTAGATAAACACTTTGTTAATATAGTAATTTTGGATGATTAACTCTTTGCACATAATTGCATGACTTGGACTTATGTATATATGGACTATGTATGTGGACATTCTAAATGCAACATGATGTTTTAAAAGTCCTAGCATGTAAGCACTACTTAATAGACGTTCTATTATGTGATTTTGCTTATGCTTTAGGTCCTGGTATGATTTGATTCCTTTGAATTTTTATTTTGAGACCTAAGTACAGGCTGGTCATGGCCTAAACTTTTAGGGGCAGGTTCGAGTCATGACACAGTGGCTCAAAATAAACAGCGTATTGTAGGCCCATTATATAATATAATCATAAAGTCCAAAATGGGCCACTAAAAAAAAAAATACACAAAAACAGTGAGCCAAAGAAAAAGCCCACTATCTTCACCAATATTTCGACCCACGGGTGGCCCACACTAGCAGTTATTAGAATCACTTGGGTCCACAAAAAAAAAAAAAAATCACGAAACTATTTACAATCAACTTGTATGAACCAATTTTAGCCTAAGGCCCACATAACTCCATTCAATGCACATTAGCTTAATTAACCGTTCTTAGTTGTTGTTAACCATACTTGGCCCTTAATCTTCATTAGCCTAATTAATCCTACTTAGGCTTTAGTTAATCCCGTTTAACTTTCACTAATCCCATTTAATTTCTAATTAAGTATTCATTAGGCTCTATACATTAAACCAAGGTCATTGAGCTCCTCACTTAAGATTTCTTACATTATCTGGACATTTAATTCTGAATTTCATAACTCTTCACTGCCTCCTAAATCTCCTGGACATGTTCAAATTCTCTAGGTTACTTAGGTTCTCTATCAAGCACTGATATTCCTAAGTTTTTTTAGCTAATGTATTCATTTCCCAAGTTGTTATCCTAACAATTCATATTTTTATCTTTAGAGTATTGGAAAGTAATTAAATCAAGGTGGCTTATGATATAGAATAGTCAATGGAATAGTTATTTTAACCTGAGGTATTCAAAAATGGATGACAATATAATTATAGTATGTGGGATTCTTCGAAGTATCACAGTCTTCCCTCCTTTTAAAAATTTCGTCCTTGAAATTTATTTGTGTGGGTAAGTTATTAAGCCTCGCTACACTTTTTTATTTTTTGGTAGATAAGTCATAATTAAAGACAAAAAATTACACATTTATAAGGGGCATACCCATATTTGACTTTGCCCCCAAAGGAGAAAAGAGTATACGAATAAAACAAATTATAACAATCCCTGCACAAGCAATGGAACCAACGAAAACCAAAACTAAAACCCAACTATGACCATATATCTATTTTGTCCCCAAGTGACCCCTACCATCATATATAATAGAAGAAACTTGAGGGAGATATATGGGCAATTAAACAAAACACAGCACCACAGCACAAAACAATGTCCACGTATGAACAACCTACCACACTAAGCCGATACACATATGGCCCATAAAAATTTACCACCAAGAATTGGGCCCAACTCATAAATTAATTTAAAAGCCCACAGAGCCTCAATTCAACAATATCACCGAAATATTGACATCAGCCCACTGTCACCGGCCTAACCTCTTCAAGGCTAACCCATCTGCAATTCAAGAGTAAGGTTGGGTACCATAATAAAAAAATAAGTAATGTTAGGATCATGAAAAAAATATTATAAAAATGATTATGAAGGATTTTTCACCTTTAGATTATACATCTAATAAAACATCACATATTAATTAAAGGATGAAAAATTTTCATGATACATTTCTGTTGGCTTTTTGGCTTTCGAAGGGTATTTTTGTAAATGCGAGCGTGCCAGCAAGGATCAATCAGTCCTTACAGAAATTATAATTGCCAACCAATTATCAGACGATTGTGTTTTAGTTCTTTCAGCCACAATGAAGAGGACTTTTACTGGTGGCTTGACTTAGGAGAAATTAAGCGAAATAACAGTTAAACGAAGAGCAATTGAAGTATTTCATTAAAATGAAAACTTACAATGGTCCAAACTCAGCCTCGTAGAGGTTTACAGCAACAATCTACTTCTACTTGAAACTACTCCTATGAATGAAGTGCAGAGCATGTATTTAAAGTGCAGGAATGTAAAGAACAGGTATTTAAAGTGCAGGAAATGTAAAGACTGGAAATGTAGAAAACTGGAAAAGAAAATATGTAAAGTAAGACTAGTTTGTATGATCTGAGTCTGGGGGCTTTTTCTGGGGGCTTCCCTACTATTTATACTTGTCAAGGATGACCTTCGAACTACACTTCAAACCGTCGAACTGCTCCTCTATGATCGCTGACCATGTTGCCTCATAAGTAGTTCCACTACACCATCACTTGCAGTTAGGCTTCCCTCCTATATTTGAATTTGAATGTGAGTAACCGTTGGAGCCACGTCACCTTGCATCTCTTTACTGATCCAATGCTACTCAGATCATGTGAGAACCAATATCAACTGCCACGTGTACGATCAGGATCGAAGACTTGACTAGTCTTCCTATATTACCCTTACTCTGCCACGTGTCGAACTGTGATTGGCTTTTACAAAATATGTAGTCAACATTACCCCCCGCACTAATATACCCAATACTTGGTGATATTAGTGGATCAAAGCTCTTTTCCTGCGCTTTTTAGAACGTGCATGAGGTCTAAATTCTGGAAATGCAACCGTCATTTATTGATGATCATTTACATTAATTCACTTTCAATCTTGTGAACGCCCCAATACCTCAGCACTCGCACAGTATAGCGATCCTGGTTGTCCCTTACTGTTCAGTGGTATTCTGGACTCGGTTCCGTGTAGTTGGTAGTTTTATTTATCTTGTTGTCATCCTTTAAATCCATTCGTTCAAGTTTTAGGATGTGTTGGGCTTGGTTGTTACAGGTTGGTGAGCTTTGGCTCCCATTGTTGTTGCCCAGTTTTTGAATGGTCCGCTCGAGTGGGTCTTCCTGCGCTCGAGCGGGGTTTTCACAGTTCCAGTGTTTTTGTGCCCTGCAAAACTTTTGCAGGTGTGGTTTCTACGCTCGAGCGGGTTTGTTGCGCTCGAGCGGGATTGTTGGCGCTTGAGCGGACAGTGCATTTTGGTGTAAGTTCTGGGAAGGGGAGAATTGCGCTCGAGCGGACTGGTTTTTTACGCTCGAGCGGATATGTTTTACTTTTGTGTCTTGGAGCTCGAGCGGGCCTTATTGCGCTCGAGGGGACTCAGATTTTTGTTCTTGACACTCAAGCGTTGTGTTTTCCGCTAACGCTCGAGTGGACCTGTCGTATATCAGTTGGTTGTAAGGCATTTTTGAATCACTTCCTTACAATATCTCTCTCTCTTACTTTCCCAAAAGCGATTTTTGAGAGCTCCTCACTCTAAAACCTAACTTCTCTCTAGGGTTTGATCTAGTAGGAGTGTTTTCCTCATCTTAGGCCTTTGTAAAAAGTGCATTGATCGTCGAGGGCGTTGTTTTGATCCAAGAAATTTCAGATTTTGAGCACTTCCGAGTTTTGCTCTTCTTCTCCTTGGGTTCTTCATTTGAGGTAGGGATTCTCCTTGTTCTTTTTCAATACCCCGTTTATAGATAGACATGTGGTAGTTTTTGTATTGCATGAAAATTATATCATGTTGGATTTGTTGAAAGTCATGAGATTGAATCTTGGGTTGGTTGTTTGAATATGGATTTATTATCATTAGTTGTGGTTTGGGCTAATTGGTGTGTTAATTAGCATGTTGTTGTTGAAAGGAAAGGAAACTCTAACTTTTATTTGATTTAATAAATTAATAGAGGAGTTTTGATCTTTGGGCAAATACTTATGTATTTTGGGTCTTAAATGAGGTCATTGTTGTTTGTTGTAGATGATTGAGCCTTTTTGTTCAATATTGAGAAAGAGGGAGGAAAACCCTAACTTAATGATTATGACTTAGTTTGCATAATTAATGTGGAATGGCTTTGAAAAGAATGTAGTGGATTAAAATGAGTTATGGCTTTATTGCTTTTGAAATTGGTTTTGTGAAAACAAAAGGAATGGAATCGGTTTTGTGGAAACAAAAGGGATGGAGTTGGTTTTGTGAAAACAAAAGGAAGTAGAATTCGTTTTGTGAAATGGGAAAAAGTACTTCTGAAATAAGTATAAGAAATGGGTTGTTGTATTTGAGTGTTGAACACACATATGTGATGGTTGTACCTTTAACTACCATGTTACTGCCATTGTTGGGTTTGTGATCTCATGATTATTGAGTCTTTTAATAGATGTACTAAATACATGCATCTAGAGGTTTTGTCCTTGGTCATCGGTGGAGGATGACATGGTTGTGTGGAATTGTCGTGTATGCATTACACCTATGTGTTCATCTATTTTAACACATTGCTGGTATCTCGATAGTTTATATGTATGTAGTACATATGTTGGTTATGCCTTGTTGTGTTGTGGTTGTTTGCGCTGAGAATCAGAGGTACCATTACCTTCCAGCTAGCGCCTGGAGAACTGACTGCGCTGAGAATCAGAGGTACCGTTACCTTCCAGCTAGCGCCTGGAGAACTGAATGCGCTGATAATCGAAGGCACCATACCCTTCCAGCTAGCGCCTAGTAAACTGGTAGATTGTTGTGAGAAGTGTATCTTTGGCTTACTACGCACATAGCTAGTAGAGCAAAGTTTTGTTGTTATTGTTTCAGTGTATCTGGGAACATTGTGGATTGTGTTGGTTACAGTTTTGGAGGGCCGAGTTGCCTCGTTGGTTTATCTTATGCATGTAGTCGAGTTGTTATCTCCCGTTTATAAAGGTATGCATGTATAATTATGATAGAATTGGGATTCAACCGAAATGCCCTTTTGACTTTTGGAAGTGTGAAGAAAATTGAACATTTTAGAATTATGTTTTGAAAAGGCACATTTGTTGTATGTGTGGAAAATGGGAGAGAGTAGTGGGCTTAGTGAATTTATTTCCTAAGTAAATGTTAATGTTATGAAAGATTGAGCACGGGGGTTAATGAAAGGAAAAGAAAGATGAATCGCTTATAGCGTTGAATGAAATGATTGTTTTCGAGAAAAGTTCATACATATGTATATTTTGTATAAACTGTCACATTACTATTTTAGTACAAGAATGAGCGTTCATGATCATAGCTATCTGTAAGTTGTTATTGTTAAGGATCATGTTGAGACCCCTACTGGACTATATGTTCATCCCACGTTGTTGAATCTTTTTCAGGTGTTTAGCAGGGTGTGCTACAAGATTGGATCTACCTATTTGTTGGCCACGGGGCCTCTTTGTGTTGGCTGAATGCCATATATGTAAAAGGGTTGCACCTTGATTCATTCGTGATGTAAGCCCAAGGGCAATTTATTTAGTATGCTCATGTTGTATTTACTTTGCATACGAATGAGGGTGTTGTTATTCACTTCCATGAGTTGAATATATATATGTTTATTTCCACATGTGATCTCTGAAAAGGAATTAAGTTAATGAATTTGGTAATACTTCGAGTAATAAAAAGTGGGGCGTGATGCACAGACTGATACTTCTTCTATGGTCGAATCAACTTTCTCTTCCATTGATCGAGCACACGAAGAGTCATATGATGATGCTGTTTCTCCTCGAAAGAATTTTCGTGCATTAATTAGCCACCTTTATCCACCTTTCCATACTCAGGTCATGGATGCCTTTACAAATTATCGACCTTTGGATTACGAACACATTGCTCTTAATCTTTCGATTCAGAAACTTGCGAATATAGATACAAGAAGTTCTTCCTCTAACTCATTCTTGTGCTTCGAACAAACTACTCCCAAATCTTTGATTCAGAAAGTTGCAAATATGGACTTGGGAAACTCTTCTTCACAAACCTCTGCATGGGATAAAGCTGCGACTTCTTCATCTTCTGGGGTTTCTGACTGGACAAGTTGGTCAACCCTTGAGACCTGTGATTTGAGAGAACGAATCAACCATCATTTTGTTGAGTTCACTGACCCTTTGGAGTTTCCTTCCTACGCTCGAAGTTTAGTGGTCTACCCCTACGTGGCTATTGACCATCGACGTAGTTTGGAAGAGAATCTGCTTGTGGCATGGTATACATCTTCCATGCCTACAACGACAGTGCTTGTTGCCCGACGCCCAGAAGAGGCACAAGGGTACAACCCATCATTCTTAGCCCAGAAGGCAAAGATTTGTTCTTCTGACTGGCTTGATTATATTAATGCCTTTGTTCCTTCTGCTCCCGCGCCATCTCCCATAATAGAAGCATCCACACCTTCTTCTCCATCTTCTGAAGCAGAAGCATCTACACCTTCTCCTCCACCAACTCTTTGCTGGACAGAGAAACTGAGGCTTGCCCTCCTCATGAATGAAGTCTTTCCACCTTACAAACCTCCACCATCCCCTACTCCAGTTGAGCGGAAACAAGCTCAACTTCTGCTTGCCACTTTCTCTCACTTGCCCTTCAATGTTCTTGAGGACGAAGTCCCTCTCAAGAACCTTCGATGGGCTTGTGATATTTTGACTAGGGGCCATGTCCTTAATCCCCTTGCCCAAGCAGAACTTCATATGTTCCTGGACCAACTTCCATTGCTCCTCTACTGGCATCGAAATTCTATGGCTACTACACAATCTTTAGACCAACTTTCGTCTCTTCGAATCCAAGCCCAGTACGAAGCAGAGAACTTCATCGAAGAATTCGATGATTTCAAGAATAAAGATTCTGCGTATTGGGATGATTTGGTCATAGACGAATTGGAACAAAGGTTGAGAGAGGAAGCTTTCGAAATAAAGGCTGAAGAGCTCTACTATGAAGTGAGAGCACATCAACTCATGCAGCCAACATTAGAAGAAATAGAAGATATAATAAAGAAAGAACAAAAATTCATTGATCCCTGTTGGACCAAATTTCATGATCTTGTTATTTATTCCATTCCTTATTTTTATGAGCTTGAGTTCATACCCAAATAGGGTTATTCGATGTAATTGCCTTGGCTTGAATATAAACAAAATTCTACTGTATTTGGCATTGTTTGACCCTGTTTCCTTTTGTCTTCAAAAGCCAATTCAGAGCTTCGAACTGAACAAACTCATTCTTCGAAACTAGACACAATTGTTAAAACACTAAAATCAACATGAATTCTTCCAATTTTTGGAATAGAATTGATAATTCTGCTGATTTTCATTTAGAATCAGTACTTCGAATTTAACAATCTTATCCTTCGAATATAGATCCAATCACTTCCAATAAGGATGCTGAGAGGAATTGTCCAATTTATGGACTATGGTTACCAACTCTTGTTGATTTTTGTTTGGAATTGGTGCTTCGAATTTTAACAATCTTTCCCCTTAAAGCCTGTTTTAATTATAACCAAAATATAGTCATGGTTAATACTGACTAGTTTTGCAACAGTCCATACTTACAACAATATGGAAATTGCCCTTAGGGCAATTCTCTGTGTATATACAAACCAACTATTGGTTTAGATGTTTCGAACAACAATTCACGTCCTTAAAAGGACTTAAGTTTTGCCTCAAGGGTATTACTTTTGGTAAGAAACCCATTACAGGTCTTTGATCTCTTCTAAGTAAACCCATCCTTGAGTATTCTTACATTTTTAAGCATCTAGTATGCTTCGAAGCCGACTTCTGTATTTCGAAGCTGTTGTTGTTCGATTTTTGGCGCCAAAATCTGGTTTCGAAGCCAAACACCTTATTTCGAAGCTGATCTCAGCATCTGGGCTGTGTTTTTCCCTCCAAAAGTATCAATATTGAAGGAAACTTTTCGTATTCATACTTTTTGTACTTAGCGACTTACGCAATATATCTTTCAGACACAAAAGCTTTAAAAACCCTTTTGTTTCGTACTCTGAAATCACTTGCTCTTTTAACGCACAAACCCTTCTTTCTACCGATCCTCTGTTAACCCTCTCTTCCTTACTGCTTGCTACCAATGGATCTCTCCTCGCTAAAAGTGCTTGCTGGCGACCGTATCAGCCCTACCATGGCTTTGAAACGATGTATTGATGAAGAAATCACCAAGCTAACAACTGGTGGGCCAAGCGCCATAGATGGACGTCTCTTTGTTCCTCGCCACAGCAACCAACAAGAGTACGTTCTAGGTCCCATCTTTCAGGAAGCTCCTGACCAACTTCCAGCTTTATACCCTCGTTTGGAGGATCACTTTCTTCTCTACGAAGGAGGGCTTGACTGGAGCAATTGGAGAATGACCCGGCCTCATCGCTGCTGGCCGACATTGAGAGCTGAATGGGAGGAATGGTATGACAGGGTTGTGCCTGCGAGAGAGCTCTGCATCCTTGACACTCTTCGTCTTTCCAGGTTCATCATTCCTGAGGATCCCTTTTTAATCCCTGCTGCTCTATGTTTTTGGAATATGGCTTTTAATTTCTTCCAATTTCGGTGCAGCATGATGGCCCCACCATTCTTGATATTTGCCATCTTTTAGGACTTTCACCCCATGGTTCTCCTTTTACTCCCAACTATCCGGACCTCCCTGTCAAATTTTCCCTTCCAGCCTTAAACTCTTCTTACAGTGACTTCGTAAAGGCTGAAAATAAAAGGGAAGGCCCCGTAAGAGACAGAGAACTATTTTCCTTCATTTTATACTGGTTGTGCAAATTTCTCTTTTACACCTCATCTCAGAGGATTATGCCTGAATTCGCTCCACTTGCGAAGGCACTTGTCTTAAAAAAACATATAGCTCTTGCTCCTTATCTTTTAAGTCATGTTTACAGAGCTTGTTTCCAATTTTGTGAAAAACCTCTTGATGTTAACCAAGGAGGTCCCCCTTTGGGTGCTCCAGCTTTGGCTTTTTGCCTATTTCACTGATTTGCACCAAAAATGCCTAAAATTCCTTATTCAGGACCCTAGCACCTATGGGGAAAAGTATGCTAGGATTGCTTTTTACCCTGCTTCTTTTGCTTATTACTTTGCCTTCTTTTACCAACTCCCTATTTCTCCTCCTGGTTCCCTTTTTTGTCCCTTTGACACCAATAAATGACTTGTTTGGCTGCAAACTTTTCTGGCTGATAAAGAGTGCTCCACCTCACCACACAGAGATATGTGGGCTTCAATTTTGTTACCGAGGGAGCTGTTCATTGGCACTTTAAACCCTTGAGATTATAAATGCATATCTGAGGTGTACTGCCCCTCTCAGTTTGCTAGACAATTTGTGCTCACTCAAGGGATACCTGTTCCACTTTGCAGTCTCTCGAATGTCCACCTTACAGCTAGAGATTTGAGAATATCTAAATCAAAGCTAGAGGCGGCAATACTCAAACTGCTGAAGGAATTGAATGAATTTCAATTTGTCCATTTTCTCCCATCTAGCTTAGTTTTGAAAAGATTCCAGAACTGGTGGACAGCCAATATGGAAGTGCGCCTATCTGCACACCCTCATGACTTGTTAATAGGGTTAGGAGTGCCTTCGAAGGCTAAGTCAGCGACAGTTGAAAACATTCCTCCCTTTTTCTGCAGCTACCATAACTTCTCCTGCAGCTTCACCTCCTCCAGCTAGAGTTACCAGGGCTGCTTCGAAGAAGGGTAAGCATTTCTAAGTTCCTCTTTCCTTCAACTCTTTTATTTGTCTCCTCTATATTCACATATTTTGGTGCAGGATCTCCACAAGAAGAATCTCCTAAAAGAGCTGAAACTCTAGCTGCTCTCAAGGCCAGACAACAGCAGAAAAAGAAAAGAAAACTGGTACTCACTCCTGAAGAATCTGAATCTCAAAATGAAGAGAGAGAGATTGAGCAAGAGCAAGAAATACCATTACAATGAAAGACGAGAACAAGGGTGGCTACCCCCTCTTTTGATTTGGCCGAAGATCTTAATTCCGAGACAGTTGACAAAGCATTGGAACAGGCACTTACCTCTGAAGAACTTGATCCCCAAATTGAAGAGAGAGAGGTTGAGAAGGAGCCAGTAGTATCATTGCCAAGACGGAAGAGAAAGAAAGTGATTGTTCCTGCTACTGACTTGATTGAAGATTATATCCATGAAGCTGCTGCCAAAGTAGTAGAACAAGAACATTCCAAAGCAATGATTGTCTTTGAGAGGGCTGAGAAAAGACGGCAGCAACAATTTCTGAGGGATGAAGCTGCTGCTGCTGAGGCACTACAAAGGGAAATTGCAAGAAGGCAACAGACTGCTGAACATTACTCTCTTCGCAGCTCCCCCATTAGTGCCAGTGCTTCTGGAACAAGTAATTTCTTTCATGCTTCTATTGTTTTGCCTTATCAAATTTTGACACTAGAGCTTGACCTTACGTCTCTTCCTTTTTTGCAGCAACAACTGCCGAGGCTATACTTCCAATGAGGACTCCCTCAATTTCAATTGAAGTTAATCAAATGTAGAATGTGAAAGCCATTCAGATAATACTTCCATTTCCTAGACCCACATTTCATGTACCCCCTTTGAGCCCTAGCATTCCTTTAACTCTTTCTTTTGGTTTGACTCCATATCTTCCTCACTTGACCCTTGCCACTTCTCTTTCGAGTCTTGCTCCTCCTCCTTCTCCCAAGGAAATCCCAACTGCTACTCCATCTATAATGGTAGTTGATTCCCCTATTGAGGGTGCTGGTAGTTCTCCAGCTCATAATTCATCACCCTTGCCTACTTCCAGCCCCTCCTCACTTGATTCTTTGGTGGCTAAGACCATAGAGACTGCCAAAGATGCTCCATCCATTTCTCCTATCCCCATGCAGTCCTCTGTGCCTTCCACCACAACTCTCTTCGCGCCTTTCATGTCTATGGATGAGGTTGATGTCTTCGAAGCCAGACTAGCTAGTCTCTTCGACATACCCTCTACCTCTCCAACATTGAATGTTGAAGCTGAGCCATTAGTTTTGGCTGACTCCTTGCTGGAAATTTTTAAGAGTTCTTCTTCCTCCAGCAGCAAGCCTTATGCACCTTTGATAGATCTGGACACATGCTTGGACCTGTTGATTTCTTTTTCGAGGATCCCCTTCGAGGCTCTACAAAGGCCTATCATCAGAAATGGGTTCCTCCAATGCTGCAAAGTTGCTGAGCAGTCCGGCATTAATGTTTCAAGTCATCTATCTCAGGCAGCAGCTACTGTCGACTTCTACATCAGCATTTGTCATGCTGCTAAGGCTGCGGATGAGAAACTGGCTAGAGATCAGAGTTTTGTTTCCCAAATACACACCGAAGTGTCAAATCTGAAAGAACAACACTCCTCTGCCTCCTACTTTCGAGTCCAGCTGCTGGAGAAGAAAGCTCAACTTGAAGAGGAGCTGGCTACAGTGAATCAAGCCTTAGTCCGAACTGACACCAAATTGCAAATCACCAACCAAGGACTGGCTGATCGAAAGGAAGAGATGGCTGCAGCTATTCAACTAGCTTCATCACTTAGCAATAGGAAATCTATTGTACAAAAACAATTAAGACACTGTAATGATTTTTGGGCCAATTTGTGGCAAAATGTACTTAATTCTTTATGAAAGCACAAATTTTTATCTGTCATCTGAGTAATCTTATGTTCTTGTACTTAATGTTTATTCTATTCCTTGAGTTTCCCAAATAGTTGGAAAATAAGGTTTCAAATATCTGCCATTAATGTTTTTGGGATGTATATACCCATTCAAAATTTTCAAATGGTATGCTCCAAAGGCAGAACTCTATGAATTTGATATGGTCCTTCCCAGTTAGGTGACCATTTGCCAAACTTATGGCTTTTAATTCCTATTAGGAGTATGGTCTTCCATACCAAATTACCTTTATCAAAGCCAATGTGTTTGACTTTCTTATTATAATTCCAAAATCCTGGCTTCATCTATGTCTTCTAACTCCAAGCACATACTTTGATGGTACTGCTCAGGATCTAACTGATCTTGGCATCTTACCCTCAAAGATTTAACATTAATCTCCACAGGTAACACTGCATCATGCCCATATACTAAGGCATAAGGAGTGACTCCTGTGCTTGACCTTGGGGAAGTTCTGTAAGCCCACAAAACATCCAACAACAGGTTATGCCAATCCCTATGATTATCTTCCACAACCTTTTGTATTCCCTTTTTCAAGGACTTATTGGATGATTCAGCTTGACCATTGGCTTGTGCATAATAGGGTGTGGAATTAACAAGGCTAATTCCAAACTCTGCCACAAAAGACTTCACCATTTTCCCATCAAACACAGTCCCATTTTCCACAGTTATGGTTTGTGGGATGCCAAATCTATGGATCAAATCTTTAATGAACCCAATGACTTCTGTCTGGTCTACAGCTTTGTATGGCTTGGCTTCGACCCACTTAGTGAAGTAATCAGTGGCCACTAGAATGAAGCAATGATGCATCGAAGAAGGTGGGTGTATTTTTCCCATCATATCCATGGCCCATCCTCTGAATGGCCAAGGTTTCACTACTGCATGTAGGTTAGTTATGGGCACATGCCTTATTGTGCCATGCTTTTGACATGCCTGGCAACCCTTTGCATATTCTATGTAGTCTTTAAGGATAGTTGGCCAATAGTAGGAATGCCTTCGAAGCAACCATCTCATCTTTACACCAGGCTGATGAGCACCACAGATGCCTTCATGAACCTCAGCCATAGCTATTAATGCTTCTTTTGGACCTAAACATTCCAGCAACAAACCATCTCCCCCCCTTTTGTAGAGAGCATTACCATATATCATGTATTGCATGGACTGCAATTTAATTCTCCTGCTGGCCTTCGAAGATGGACCAGCCAAGTACTGCATTATTGGATGCCTCCAATCCTATTCTTGTAAGTCATTATGATTGACTTCCAAGACCACATTCCTTTTATTCAGAGGTGGTATTAATTTCTGATATGTTGTTTGGCTTATGTCCCTTTGGGCATTATCCCTTCTCTTGAAGTTCGAAGCTTTCTGAGCCACATCATTAGCTCTATTGTTCAAGAATCTTGGCACATGAGTTACGTTTACTATTTGAAATTGAGAAAGCAGATGTAATGCAACAACATAGTATGGAAAAATACTTATGCTTTGACACTTGAAAATCCCTTTCACTTGGTTAACCACCAATTGAGAGTCTCCAAATATGTCAACTGCATGTACTTGTAATCCAATAAGGATTTCTAGTCCCACTATTAAGGCTTCATATTCAGCTTGGTTATTGGAACAGCTAGCTTCATCCACTCTGAAACCATGTGTGGTTTCTACCCCTTGTGGAGATTTAATCACAATACCAATTCCAATTAAGCCATTGGCTTTCGATCCATCGAACCACATCTGCCATGGCTCAACACTAGCCATGCCAAGTTCTATTATCTCTTGGCTCTCTGTTTGAGATGGATGGTCTGCCAAAAAATTGGCCAGAACTTGCCCTTTTACTGCCCTTTGAGGGACATATTCTAGATGAAATTCTGATAAGGCTAGTATCCACTTGCCAATTCTTCCCCTCAACATAGGTCTAGATAACATGTACTTAACCAAATCTGTGGTTGCAATTACCGAGACAGTTGTAGGTAAAAGATAATATCTTAATTTCATTACAGCAAAATACAAAGCAAGACACAGCTTTTCTACAACTGAATATTTACATTCACAAGAATTTAAAAACCTACTAAGGTAATAAACAGCTTGCTCCTTGCCTTCTTCATTGTCTTGGGCCAAGAAAGCTCCCAATGAATCTTCTGCTGCAGCTATGTACAACTTCAAGGGCTTATTACCCTTTGGTGGCATCAACACTGGAGGGTTGGCCAAGTAGGCTTTGATACCTTCGAAAGCAATTTGATGCTTTGCTGTCCACACAAATTCCTCTTCATCTTTCAGCCTTAACAAGGAAGAAAATACTTTAGTTTTCCCTGCAGTGTTAGAAATGAACCTTCGAAGAAAGTTAACCTGTCCAAGGAACCTTTGTAATTCTTTCTTACTTGATGGAGGCCTAGCTTCAATGATGGCTTTGGCTTTATTCTGGTCAATCTGTATTCCTTTCTTGTGTACCACATAGCCCAAGAAGTTTCCAGATGATACGCCAAAAGCACACTTAAGAGGATTGAGCTTCAATTTGAACTTTCTCATTCTTTCAAAGGCTGCTTCTAAGTGAAACAAATGCTCCTCCATGGATTGGGATTTAACTACAATGTCATCAATATAACATTCCAAATACCCTCCAATGAGGTCATGAAAGATAGTGTTCATAGCTCTCTGATATGTAGCTCCAGCATTCTTCAGGCCAAATGGCATTTTAACCCATTCGAAGGTGCCAATATTTCCAGGACATCTGAATGCTGTCTTGTGGATGTCCTCCTCTGTGATGCAGATTTGGTTATAACCAGAGTGTCCATCCATCATTGATAAAACTTGATGCCCTACTGAACTGTCTACCAACAGATCCACTATAGGCATAGGGTACTCATCTTTTGGAGTTGCCAGATTTAAGTTTCTAAAATCAATGCATACCCTCATTTTGCCATTCTTCTTGACTATAGGCACAATATTAGATAGCCATTCAACATACCTGACTGTCCTAATAAAGTCTGCCTTGAGCAGTCTAAGAATTTCTTCCTTGACTTTCTGAATTACTTCTGGACTCATTCTTCTTGGTTTCTGCTTGTATGGCTTGAAGTTAGGCTTCATAGGGAGCCTATGTTCCACTAATGACCTATCCAATCCTAGTAGTTCATTATAAGACCATGCAAAGCAATCTTTGTATTTCTTTAGAACAACCAACAACTGGTCCCTGTCCAGAATATTCAAACAAGCACTTATGTAGGTGGGCTGTTGTATAGAACCTTCCCCTAAATTTACTTCTTCTAAGGGGTCTTGTGTCTGAGAACCTATTGAAGCTTCTTCCTTGGTTTCTTCTACCTTCGAAGGAACCTTCTCGCTCTGTTCTGCTCCCCGGTTTTTTAGTTCAACATCTTTGCCCTCCTCCTCATAGACAAAATCTGTCCACAAGGCATCATCTTCTTGTATTTCCTGGACTTTCGTTTCAATGTCTAATGCACAGTATTTACCAAGAGTCAAAACTCGGACTTGTTGCTGCTCCTGTTTGCAGCCAATTATTATGGTTTTTCTCTCTTGCTCCTGTACTTTCTGGACTATTGATTTTACATCCAATGTTGAAAACTTAATTAGAGCCAAAGACTTGGCTTCTTGTTCTTCATCTCTTTGCCTACAACCAGGCATCATTGTCATCCTTAACGACAATCTTTTCATCAGCACTCTCTTGGACTAAGTGCTTCAGGTGTGTCACTTCCTCATCAGTCGTCACTTCGGCTGAGCCATCAGATTTCCTCAGTATACTGAGTGGGGTCACCCCCTCAATATACAGTTTGGCCTCTGCAAAGTCCGCACAAGCTATGAAGGGTTGAGGATCTGTATCAATTTCCTCTGTCTCTCAATTGCCTAAGGCCATCATAATTTTCTGATGCAAAGAGGAAGGCACACATTTGTTAGTGTGGATCCAATCTCTTCCAAGTAAAGCATTGTACTTAGCATTACTGTCAATTATGAAGAATGCTGTCATGCAGTCCCTGGTTCCCACACTCAAGTTAATGGGCAGAATCCCCTGGGCCATCTGTTTGTCTCCAGCGAAGCCAGCAATGGTTGTGCTAGTTGGGATCAACCTAGGATTCTTTTTCCCTAATTTCTTCAAAGAAGATTTCGGTAGTAAGTTCACTGCTGCCCCATTATCTATCAGGACTCGGTTCAACTGTATCCCATCGAAGAAAGCCTTGATGTACAAGGGCTTGACATGTTGTGTCATAGAATTCGAGGGATATTCAAAAGGATATGAGAGGTTAATGCTCACCTCTTTTTCGCTCTCATATTCAGTTTCCATTGGGGTAGCCATGCCGGAATCATCCTGTACCATACTCACTTGTGAATCTTCACTAGAGACTGAAATAACATCAATTTCTTGACCATCCTGGTTCTCATCTCCAGCTTCGAACTCGTGAGGTAGTATATGTACCATATTGACTGATACCAGAGGAAATGAGCCAAACTGGATGGCTGGTTGTGCCTGTTTCCCCTCTTGGCTACCTTGGTCAGTTACCTCAGAAGCACCCTGCATGCTGCATTCTGGCGCTTCATTGCTAACAGGTTCCTTCGAATGGTTTTCCTCGACTGGTTTTTCAACCAAAAATGTTTGCTCAGCCATGAAGGCTTCGAACATTTCTTCTTCCACCATTTCCTTTTTTTGGCTTATACCAATCTCTTCTTCTGTCTCGCTACCACTCTTCATCAGAGCCTTCTCCAACCCTGCTAAACTAGCCTTCTCTCTGGCTTTTAGTTCAGAATGAACCTTGGCCAACTGTTCTCTGTTGCAAACCACTTTGTTCTGTGGAATTGGCTCTGGAGCATGGTCTGACTTTAGATTCTTCTTTCCTTCTGTCTTAACCAGTGAAGAACTCTCTCCACTTTCTTTCAGATCTTGCGGGTACTGGGTGTACCTGCACTGAATTTTTCTCCTTTGTGATCTTGAAATGACTGGGACCATATCTGGTTCCTTTGTCTTTGGGTGTTTAAGCAACACCCAATTGTTCGGAGCCACCAAAGGAGGCTTGACCATCCTGCCTTGGTTTCCAACATCCTTTTGGGCAGGCATTTCCCTAGGCTTGTTCTGCATTACAAACCAATCTAGAACCCCAGGTACCCACGAACTTACTGACCCAGATGTTGAACTATTTCCTTCTACCTTCGAAGCCATCTTCGAGGCTGGCTGTGAAGGCAATTGCTTGGCCCTGACCTCATGTCTCGAGCCTGATTCAGGCCTTCGGTGTAAGTGACCACTTTCTGTCCTGCGTGAGGATGGTCTAGGGGGCCAATCTCTGGCTTTGATCCCACAATCTGAATTCCTCTCCAGTCTTCTTTCAGAATGACTGCTCTCCATTTTATAATAGTTAGGTAGCCTGGACTCATACAAGGGTCTTTTGCCTTTAGCGTGCATTCTGTCTACTGCAGGCTCAACCACTAACGGCCGCTGCCTGTCACTAGCTGGATACGGCCTCTTGTTGTAAGCATTGGTTGATTTAGGACGTCTCTGTACATCCCTGTAATATTGTTTCCCATCAACTGGAAGCCCTTTCAACCATTTATAACTCAGTCTGCACCTGGGACACATCCTTTGCATTACTGCTGCTTCTAAGGAATCATCATCCAGTGCTTCTTCATCAGAGTGTTCCCTCTGGTGTGAGAAACCTTGTCCAATAGCTGGTGGGTTTCTAGTGTCCTTTTTGATGGTTGTCTGGTTAGCAACATGCATCTGCACATTGACTTCTTCCAACTCTGTCAAGGACAAGTTCTGGAAGTCTGAAGTAATGACATTGGCTGTCGCCTCTCCAACCTCTGGAAATGGATTACTGTCGATCCCTATGGCCTTTTCTGTTTTGGCTGGGAACTTCAAACTTCCTTTCCGAATTTGTTCTTGGATCCTGTCTCAAAAAACAATGCAGTTTTTAGTCGAGTGAGACCAAGAGTTATGCCATTTACAATATACTTTTCCCTTAAGTTTATCTGGAGATGGCATTTTCACTCCTTTTGGCAACTTAAGGAAATTGGCCGCAAGCAAATGATCAAAAATGTCATCTGCTTTAGTTAAATCGAAAGTGTACTTCCTGTGAAAGTCTTTCTTCTTAAACTGCTGGTCAATTGTTGTATCCTTATGAATTAATGCTTCACAGATTACAGGTTCTTTGCCCACAATCTCTACTGTATTGATCTCATAATTAGGATCTCTATAATATGTCTTATACGATGCATTATTTCGATCTTGTTCCTCCTCTAATAATGCTTCATATCGAGACACCTTATAGGTTAGTTCCACCAAATCTCTGAATTCAGTTGAGTCAAAGTTCTTTCGAAGCCTGAACTCTAAGCCATTTTGAGCCAATCTTACGAATTTTGGCTCTGGCAAGATGACTCTACATTTATTTCGAGCCCTTTTAAATCTGGCAATAAACTGAGTGGCCTTTTCTTCAGGCCTTTGACTCAATCTTGCCAAGTCTGCCATGGAAACCTCTGGCTCCGATTGGAAGAATTGGGCATGAAACGCCTCTTCTATTTGTTGCCAAGTTTGAATGGAGCCAGGTGTAAGGTTGATGTACCATACAAACGCCCCCCCAGTTAGAGAATTCGGGAATAATCTCAGTTTCATATAGTCATGATTAGTAAATTCACCGCATTGAGCAGCAAATCTAGCAATATGCTCTACTGTTGATTGATTCCCACTCCCATAGAAAATGGTAAAATCTGGTATCCTGAATCCCCTTGGGTATTCATGTACCCTATCCACCCACTCTGGGTATGGCTTTCTGTATACAGGAGTCTGGACCCCCCGAGCCATCGGTCCACACATCTCCCTAACAATATCAACAATTTGGTCCCTAGGGATCATATTTTGTGCCTGCTGAACCACTACTGGAGGAACAAACACAGGGTTTGGTGGACAAACTTGTGCCTGTGGTCCTCTTGGTCCATAAGGTGGTACATTTGGGACTGGTTGTCCCTATCGTGTAGGTTGCTGTTGGGGGTGTGGGTAACCCCTTTGAGCCTGTCCTGCAAAAGGACCTACGAAAGGTGCTGGAACAGATGTTGTGTCCCTTCCATTTACAGGCCAGCCTTCCAACCCCCCGGGTATAAATTCGAATAAGGGATTATTATATCCCCTAGTGCTAGGTATGGCTTCGAACATGGGATTTGTAACCATTCTCACGCCAGTTTCTTGTACTTGACCAGATCCACCAACTTGCGTGGCTTCATTGTTGAGTACTGAGGCATTTTGGCCTGCTATAGACCTCGAAATGGGTTCATACCAAGACTGAGGTGATGGTCTTTCATAGTTCTGATTACTAGTTTGACCATTAATTTGCATAGGCTGTTTGTCTCTAGCCAATCTTTGCTGAGGGACATTTAAAACTTCCTTTGTGTGTCTTGTGTTTGTTGGTTGGTGGTTATTCATTCGATCCTAAAAGGATGTTGCCCACCTTTCCATTGTGTTCATTAATTGTTGTCCCATAGCATTTACTAGGCCATCCCATGGATTTGTTGGCTGAGTAGATGGAACAGTGGATGGTCCAATTCCTTGGTTTCGTCCAATATTATGAACATATGGTTCTTGTCCAGAAGTACTGGTCTGTTCGACCATAGGTTCTGATAACATGGGAGTTTTCACAGGATGTGTTACCACATTATCCTCTGGATTAGGTATTTCTACCTCTCCTTCTACGCCTTCTTCCAAGGGTTCATTTTCTCCTTGTCATCTTCGTCTAGCCATTTTAATTAGTCCCACTGGGTGTGCCAAAAATTGTTGGCTTATTTTTCCTACGAAGGAAAATATTATAAATGCGAGCGTGCCAGCAAGGATTGAAAAATCCTTACAGATTAAATTCAAGCCAATTATCAAGCGATTGTGTTGACAGTTCTTTCGCCTCAACAAAGAGGACTTCAAAATTGCCAAAGTGTAGAGAAAAGAAAAATTAAAAGAAGAATGAGGGAGACGGAGAAAGATGATTGAGTGAACAATCAAAGTAATAATTAATTACCTGTACTCCTATGCTTTGAAAATGAAATGCTGAAAATAAATGCTTCGAAATATAAATTTATGTTAAACTACTCCTAAGATAAGGAAAATGACAAGAAATATTGAAATCAATTGTCTTTGATTTGAATTCTGGATCCTTTACAATGTAGCCATGAATGGCTATTTATAGACAAATATTTGTAGGAAAAAACTTCCAGCAATAACTACCCAATAACCACCTAAAACTACTCACTTTTCCATCTTCATTCCCACAATGCCACATATTCCTCCATGTCTTCATAACTTTCTTTAACTTCCAATTAATGCTCCATGTTCTCCACTTCATTCTCCCTCATCTTTTCACATTTCATAACTTCTCATAACCTCCAAATGAATAAGAGGATGCCACATGTCCTGCAATTATATAAATAATAAATAATAATAAAAATTGCAAATTTATGGTGCCAACATTACCCCCCGTGGCCCTTAAAAATGATGTTTACTTGAATTTTTGAAGGGCCGAACCAAGCACATGACTAATCTAAGCAATAAAGTTCTTCGAATAATATCAACAAAGTGCTTCGAATGATGTAATAGCACCAATGAAGTGCTTCGAATGATGTAATAGCACCAATGAAGTGCTTCGAATGAGTATGAAATTATGACTAGATGTCTCGAATGCTAGCTATTATGGACTAGTAACAAGCTTCGAAGGTGGTATAAAGGACCAAAATCATCTTTCGAAGGTTAAAAGTGCCGACAAAGGACAAATTACATCCTTGAAAATATTCAGCAAAACTTCGAAGGTTCACAACCACCATTATTGTTTCTTCAAAGCTGTTAATGCAAGATGGAGTGCTTCGAAGCTTACAAAATTATGGCAAAAGGGCCTTCGAAGCAACTTTTGGCCAACATTGTGGTTATTCAAATTTTGTATGTTCTGGTTCATACATAATTAATGAAAATATTAATTTTGTGCTTCGAACCAATTATTAATTCTTCGAAGACACCAAAAACTGTTGTTCTTCGAACCAACTTGTCATGCTAAAAATAGGCATTATTCGACAACTAATTAATTGCCATTTTACATATATTTGAAGAGAGATACGCATTTCGAAAGTTTTCTCGTCCCATGTTACATTTCGAAGGTGTTTATTGATAACAAAACCACCATTCGAAAGCCACATATGTTATTAAATGATCAAAGTCGTCATTCGAAAGTGCTCATGACATCTCTTCATACAAAATCCAAAGAGTTGGATTACTATGAAATTAGTTTGGCATTTTAACAAGCCATTAATGGCTATAAAATGATATTTCAATGAATAACATGGTTCAAAGTGTCTTGGGACATATTTCGAAGGTAACCACAAAACCAAATGATGATAGTTTTATGGATCAACCATATTTTTGGTCCAATATATTTCAATAACGAAATATTATTTGCTAGCCATTCCATCAAAGTCAACGTTTGATGTGATCCACAAATCCAAAATGGATTTCGAATAACAAAGTCATGGTATAGTGTGGCCATGAAAATTCATACTTTTTTACACCTTGGAAAATATCAAAAATTTTGAATTTATGAACAGTGGCTTGTTCATTATTCTTGACCATGTTTGCTTTAAAAACATGACTTTTGTCGAATTGATTTTCATAATTATTTGGCAAAGTGGGTTGTTTTTCCATGTTAGCCATTAATGGCTTACGAAAATCACCCATAGATATGTTATTTTCATGACTTGACTCTCTAAAAATTGGTTTTGAGACCCCCCGAGCTATGCATGGAACATCATTCTTAGCCAAATTTGGCTTAAAAACATGCTCTTTCATTATGTTAATTTCATAATTTGGCTTTTTAAAAACGGACTCTTGAATCCCCCGAGCCATTGATGAAATCAACTCTTTGCTTTTGCTATTTTCAACCATGGAAAAATTCTGAAAAAATTCACCAATTCCGGCCATTAAAGCCTCAGTTAATGACTTGGTAGTGAGAGTTGATAACTCATCATTCCATTGGCGAATTTCCATATCAAGTTGATGAATTTCTCCAATTAAATGGTATCTTTTTTCTTCCACCAAATAATATTGTAATGGATGAAAGTTTATTTCATCAAGAAAATGGATCTCTTCTTGAAGATCTAAAATTTTTCTTTCACGCCAATATATTTCAAATTGACAAGTTCGAATGGCGAAATCCAAATCGTTTGTCATTTCTTACACTTGGCAGTCCCACTAGGCGTGCCAAAAATATATGTTGGCTTTTTGGCTTTCGAATGGTATTTTTGTAAATGCGAGCGTGCCAGCAAGGATCAATCTGTCCTTACAGAAATTATAATTGCCAACTAATTATCAGACGATTGTGTTTTAGTTCTTTCAGCCTCAATGAAGAGGACTTTTACTGGTGGTTTAACTTAGGAGAAATTAAGCGAAATAACAGTTACACGAAGAGCAATTGAAGTATTTCATTAAAATGAAAACTTACAATGGTCCAAACTCAGCCTCGTAGAGGTTTACAGCAACAATCTACTTCTACTTGCAACTACTCCTATGAATGAAGTGCAGAGCAGGTATTTAAAGTGCATGAATGTAAAGAACAGGTATTTAAAATGCAGGAAATGTAAAGACTGGAAATGTAAAAAACTGGAAAAGAAAATATGTAAAGTAAGACTGGTTTGTATGATCTGAGTCTGGGGGCTTTTTCTGAGGGCTTCCCTGCTATTTATACTTGTCAAGGATGACCTTCGAACTACACTTCAAACCATCGAACTGCTCCTCCATGATCGCTGACCATGTTGCCTCATAAGTAGTTCCACTACACCATCACCTACAGTTAGGTTTCCCTCTTATATTTGAATTTGAATGTGAGTAACCGTTGAAGCCACGTCACCTTGCATCTCTTTACTGATCCAATACTACTCAGATCATGTGAGAACCAATATCAACTGTCACGTGTACGATCAGGATCGAAGACTTGACTAGTCTTCCTATATTACCCTTACTCTGCCACGTGTCGAACTGTGATTGGCTTTTACAAAATATGTAGCCAACAATTTTATAACATATTTTTTATGATCCCTAGCATTATTCATAAAAATAATCATAAAAGATTTCCTATCGTTAAATTATACATATAAAAAAAATCATATACTAAAAAATCTGCATGAAATATTTCATAATTCCTAATATTATTTGCAATTCAAAGATGATGCATATACCTTTTCTGTCTCCCACAAACCTACGTGCTATCGTAGAACAGAACAACAGCATGCCAGCGCAAGACCAGCAACCTTTGGGGCGTGAAAATTGCAACCTTATCCACTCAGCGAATCACGCGTAACAGCCACGCTCCATTTCAAGAAAAACCCGACCAGCACCAGAAACACCCAACGACAGCAACCAGAACACTCCGGCATAAAAAAACACCACTGTAAGAGATGACCCTTGAGACAGAAGGTGGACAGCGAGAACATCACCACCCCTCCAAACGGAGCTAACAGACCTGAACATGCACACTCACCCACAGATTTTTGGGTAGAGGAGCTAAGCAAAGGGAGCTCATCAACCGGAGCTCAACAGCCTCGGTTTCACACCCATATAATCGTCCTTCTCTCTCTGGAACTAGAGAGAGGTTAACAACAGAGTAGAGCCCAGGCAGAGACCACACCGTTGCTGGACTGAGAACCAACCCACTGTAAGCCGACGTCGAAAGCCGGCGACGACCCCACTGCTGGTGATGACTCTCAACCTAGAACATGATACACCGGCCTGAACGCCACATGGTCACCCGAGAACACCAAAAAACACCTAGCAGAAGAACAAGGGTATATGCACACGACCTGAAACATGTTACTCTAGGGGGGGAAGGTTTCTCTCTCTAGGACCTAGGAAGAGAAGCTCCCAACCTCAGAAGCACTGCCAGAATAGAAATCCAAACAGCACACCATGAAAACAGAGTCACAATCCAGAGCACAAAACCAGACGGACCATGATGGACTACTGCCAATACATGCGATTCTTTCTCTTCTACGAACCTACAGAACGTACGTAGAGAAGCAAAAAGAACCATGAACCCAGCACTTGGACACTGAACCATGAACCCAGCACATGGACAAAGGTCACCCGAGCTTAACACACGAACCAGGAGATGGTAACCCAAGTGTGAAACAACTAAGAAACCCAAAACCAGTCATGACTGAATATAGCCGGACTGGATTAAGGTGAGCCATTACCTGAAAACATACTCACTCACACTCAAATTAATGGGCAGAGGAGCTAAACAAACTGGCCTGAACTGCACCAGAGCATAACCACCGTGAAAGACCACCGGGGGAGCTTTTCTCTCTCTAGACTCTAGAGAGAGAGGCTCTGCTTGCTTCCTCTTTCTGTATTAGTTTCCCCTATTTTTTCAGCCTCGCTGCACACTTTGTTAAAATTATCTTTTATTGTCCTTCTCAATTTAACGGGTTGTTTGGAATTATTTAAATAAATGTATTTTTTAACTTTTTATGAAATATAAATTAGATATGAGTTGGGTTTGAAGTGATGTGACTTAAATAAAATAATATAACTTAAATAGGACAATGACTTTTTAATTTTTTAACTTTTTAACTTTTTTTAAATTATAACAAACAAGACATAAATCTTTATATTCACTTGGTATTTTAAATCCACTTGACAACTAATCTCTTCTTCTTCTTAGTTAAAAGTTTCAAGTAGTGGTATGCTACTAATTAATTAAGAATTATTGTTTTGGCAAATTTCATTAATATTTGGTGGTTGTTAATAATTTCTATAACTATTTTGCCTTTTAAATTTCATCCTTTCACTACAGGAAAATCGAGAATTAGCGGCGTTTATAAAATGCCGCAAAAGGTTAGAAAAACGCCGCAAAAACATAAGACGACATTTCAAAAATTCGTCGCTGATACGGCCGACGTTATATCTTTGTGGCGTTTTGAAAACGCCACTATAGACTTTATACGACGTTTTTTAAAGCGTCACCAATTCTTTACATCCGTTAACTATTTCCGTCAGAGGAGTTAACCATGACGTAATTATGACGTCATTTTGCGACGTTTTATAAAAACGCCACCTTTACTTTTTTTCCCAAAAAAAAATCAAAATTTTGATATTTTAACTTCTGTTCAAAGCAAACCTTTTTCCTCAAAAATAAATAAATAAATAAATAAAAATAAATAACAACCAACCTATAATCTATCACCATTTTCAAAACATATACCATAATGTGAGTCAGTATTCCAATTTTCCATAACCAAAAACAAAAACCTTAAATCACATTATGTTGATACAAAAAAATAAAAATAAAAATTGCTAATACTCTCATTTTAATAAAAAAAAAAATAATAATATGGAGTGTGCTTTGCTATTTAGCTTCAAAGGATGCTCTCTCCTCGAAAAACTTTGCCTCTAACTCATCATGTTGGCTCTACAATGATACAACAAAGCATTACACTTCAATACACCCAATAAATATATAATTGAAAAAAAATATATTTATATCAGAAATCAACCTCAGAGGCCACAACCTCACTCTTGAACCACACACGCCAATAAGCTTTTCATATATTTATATCAGAAATTAACATAATTTACTCTAAAAGTGATAGTATGTAAACAAGCAGATAAAAAGAACCAATGCTTCATTTTCCCCTCATTATAACACCCAGATTCGTAAAATTCACATTCCGTTAATTGTCTGATCCCTTCTTACCCTACAAACATTGCATTTGATCCAAAATCATCAATTGCACAAACAAGAATCAGCCAGATTAATGGGAGCTACAAACTAAACTATCTCAGCTTAACCTCTGAAAATGTATGTCAATGGGCAGAGAAATTGCCTAAAAAACAGAATGCCATAATCTTGTGGCATTTTTTTTTTTTTTGTTCATTTAACATTATGATAATATGAAATTGCTAGCTCCAACATAAGCATTACTTGTGTTGTATGACATAGTGTATGCCGGTTTATTTGTTAAGACAAGCTTATGAGGAAAAAAATTTTAAGTAAATTTTCAGATGTCAAAGAAATTAATCAACTGTTTTACATTCAAATGATAAAATAATGTATATACCAGGACATAATTGGTAATGGATTTGACACCTCTAGCTCCACCACGAGTGGCATGATGGAATTCATCCTGAATATAAAAGTTCAAGGGTGACAAACCTTCCTACATATACAAAAACCAAGACCATATAAAATCTTTCACCTTCCTAAATCAAATTCATAATCCAATTTTTTACCAAGAAAAAAAGTTGAAGAAAGCAACATCAAAGAAACCTAAAAAGTGCACCTATTATACTCAACATCCTCAAAAGTGTCCAACATATCTAATTCAGGAAGTGTGATACCCAATAATACCTGTGGAGAAAGTCTATTATAACACATAAAATGAAATACAAGTTGTGTTTATTGTGAAATGGTGTCAGATGAAACCTGTCAAGCTCACAAGACTAACCATCCTGTTTTTATGTGGCAAATGACTTAATCAAGTGGGCTTATAGAGCATAAATATAATTCAACATAATCAGCTTATTATATAAATATGAGACAAATTGCAACATTCATTTAACCTCAAGTAACTAAATTTGACTAAAGAAATTCAAATTTGTGAGGTAAAGACAATTTCCTAAGAACCAAGTTTCATCTTGAATCTGATTTAAAGAGGGAAAATATCTAAATCACAAACCTATGCCATAAAGCAAGGAAGAATAATCCTCAATATTTGTTCTAGTACTTGAGTGCCGGTTGATTCAATGGCTTGCACGGGAATTGGTCGAAATGCAAAAGGAATCTCAATGCTGACCTGGAATTCACATGACAACAAAAGAAATTTTGTAAAAAATAAAAATAACTTCCAAAATGAAATGTCACAACTAGAAGAGAAGCCAATTAGCAATTACCTCAATAACTGTATTTGAAGTGAGTTCAGCCACCGAGGAGCTACTCTGTTTCCTATCGCATGATACTCTATTCACCATAGAAGCTACATGCCCACACCAAATCAGTGTCAAAGCACTCCTGAAAAAAAGCATTTCATAATTCAACTCAGAACCAAAAAATTTAAGCTAAAAATAAAGTGCAACATTCCACTAAAATATGATTCTCGATGTCAAACATACTTCCCCTGAATAGAGTACATAATTTTGGGTAGTCTGGATTATTTGGAAATGTTATTAAAAAGGTTACATGGCATTAATAAAACAGTACTATTTTATGATTCTCGATGTCAAATAAACTTCCCTTGAACATACTTTTTGCACCTATTCATTTTTCATCACTAGGAAGCAGTTACGCTGGCAAGCAAGCCTTTAAATGTTGCACAGCATTCTTAAAATTTTGAGGAATTTATGAATCAGGTGGAAGACCAAAAAAAAATTACAGAGTGTTAGAAAAGTTTATAATTTCAATTATTAAAGTTAGTAAACTTCATCATTGGTTTGAAATTTACTTTGGAAATATGGGAATCATGGTGTTGAATCAGAAATTGAGTGAATCGTAAGATTCAATTTACGATTCATTGCGATTCAATATGATTCACACGATTATCGGTTTTAAACTTTGCATAAATCTTATTCAATAATTTATGATAAATAATAACAACTACACAAAACGAGAAAACTGGTGTGACAAAACTCAAAATATGACCAGCATTGGTTGCAGGAGTACATGTTATCTTTGCTGCAATAAATTCATCAAATTGTAAACTAGCTTGTAAGAAGTGAGGTCATGCATTGTCCAAATATTTAAAGCATAATTTACTATTTCAGATCAATAAGAACCTTTTTGCCCCATTTTTGAGGAGGATATTTCAAACAAAACTATGTAATCAACAGACTTGAACATTAAAAAAAAAAAAAATGATTCTAGCAATTGTGGTGTTGTTCCCAACAGATCAGACTGAAGCAGATTAAACCCCACCACAAACAAAAATCTTATCAAAGTAGATCAAACATTACTGTCTAATCCAGTCATTGCTTAAATAATCGAATTGTACCATTTTGCAGCAAACAAAGAGAATTTGAATGAACTTTTTACCATCAATCTTCTCATTCTGTGCAACCACAATTAGTGAAACCTTCAAGCTGCCATAAACAAAATGCAAGGGAAAAAAACACAAAAACAAAAACAAAACAAAAAAAACAAAGTAATCATTAGGAGAAAAGGACACATAACATTGAAGTTTGAACACAAAAAACAGAGCAAAATCATTAACCTTGCATGACAAGAGCTTGTTACAAAAACCATTTGGTTCCTCTTCAACTCTAAACAAGAAAATAGGGCACACTTCAAAAGCAAAGAACTTGAAATTGTATACATAACACCTGAAGGTGCTATTGTCAACTCGCTCAATACTCTCTGCATCCAACACAGAGTACTGACTCGCAGGCAAACTCATACTCCACTGCAAACCAAAAAAAAAAAAAAAAAACCGTTAAGATATTTTAATAAAAATAATATTATATTTCATGTATTCAATTTGTCCCACATCTTAAAATACTTAGCACTAGTACTTGAGCGAGGAAAAAATACTAAAAAGCATAAAATAGAAGAAGTGTTACTTCAACTTACTCTCTACTCGCTAAATCTTATTCACTTAAACATAAAGAAATATTGCATGCACTTGTAAATCTGACGATCACTATATATTTCTTAGATTATACCCTGAAAGCACTTTAAATTGTAACTTTGATTAGTTGCAGTTACTTTAGCACAAAAATGTGCTCCATAGGGTAAGTTTCCATTATAAAAATATGATTTTCCTGAACACATACCGCCCAATTATGTGTCTTTGATAATTGTCTAGCCAAAGCATGTATGCAACAAGCTACATCCGCTCGAGGCCTCGTAGCTGAAATAGCAGCAAAAATAGTTGCAAGGGAAAACAAAAATTGTCCATCACAACCCATTTCAAGGCATATTAAAAATTGATAAGCACAAAATGGAACAAATATGAACAAAGGAACAAGCCCATCAAAAAAAAAAAAAAAAAAAAACCATCTCCATCTTGATAGAAATTACCAACCTCTTATGTGTTTTTCTTTCGTTGGGTGCTCAACATGATTTGTGGACTTAACAATTGCAATATCCAACTCCTACAATTCCAAAACCCATTCAAGAAGGTCAAAAACCATCCATCATTGCAAGAACCATACTGAGGATCCCAATAGAAAATACCTTGTAATCACTATTAACTGTGGCCAAATTGACAGTGGTGGAATCCTTAATAGCTCCAAGTGCCTTCCTCAAGCTTTTCTGTGTACCTCCTCCCAACATTCTCTCTCTCAATTATATAATTCTACAAAATTGTCAATTTCATAAATACTACTGGCATTATGAGATGGATCTGAATTCCCCTCAAACAAAAACAAGCATCCTTCATAATTACTGCAAAGAAGTATTACACATCCCAATTTGATTTAAACTATTAACAAATCTGATATTTAAGCTTGCAATTGGAGTCAATTTTATGTAAATATTAGAGACCAAATGAAAATTATGAAAATAGATTCTGAGCTTATTTTGAATCTAAATGCATCAACATGAAAAAAAATTACAGGAAATTCTCAACTATAACCAAAATTTGACACTTAAATCCCGATCAACCATCAATGTCTTTGTGTGCCTAATTGAACCTGGGTTTGAGTATACATCAATACAGTAAAGTCATAAATATTAGTAAATCATTGATACTAGAGATGTTCTTCAGATGATAATAGTTAGAAGTTATAAAAGCAAAAAGATCAAAGTGAATG
Source organism: Camellia granthamiana (assembly GCA_036172215.1). Classification (NCBI taxonomy): domain Eukaryota; kingdom Viridiplantae; phylum Streptophyta; class Magnoliopsida; order Ericales; family Theaceae; genus Camellia; species Camellia granthamiana. Next base: position 134,774 of record JAXFYN010000112.1, on the reverse strand, counting down.
TGATTCTATTGAAAAGAGAGCAGACCAAAAATAGCAAGTGAAAAGATTAAAAAAAAAATTCCACTAAAGAGAGGCTAGATCGAAGATTTGATGGAGCAATAGAGAGAGAGAGAGAGAGAGAGAGAGAGAGAGAGAGAGAAGACCTAAGGGATGGTTGCGACGGGAGGGCCAGACCGGAGGAGGAGCTTCAACAGGTAGAGCGCATCCAACGCCATCGCGCTCGAGCTTTCTTGGAACAACCTATCATTTCATCAGCTGGTTTCCTCTTGCTCCGAGTCGATCGGTCTCAGTCCCTGTCTCGATCCCGATGATCTTAATCCTTCTTCACTCCTCGATCTCATAACCCCGCCGATTTGTGCAACTTAACCGAACCATCTTCCTCTGCAAAATCATCAGAATCAGAATCAAGGAAAACAAAAAACCCATCAAGAAATTTCAATCAAATTGATGCAAGAATCGACGGATTTAGAATTAGATCTGAACAGGTGATCGGAATCAACCCTGGTGAACCTCTCAAGGAGCATGAGGAGACAGAGAAAACCCTAGATCTAGGACGGAGAGAGAAAATGATAGAGAGAAATGGAGAGAGAAAACAATATGACGGAAAGAGAAATGGGAACAAAGGAGACGGAGCACCGTTATAAGGTGGAACACGCGTGTCTTAATTTCACTTTAGGTCTTCCACAGCGTTTTTCAAAAAAACGTTGCCTAAAAAACGTGGTAATAGGCAAATTTTGTTGTAGTGTTTCCTCCCTTAATTATTCTTGTCATTCTTGATTAACTAATGATAAAGTACTTTCATTAGTTTTCCTGTTTATTTCTTTTCTAAGCAACATTATAATTACATTGGTATTTTAAATCCGCATTGTTGCTGCACTTAGTCACTAAAACTTATATTGAGGTTATGATTCTTCTGTTTCCAATAAAATGAATACGTAGTATGTCACGACCCCAAACCGCCCCTAGTAGTTTGGTGCCGAGATGGCCAGTAAATCCGAGATTCACCAAAGGCCTCTTACAAAAGTTCACACACAACAGAGTATAACATATGGGGCTTACGAGTGCGGAAGCAATAAATCAAATATAAATGGTCCATAAGAGCAGTGCATAGATCAAATGTGATGACATACAGAACATGACTGCACTTCGGCAGCTAACAAAACAAAAGTCAAGTTACATCCTGACCAGAAGGCTTCTCAGCCGACATATACAAAATACAACGATTACAAGCAAAGAAGCATAATTTTCAAGATCTGCCGACGTAAATACACAATGCCGAGGTAATCACAAAACAAGGCCGATATATGCAAAAATCCCAAAACAAGCTTTACAAGTACTTCTAGGCGTCGTCGCCGCCCTGCTCATCACCTACATATATATAGAGAGGGGTGAGCTTGGGAACTCAGTGAATGGTACTAGAAATAAAGGTTTGCATGAATAATAGCCGAAGTCTTTCAAAACAAAGCATACCAAACCATTCAAGTGTTAGCCGAGGTTCCATCCGAAGCAAAACATAGCAAGTTACATCAAATCAAGAGATGAACCGTATTCATCTAGCAAGTCTTACAAGTCAAAGCATTTCCAAGATCATGCAAGTAGTAGCCGAGGTCCTCCTCCAGGCAATTCATAACAAGCTGTATCAAGTCAAGGGGGTGAACCATATTCATCAAGCACAATCTTACCAAACCTGTTGCTTATGTGACTTAGGCCCGTAGCCCTTTTTCACTATCTCATGTCACTTAGGCCCGTAGCCCCTTTTGACCATCTTATGTGACTCAGGCCCGCAGCCCTTTTTCACCCAGCGGTGCTGCGAAAGTTTAAAGTCCTCTAGCACAAGGGACTGGTGTTACTTAGGCCCGTAGCCCGCTTTAACACTTATCTTTTCAAGAAAAGGACCGTATCCTTTTTAACAATATGGTACTGCGAAAGTTTAGAGTCCTCCAGTACAAGGGACTTTCTAAGGATATCGAAACAAGGTTCAAACTTATTACAAGGACATCATCAAGACAAGCTCATACTTACCCTTTTTAACTCTTAGTGCTGCGAAAGTTTAACGTCCTCCAGCACAAGGGACTTTCAAGAATACCATCAAACAAGCTCATATTCATCACATCAAAATAGGCTAGTCATTCATGCGTAGCAAATACTTTTATCAAGCGAAACAAGCAAGATTTATCAAAAGCTTTATAACATAGCTTTATTAGAAGCACCACTCACCTCGGTCTTCAGGTGTAGGCTCAAGGCAAAGATCAAAGTCCTACAATCACATGGCAAACCATATTCTCAAAACGAGCTTTACATACATGCAATGACCTCGGCACTCACACCGAATCTAGGTCAATAACAAAACAAACATGCTAAGAGTCAAAACATTATTTCCCAACTCAGGGGAACACACTGGGTACCATCCAGGTATAGCCGAGGTCCTACACCTCCCCGCCGAGGTGCGGACTCGATGGCCACGATCAAAACAAAGTTAGGAAGAGCCTGGGTTTTCTTTCAAAGAACATAAAGAACAAGATCATCAGGATCATGCATGCTGAAATCTTAACTTACTTATACGAAATCTGAGGTTTCATGCCAGGAGTTTAAAAACGTGGACTTGGGTACCCAACCAAAAGAACATGCAAGAACAAACACAAGAACACAGTCCCTGGTCCAAACTTTCGGATCAACAGGGGACTTTCATCAAGAACACATGAATAACATCTTTTTCTTTCAAAACCAACTTCAAATCGTTGCATGGCATGCAAAACAAACTCAATCATGCAATGCAGCTTGATAACCAATTAGAACAAATCAAGTAGAGCAAGAATCTCACCTCAAGGCTCAAATCTAACGGTTTGATCTTCCAAGATCAAGCTCGAACTCCACTTCTCTCTCTAGAGTTCTTCCTTCAACTTGAGAGCTTCTCTCTCTAAAACAAAACAAAGATTGAGACAAAATGATTTGTCTCTAAGGCTGTCGGCTGCTTAAAGCTTCAGCTCGGACACGTGTCGTCACCGGGTTGGCTCAGCCCAAAAGGTGACTGATTGACAAGACAAGTCTCTGACAAAGCGTATTCAGTACGCTTGCTAGCAAAACACATCGGCAAACAAGGACATCGGCCAAGGTCAAATCCTCGGCAACTGGATAACAAGGACGTCGGCTAGGGAGGACGACACTTGACTAAGCTGTACCACACCTTGGCCTGGGTGTGCCACATCTCGGCCTAGGTCATACCTGCCCCAGGTAAGGAGTACTAATGCAAAACATCTCGGCCTAGGCTCTAATCACTCCGGCCCAAAGGGTTACATCTCGGCAAGCCTGCCGAGGTGAAGGTGAAGGTCAACCAAGGTTCCAAAACGATTCTAAGTATAAAAGTTCAAAAGTGAACTAATGCTCAAGGTGATCTCGGCCACGACCGAGCAAGGATCAAAATCAACCAAGCAATACTTAAACATGGCAAGTCGAAACAAGATCAATAAGGTTCATAACACATCAAGACAAGATCATACATAGATGTATGCAAGTATAGCTAAGTCGAGAATGAGGGTTGTTACATCCTACCCTCCTTAAAGAAGTTTGGTCCCCAAACTTAAGTTACCTTGTTCCAAGAACAGTTCTGGATGTCGAATTCTCATTTCTTCTTCCATTTCCCATATGGCATCCTTGCCGTAATGTTCTTTCCATTCAATCTTCACCATTGGTATCGACTTGTTTCTCAACTGTCTAACTCGCCTGTCAATAATACACATCGGCTTCCCTTCATAGCCCAAATTCTCATTAACTTCAATCCCAGAATAATCAATCACATGCTGTGGATCTCGAATGTACTTCCTTAACATCGAAACATGAAACACATTATGAACTTGGCTCAACTCTGGTGGCAAAGCAAGTCTGTATGCAACTAAGTTGACTTTGTCAAGAATTTCAAATGGCCCAATATAACGAGGTGCTAATTTACCTTTCTTGCCAAATCTGGAAACTCCTTTCATTGGCGAAACTTTTAGGAATACATGATCTCCCACTTCAAATTCCAACTCATTCCTTCTCTGGTCGGCGTAGCTCTTCTGTCTGCTCTGTGCAGTTCTAATCCTTTGTTGAATAAGTTTGATCTTCTCTGTTGTTACTTGAATTACCTCGGGACCAAGCAGAGCTTTGTCCCCAACTTCGGTCCAGCATATCGGCGATCTACACTTTCTTCCATACAAAGCTTCATATGGCGCCATGCCAATGCTAGCTTGATAGCTGTTGTTGTAAGCAAATTCTACTAAAGGCAAATGCATTCCCCAACTTCCTTGGAAGTCCAATACACAAAGTCTCAGCATATCTTCCAGTGTCTGAATTGTTCTCTCTGTTTGTCCATCTGTCTGAGGATGAAAAGCAGTACTAAATCTCAACTCGGCTCCAAAAGCCTTCTGTAGACTCTGCCAAAATCGGGAAACAAACTTCGGATCCCGGTCCGACACAATTGACATCGGCACTCCATGAAGTCTAACTATCTCGTTCACATATAACAAGGCAAGCTGATCGGCACTGAAGGTGGTCTTAACAGGCAAAAAGTGTGCTGATTTAGTTAACCTATCAACAATAACCCAAATTGAATCCATTCCTTTTGGTGTTTTTGGCAAAGCAAGCACAAAATCCATGGAGATGTGCTCCCATTTCCACTCAGGAATCGGCAAAGGTTGTAGAAGTCCTGCTGGTTTTTGGTGTTCTGCTTTTACTCGCTGACAATGCAAACACTGAGACACGAACTCGGCTATCTCTCTTTTCATATTTGGCCACCAAAAGGTTTGTTTCACATCTTGATACATCTTGGTATTCCCTGGATGAACAGCAAATTTAGAACCATGAGCCTCCTGCAAAATTCTCCTTTTTAATTTTGGAACGTCGGCCACACACAGTCTTCCTTCAAACTTAAGCACTTGGTTCTCAACAGTGTACCCTGATCTCGGCCTGGTATCAATCTCTTCGGCTACCTTCCTGAAGAATTCATCCTCCATTTGCCTCGCCTTTACTTCCTCAATGATAGTTGGTTCCGCTGAAACAACGGTTAGACACGCCAAATTCCCAACTGACTTTCTGCTCAACGCGTCGGCTACGCTGTTAGCCTTTCCTGGGTGATATTGAATTTGCATATCGTAGTCTTTCAACAACTCGAGCCATCTTCTCTGCCTCAAATTCAATTCTTTCTGCGTGAACAGGTACTTCAAACTCTTGTGATCTGTAAAAACCTGACAAGAAGCTCCATACAAGTAGTGACGCCAAATTTTCAAAGCAAATACAACAGCTGCTAACTCCAAATCATGGGTAGGATAATTCTTTTCATGTGGCTTCAACTGACGGGATGCATAGGCTATGACCTTACCTTTTTGCATTAATACACAACCCAAACCCCTGTGTGATGCATCACTATAGACATGAAACTCTTCATTACCTGATGGAAGTACAAGTACTGGTGCTGTAACCAACCTCGTCTTCAGTTCCTGGAAAGCTGACTCCCGATCTTCAGTCCATTCGTACGGTGCTCCCTTCTTGGTTAGTTGTGTCAATGGGACTGCAACCCTTGAGAAATCCTTCACAAACTTCCTGTAGTAACCTGCCAAACCCAGAAAACTGCGAACCTCGGAAACATTAGTCGGCCTCGGCCAATTCACTACGGCCTCAATTTTGCTAGGATCAACTGAGATACCCTCTTCATTAATCACATGACCCAAGAATGAGATAGTAGAAAGCCAAAACTCACACTTGCTAAACTTAGCATACAATTTCCGGTCTCTCAAAATCTGTAGAGCAAGTCTCAAATGATTCTCATGTTCAGTTTCACTCTTGGAATAGATTAATATATCATCAATGAAGACAACTACAAACTCATCTAAGTGTGGCTTGAAGACTCTGTTCATTAAATCCATAAATGCAGCAGGGGCATTGGTTACTCCAAAAGGCATCACTAGAAATTCATAGTGGCCATATCTTGTCCGAAAAGCAGTCTTCTCAACATCCTCGGCTTTAACTTTAAGCTGATGGTAGCCCGACCTAAGGTCTATCTTAGAAAAGACACGTGCTCCGTGTAGCTGATCAAGCAAATCATCAATCCTAGGTAGTGGGTATTTGTTCTTAATGGTGACCTTGTTAAGTTCTCTGTAGTCGATGCAGAGGCGAAGTGAGCCATCCTTTTTCTTAACAAATAAAACGGGTGCTCCCCAAGGTGAAGTGCTCGGCCTAATAAACCCTTTATCTAATAGCTCCTGTAACTGCAGTTTCAATTCTCTAAGTTCTGCTGGAGCCATTCTATACGGTGTTTTAGAGATCGGCTGTGTTCCCGACATGATATCAACAGTAAACTCTATTTCTCTATCGACCAAGTGGCCAGGTAAATCATTAGGAAAGACATCGGCGAATTCACTAACAACTGGGATGTCGGCTAAACTAACATTTCCATCCTGATCCTTCAATATACTACACAAATAACCTCGGCACCCTTTTTGAATTAACTTATAGGCTCTAACGGATGAGATCAAATAAGGTGGGGGCACTACCCCTTTCCCATGGAAAATAACCTCGGCCAAGTTTGGGGGTTTCAATGTAACACTCTTCGAAACACAATCAATGAATGCATGATTTGCTATTAACCAATCCATTCCCAATATAACATCAAAATGATCTATATCCAAAGGCATTAAATCAACTAGCAGTTCAACATTCTCAATAACAACAACACATGCTCTATAAATGGATGCAACAATTACGGATCTCCCAGACGGAGTAGACACAGATAGCATATAATCAAGAGGTTCTAGTTTCCTATTAATCTTCTCGGCAAACTTAGTAGAAACAAACGAGTGCGTAGAACCCGAATCAACTAACACATAAGCATCTCGGGAGCAAATTAGAAGTATACCTGACACCACAGTTTCAGTATTCTGAGTATCTCCTGGCACTAGTGCAAACACTCTGCCCTGCCTCATCGGCCCTTTTTCAGCATTACCCTTCTGGGCGGTGCCCGAGGTGTTCTCACCTTTCTTGCTGTTGTCAGTCTTTCCCTTAGGACAATCTCTCACGTAATGCCCCATTTCACCACATTCATAACAGGCTCCCAACGTCCGACGACAAACTCCGGAATGCTGCTTCCCACAATCTGGGCACATCGGCTTAGCATTACCTTCCTGCCTTCGATAACTAGTACTGCCCATGTTCGGTCTCTTCTTGGCGCCCAACTGTGCTCGGCTACTGTCATAATTCTGTCTCTTCCTCTGGTTCTCTCCCGAGCCCTGGTATCTGTTCAAGTTAGCCTCGGCCAAAATGGCTTTGTCCAATACTTCGGCGTAGGTCGGTAGGTCGTGCAAGTTAACCCGATCTTGAATCGGTACTCGGAGTCCACTTTCAAACTTCCTTGCCTTCATATACTCATCGTTAGCCATGTGAGGTACAAACCTCACTAATTCAGTAAAGGCACGATCATATTCTGCTACTGTTCGGTTGCCCTGAGACAAGGTCTGAAATTCCGTAGCCTTACGGTTCCGTACACTTAATGAAAAGTGTTTCTTGTAGAACAACTCCAAAAATCTGGTCCAGGTTAAGTCTGGGTTCCTTTCTCGAACCATCAACCACCATCTGCGAGCGTCATCATCCAATGTGAAGGTTGCCAATGTCACCTTCTGAGTGTCAGTGCTAGGGAAGATCTCAAACAGCTTTTCCATTTCCAAAGCCCATGCCTCAGCCTTCATCGGCTCTATACCTCCAGAGAATCTCGGTGGTCTCATCTTCTTAAACTCCCTGATCAAAGCTATTGTGCCATCCCCATATAAGGCTGGCTGTGGGGCGACTTGTGGCACTGGGGGAGGTGGAGGCGGAACTACATTTCGGCCGTTTGTCTGCTCGGCCTGAGTCGAAGTAGCACTAGCATACGGCTGCCTGGTTTGTCTCATCTCGCGGGCCAAACCTTCAAATAATCTTTCCAGTCGGTCCAATCTGTCTTCGGGCCTATCTCGGCCAAGTGGAGGTCTACCTCTCCTCATGATGCTATGAGTTTACAAAGTGTGACTTTTAAGCAAAACAAGCAAATAATCACATAGGCAAGCAACAAACAAACATGTCAAGACAATGCACACCTTGTTCAAGTAGCAAGCACTATGATGCAGTCTTAACATCTTTCTAAGGGGAATCCTATGCTCTTTAGGACTCAAGGTGTGTGAATAACGTACTATGAGGAACTTGTGCTCTGATACCACTCTGTCACGACCCCAAACCGCCCCTAGTAGTTTGGTGCCGAGATGGCCAGTAAATCCGAGATTCACCAAAGGCCTCTTACAAAAGTTCACACACAACAGAGTATAACATATGGGGCTTACAAGTGCGGAAGCAATAAATCAAATATAAATGGTCCATAAGAGCAGTGCATAGATCAAATGTGATGACATACAGAACATGACTGCACTTCGGCAGCTAACAAAACAAAAGTCAAGTTACATCCTGACCAGAAGGCTTCTCAGCCGACATATACAAAATACAACGATTACAAGCAAAGAAGCATAATTTTCAAGATCTGCCGACGTAAATACACAATGCCGAGGTAATCACAAAACAAGGCCGATATATGCAAAAATCCCAAAACAAGCTTTACAAGTACTTCTAGGCGTCGTCGCCGCCCTGCTCATCACCTACATATATATAGAGAGGGGTGAGCTTGGGAACTCAGTGAATGGTACTAGAAATAAAGGTTTGCATGAATAATAGCCGAAGTCTTTCAAAACAAAGCATACCAAACCATTCAAGTGTTAGCCGAGGTTCCATCCGAAGCAAAACATAGCAAGTTACATCAAATCAAGAGATGAACCGTATTCATCTAGCAAGTCTTACAAGTCAAAGCATTTCCAAGATCATGCAAGTAGTAGCCGAGGTCCTCCTCCAGGCAATTCATAACAAGCTGTATCAAGTCAAGGGGGTGAACCATATTCATCAAGCACAATCTTACCAAACCTGTTGCTTATGTGACTTAGGCCCGTAGCCCTTTTTCACTATCTCATGTCACTTAGGCCCGTAGCCCCTTTTGACCATCTTATGTGACTCAGGCCCGCAGCCCTTTTTCACCCAGCGGTGCTGCGAAAGTTTAAAGTCCTCTAGCACAAGGGACTGGTGTTACTTAGGCCCGTAGCCCGCTTTAACACTTATCTTTTCAAGAAAAGGACCGTATCCTTTTTAACAAGATGGTACTGCGAAAGTTTAGAGTCCTCCAGTACAAGGGACTTTCTAAGGATATCGAAACAAGGTTCAAACTTATTACAAGGACATCATCAAGACAAGCTCATACTTACCCTTTTTAACTCTTAGTGCTGCGAAAGTTTAACGTCCTCCAGCACAAGGGACTTTCAAGAATACCATCAAACAAGCTCATATTCATCACATCAAAATAGGCTAGTCATTCATGCGTAGCAAATACTTTTATCAAGCGAAACAAGCAAGATTTATCAAAAGCTTTATAACATAGCTTTATTAGAAGCACCACTCACCTCGGTCTTCAGGTGTAGGCTCAAGGCAAAGATCAAAGTCCTACAATCACATGGCAAACCATATTCTCAAAACGAGCTTTACATACATGCAATGACCTCGGCACTCACACCGAATCTAGGTCAATAACAAAACAAACATGCTAAGAGTCAAAACATTATTTCCCAACTCAGGGGAACACACTGGGTACCATCCAGGTATAGCCGAGGTCCTACACCTCCCCCCCGAGGTGCGGACTCGATGGCCACGATCAAAACAAAGTTAGGAAGAGCCTAGGTTTTCTTTCAAAGAACATAAAGAACAAGATCATCAGGATCATGCATGCTGAAATCTTAACTTACTTATACGAAATCTGAGGTTTCATGCCAGGAGTTTAAAAACGTGGACTTGGGTACCCAACCAAAAGAACATGCAAGAACAAACACAAGAACACAGTCCCTGGTCCAAACTTTCGGATCAACAGGGGACTTTCATCAAGAACACATGAATAACATCTTTTTCTTTCAAAACCAACTTCAAATCGTTGCATGGCATGCAAAACAAACTCAATCATGCAATGCAGCTTGATAACCAATTAGAACAAATCAAGTAGAGCAAGAATCTCACCTCAAGGCTCAAATCTAACGGTTTGATCTTCCAAGATCAAGCTCGAACTCCACTTCTCTCTCTAGAGTTCTTCCTTCAACTTGAGAGCTTCTCTCTCTAAAACAAAACAAAGATTGAGACAAAATGATTTGTCTCTAAGGCTGTCGGCTGCTTAAAGCTTCAGCTCGGACACGTGTCGTCACCGGGTTGGCTCAGCCCAAAAGGTGACTGATTGACAAGACAAGTCTCTGACAAAGCGTATTCAGTACGCTTGCTAGCAAAACACATCGGCAAACAAGGACATCGGCCAAGGTCAAATCCTCGGCAACTGGATAACAAGGACGTCGGCTAGGGAGGACGACACTTGACTAAGCTGTACCACACCTTGGCCTGGGTGTGCCACATCTCGGCCTAGGTCATACCTGCCCCAGGTAAGGAGTACTAATGCAAAACATCTCGGCCTAGGCTCTAATCACTCCGGCCCAAAGGGTTACATCTCGGCAAGCCTGCCGAGGTGAAGGTGAAGGTCAACCAAGGTTCCAAAACGATTCTAAGTATAAAAGTTCAAAAGTGAACTAATGCTCAAGGTGATCTCGGCCACGACCGAGCAAGGATCAAAATCAACCAAGCAATACTTAAACATGGCAAGTCGAAACAAGATCAATAAGGTTCATAACACATCAAGACAAGATCATATATAGATGTATGCAAGTATAGCTAAGTCGAGAATGAGGGTTGTTACATAGTATAAGATTACGACTTTCGTATAAGTTTAGCTTTTATCTAATTCTCTCGTTTGATTTAAGCATGCTAAGGACACATTACATTCTTTCTTAGTTCCATCTTTCCATTATTTTGTTCCATTCTTTTTACTCTTGTCATCTTCCAAGTGGTAATGGAATGTCACCTAATTAATTTTAATGCTAAGTTTTTGGCATTTCAAGTCCTTTACAAGTTATCCGGTTAAGGTTCTTAATTTCCAACGAGGTTCCTTTAGTATTGTAACCACCGTGTTTCTCTACATATCAACAAACTATTAAACGAGGTATGCAAAAGAGTTTTTAAGATTCTAAGTTCTAAATTAGAAGTATTACATAGGGAGTCGCATTACTTTTCTCTTGTACATAAAGTAAGACAAAATACGATTACTGTTTCCAAAATTCTTTGATTAGGTCTAAGTATCTCAAAGGCGTGTTGCTTTTCTATCAATTTGGTTTCTAGGTTATATTATTCTGTCTATTTATCATTAGTAGTCTATTGAACGATGATAGAATTTCACTTAATTAAACATAGGGTTAAGTTCTTGATTTTTCAATTCATTATAGGTTATTCAATTTGTGATTCTTGAGTTTTAAGGAAGTTCTTTGTATTAAAAATTATAATTCTGAAGAATTTCAATTCATTGATTCCTATTAAATACAAAATCATCATATTAAATATAGCGATTCGGGTTTTGACCCAACTATTGTGATGTTCCGGACTCAGGTTTAGTGCCTTCGTATTGTTGTGTATCTCCTTTTTTTCTTGTATACCTTTAAAATTGGTCTTTGGATGGTTGTGGGTATGTTTGGAATAGGTGGGTTACTTAGTTTTCAAACCTTGTATTGCCCAGATTTTTGGTCTTCTGCTCGAGCGGACTTTCTTGCGTTCGAGCGGGAGTTGCAAACCTTCAGTACTTTGCACGTCTGCAAAAGTGCTGGAGGAGTGTCTTTCACGCTCGAGGGGCGTTTCCTACACTCGAGCGAGTGGGCACTCGAGTATCCTTTCTTGAGCTCGAACGGTTGGTCTGTTGTTTGTAAAAGTTCTGGAGGTGTGTGTTCTACGCTCGAGCGCGCCTCTTCATGCGCTCGAGCTGAACAAAAGTTTGTATATGACGCTCGAGCGTCAAACTCTCCGCTCAAGCGGACTGCACGTATATCAGATCGCGAATAATACTTTTTACATCACTTTTTCATATCTTTTCATCCAAAACCCTAAAGTTGAGAGTTTCTCTCTCTAAAACTCACATTCTCTCTACATTTTGACCTAGATCCTTTGATCTCTACACCCTTGTGCCTTCATTAAAAAGGTAGAACTCCTCAAGCTCTTCACTTTGATCTGAGTAGAAGTTGGTTTCGTTACTTTTGAAGTTCCATCCTTGCTTGGCTCATCTTCTTTCTTTGAGGTAGGGACATTCTACACTTTAATATGGTTTTTAATCCAAGAATTTGTTGTTTTGTATAAATGGTGGAATTTGGGAGGATTTGAGTAAAGTTAGGGTTTGAATTCAAAGTTGAAAGAGGAACTTTCCATGTTGTTTTTACAAAATGACCATGGGGCTTGACTATGGGGCTTGATATTAAAATGATGAAATTTAGCGTTTGGGTTGATATTTAAAAAAGAGAGAAATTTGCCCTAATTTGAGTTGGATAACCAAATTGTATAAATAATGGAATTGATATGGGAAATGTGAAATTGGAAGGATATATGAATGACTGGTGTAGTTGGATTTGTTAAATCATTCACCTATGGAGATTTGATAAATTATCTATTTAAAAGAGTGTGTATCTGTCTAGAAATATCTGTTTTGGGCTATTAGTGGAGGATAGCTATGATTGTTGTAGAAATTGCATGAGGATTAGGTAAATTGAAACCCATCATTTAAATTATGTCATTGAATATGACAGTATGATTGAGACATTGAATATGTGTTGTGGATGATCATTGTATATGACGATATTTTAATACATTGTATATGTATAATTGTTTGGGAGAAGAAAGTGGATGTACTCCACTGTTTGGGAGCAGATAGGGGATGGACTCCATTTAAAAATTAAGTTGGCCGGAGTGTTTAGGGTGAAAGTCCCGAAATCTTGTATATATATGGGTGCCGGTTCCCTCAGATGAGAATTCTGTAAAATGGCAAAATAGAAGTGTAGGAGTGATGAATGTATTGAATTATAAACCATTGAGTTGTAGTCTCATTTTGGTTGATTAGATAATAATGAACTTGGTTAATGGATTAACCCGAAATGAATGAATGGAAATGGATTGAGATATGGTCATTTCTATTGAATGGTCAAGGAAAGAATGTAAGTTGATCATGATTATGAAACATTTATTTGATACTTATATCTTAGTTAAACCTCATATACTGTGTTAGTTTATCTTCACTAGGCTTTGGCTCACCCTACTTGAAAAAATATTTTCAGGTATAGGTGACATGTCACCTCCAAGAACATAACTTGGGAGGATTGAGGGCTAAAGGCTCCATTTTTGTTATATTTGTGCTTAAATGTTCATTCAAGCCAAGGGCTTAACTTGTATAGAGCTTATGACTCTTTCTTTTGTTGTAACCAAGTGATATCTTGGAAAGATGTAAGCCCGTAGGACATTTATTTTGTTATCGTTAATTTGAATTGCATACTATAGATTCAGAATGAATATTTATGAATGTATAATGCATGTAATTCCCTTTTGTAATAGAAACTCTGATGAATGAAGTAGATCATTTTATTATGTTTATAGATCTTATGGAATGGATTGTTGTATTATATTTTGGAGGCGTGACATTAACACTGAAAGTGAGTTTCTTTGGAATAATCATATTATCTAACCTTGGACTTAAAATCAGAATCTAGACTTTTGCTTATTCGTGTTATGCAATTAAAACAAGGTGAGGAATTCGCTATATCTTCCTTTCCTATGAGGTCCACACATTTTGGTCATGGACTAGAGTGGAATGAGATTCTCTCTTTTGATATTCTATGAGAGTTCAAATAATGATATGATTAAAAGAAAACTAATTTATTCTCAAGCTAGAACTAGGAAAACTAGTTTCAATTGTTTTAAACTATCTAATCTTTTTATTAATTGAAGTCTTAATAATACACATACTAAGAGTCTGAAAAATCTAGCTATCATGCAAAAAGTCTATGTTTCAAACAAAGAAGTGGATAGATTTTGAGTTTATCAAAAATCAAGTAGGATGTGTACAAATAAAAAGACATACATGGTATGATTCAATATTATATACATATGCCTAAATTATTTCTAAGGATCTCTATACTTATAAGTAGCTTAGGTACTAATTGTAGACGTCCCTGAACGTCCAGGGAGAAATCCCATTTTGTTCATTGGGCTCACTACAGTTCGGACTCAAATGTCACGGTTCTGAATCTAATCTCACAAAGTGCAATGCAAGATCGATAAAAAACCAAAGAGTCCAAATCCGGCAAATCGTTTTGAAAAACTGATTTTTAGAAAGAAATGCCAAATATGGACTGCTTTGCCAGATATAGAGTCGCCACCTAAATATTTTATTTTGGGGGAATTTAGGAAACCCTAACTCATGTCTAAGGCCACGTATCCGTCATCACCAAAGTTGCCTCAGCTCGGGAACTTGGGTACGATTGGGGAAGGTCATTTCATGAGCACACCCGCTCGCCCGATCCAAGATCAGCCACTACTAAGCATGATATCGAGTTTTTGAAAACACATGTGCTCTTATTCCTGTTTATTAGCCTAGAATTACTATGTGATGCGCACAGCATACAAGTATAGACTGGATTGCCTAAGTTGGAACAAAGCATCGCATATCCGTTTGTTTTGAAAATGGATTGAAGTTTGCTACTCGCAAGTAGGTTAAAACACGGGTTTCGACGAATTATTCCAACTCAAGCAACCCAACCTTCACCCACAGGCATTCAGGCAGTTATATCACATAAGCACATAGCCTCATGGTAAGCATGTTATCATGGCAGTCACTCACACACATGCAAAGATGCTAAAGTATAAACACTTACCGAGTACTCTGAGCCAAATAAAGAAGCTAATTAGAAATCGTGTATGAATCCTAACTATGCTAAGAATGCCTAATGCAACACATGCAAAAATGCAACTATAATAGGCTCGACTATTCTAAGATGGCATATGAGATGCAACAATCGATACATGTATTCAACTTGGAATTGAAATACAATGTAGTTAGCATGATGCGCGAGCCCGATGCATGCAATACAGATGAATGAATGCAAGCATGTGAACATATAGATGCTAATTGAAACATGCCCTAAAACTAACCATCATAAGCTGGTAAATAAAAGGGAGAATGACGTGGGGTTGGAAGACATGCATCACACACACGCACACTTATTACAACATTGCCCTCCTCGGAGGGTCTGAATAAATAATACAGAACCAACAAGCTACAGCTAATTATTACACAACTCTAATTAATCAACAAATTAACTAAGTAAGCATGTAAACTAAATGAAGTAGGCTACCTCGGCTCTGTTTTGATTGAAAAAGGATGCATGCATGCTTGAACCGCCTTGTCGGGAAATCCCTCGCGACGCCCCGACTCGCCTTTGTTTGCAATTGATGTCAGAAACTTGCACAAGGCTCCAGAAGGCTGAAAATCCACCCTGGGAAGCTGTGGGAAGGCTGCCGACCAGCCCTTGGCCTTGGAGACCACCTGCCGACCACCTTTTGTAGTGGAGACCAAAAGAGGTGGTCGGCCTGCCAGAAAAGCTGGTCGGCCGGCCAGTTTCTGCCTCCTGTTCCTGGTTTTCTGCAACACAAAGCAAGAGAGAGGCATAGCAAGGTATTTTCAACAAATGTGTGCACGACCACTCTCCCATCATTGCACAAGCTCAAGGGAGTGTAGTCCTCGACCCTCGGGCCAGCAATCACGCATCTCGATGCATGATGGCCAAGGAGTCGAATTGCATGACTTGATATGGAATGAATGCACATATGAACACATAAATGCCTAAACTCCATCATGTATTAGTCAAGAGGGTCGGTGACCGAGAATTGAGGTACGTTTCGTCACTTTGAGTACAAAACGTTCCTCGTTTCCCGTGTTTGGACTAACTCCTATTCCAAACACAATGCAACAAGTATGGCATGCACAATGCGACTCTAGCATGCAAGCTAAATGCACTGCAACTTGGTCATGCAAACATGCAAGGGGTGAAACATGCAAACATGCACCTAGCATACACAATGTCAATATGGAATGCAACATGAACAACCTAGCAAGGTTAATGGCATACACAATGCAGAATGCTAATGTACACATACTCAATGCGAGACAATCATAAGCATGCAACAATATGACAAAATGAGACTAGCATACACAATGCGAATGTCAAATAGCATACTCAATGCGACGAACTACATGGCATGCGCAATGCTAAATGGACTTAAACCAAGATGGATAGGCCTCAGCCATGTCCAACTCAGTGGCCAATGGATGATGAAATCAAAGCAACAAGACACACACAAGCATGCACAATGCAAAGGCTCCAAGCCAAGGGCACAAGATGCAACTCTCCAAGAGCATGGCAAGGATGAAATATGGCGTACAATGACACATATTCCAGCTCTGAAATGGCATACAAAAAGGCTCTGAATCATGCAAACGACTCACACAATGCATGTTGGAAGGCTCAAGTACCAAAACAAGTGAAGCACATTACACTAGAGGTATGCAAAGCAATGCTCAAATGACCAAACCAACTTCTAACAGACCTTATGCAGGTCCAAAACAGTGGCAAAATGAGCTAAAATGGTGGCTTGACATGCACCGAAATGAAGCTCATGCAATGGCTCACAAATGGGGTATAAAAGCACAACTCTCAAACACATTGAAGGCATGATAAACATGAGAATATGACATACCTATAAACTCTAAAATATCATATTCAATGATGCCAAAACACTAAAATGCCTCAAGCAACACATGCAAGGGACCCCAAAACTCAAAGGTAAGCAAGGCTATTACACTACAACCATGCATGGCAAGCACCAATCGACCAAGAGGCCTAAAAATAGAGCTAAGGTAGCCCAAAATATGAACAAAACATGTTTGGAGTGTGGCCAAAAGGTGCTAGAATAGAGGGCCAAAACAACATGCAATGTGAGCTAGTAAGCATGATTTACACTACAAGCCTATGAAGCATGTGAGGGGCCACCAAACCAGCCAAAAAAAGAATCATGGCATGCCAAAATATGACCAAAAATCCACTGAAACGTGGTCAATACATGCAAGAATGACATGCTCCTTTGATAAGCTATGAATGGGATTGCTCTACACATGCAAGAAGCAAACAAAAGGTGGCCAAAACAACTATGGATAGAGCCTAGGCAGGTCTCAAAAATCACCAAAAAGTGCCTGAACCAAGGCTTGGAAGTATGAAAATATGGGCTCCTTTGAAAGGCCAAAAATGCTAGAAAACAAAACGAGAGAGAGGGTCATCTCTCTCTGATTTTGGCACTCAAAACAGCATGCTAGCCACTGAAAATTCACTGGATTTCAGTGGCTAAAAGGCCAAACAAAGGCCAATACAAATACTCTAAGGCATGGCTCAAAACAAGGTAAAATAAAGCATGCAAGGGGGTAGATGACCCCCAATAGAAAAATGATCTTAAACAAACATGTTAAGGGCCTCAAAACAAGATTTTTTTCAATTTACATCAAAGCTCAAATATGCTTGCAAGTATGGCTAAAAGGGGACCATCTATTTACACACACCAAACACTCTTTTTACACATCCTTCTCACTACACACACCAAAAAAATTAATTCCTAACTAGTTTACTCACTACACACACAATTCATTCCACATCTACCCTCACACACACACACACACACACACACCCAACTCCAAACCCAGC
Source organism: Camellia granthamiana (assembly GCA_036172215.1). NCBI lineage: Eukaryota > Viridiplantae > Streptophyta > Magnoliopsida > Ericales > Theaceae > Camellia > Camellia granthamiana. The sequence goes on along the minus strand of JAXFYN010000112.1, from coordinate 117,036 downwards.
TACACACACCCATTGAAGCTGAGCTCCATCTTCAACCTTGAGTATATACACACCCATTGAATTAATATAACTGTTGGGTGTGCCAATGGATGGGTGTAGTGACATCAATTGTGAGCTCCATCTTCAACCTTGAGTATATACACACCGATTGTGAGTTTACTTTTGAATCATCATTCATATTTAATTTGCAACGTAGAGTTTGGTTTTTTTCATTTTGAAAACGAACGAAGTCCCACGGATCGTGAACAAACCGTTCGGAACTGGGTTTCCGAAATTGAGGAATTTGTTCGGAAGTAGGAATCCGAAATTAATGATTTATTTCAACAGTAGATTTCCGAAATTTTTTGATTATTTCGGTAGTCAACTTCCGAAAATAATGGTTTTTTTCGGTTTTCAACTTCCGAATGGTGGCTTTAATTTCGGACAACAACTTTCGAACAGAATAGGTATTTTCGGTTCTGAACATCCGAACAGGTTTTTTTTTTTTTTTTCCTTCTTCATTAAAACACTTAATTATAACACTTAATTATAACACTCATTATAATTTAAAACACTTATTATTTACACACACACACTCATTACACACACTCTCGTTAATTTTACACACACACTCATTACACACACACTTATAATTTAAAACACTCTCATTAATTTTACACATACTCTCTTTATTTACACACACTCTGTTTATTTACACACACACTTAGTATTTTTTTGCAGATAATATGGATTCTGAATATCAACAACGTGTCCCACCTACTGCTTTAAATAGACGACGTCGTGAATTGGATGTAGACCATGAACGGGGATGAGGGCGTGGGCGAGGACGAGGTCAAGGTCGTGGTCGAGGTCGTGATCCAGTTTCGGTAGAATATGATATTCCCAGTGCCAGTCAAAGTGGGGGCCGAAGCCAAAGACGATGGAATGACTTTTTATTGTAATGACATTGTAATGACTTTTTAGCATGGAATGGCAACAACGGTATTGTAATGACATTGTAATGACTTTTTATTATTAGAATGGAATGGTAACAATGGTCGTTGATTTTGTAAATGATATTTTCTTATTACAATGGAATGGTAACAATGGTCAATAACATTCAATCCACATTGCAAAACATAACACATCAACATCAAAAACACATCCATTAATTTCTTCCATGATTATAACATTGTCAAATGCATACATGTGTCATGCGACATCAACAACATCAAAAGTCTCTCGAGTAGCTACATTATCATGAATAATGTCCTTGAAATGTTGAATGCGACGCACATATGCATCATCCCAGTCCACAGCGCAAGGGTGACGGTATTTTCTCCAATTAGTGGCAATAGGAGGAACTGGATGGCCTGGCTGCAACAAAACCTGCACCCAATATCAATTGACTTAGTGGTCATACCTCATAACTTCTTGTACATGCACAAACCCAATTGATAAGTTTCTGTTATACCTGGACGAAATGATTTCCGTTCACAAACCCAATGGCAATCTCACGTCTATCAAGTTGAGGTACTGGCACTGTTCTAAGAGGTAAAAAGGTGAGACATTGCTGTAAAGACAAGTGGTATAACACAAGATTGTAGCACGATGCAACAAGATGCCCCATGTCTGGCATAGTCATCCAATGTGAGTATCCAGGACTTTCTTCAAAGTATGACAATATGCTTGTCAATTCTTCAAACCTTTCATAGGACCCATAAAGTGTAATGTATTCCTCTTTGTGTGTATGCAGCTCACCCAATAGGTCACGCCTAACCTGAGCCCAATCATCTTCTGTATGACCAATTGAAGCAACTATAGCCCTGAAACCACAATTCCCACAACAGTTAGACTTTTCTCAAATGAAGCCTTGATATCAGTGTGTTGCAACTCAAGCAGACTGTGTATTTTCTCAAATGATGTCTGAAATGAGACTTGACATGAACCCAATTGTCTTTTAAGTTTTGCATGTGCACTCTCAGCCCTGTTCAATTAAATGAAAGTCAAGTTAAAATCAAGTACATGGCACTTATTAATAACATATTGCAGAAAAGTAATCTTACCGGTTCGTTGTAACATTGCCACAATGCATACACGTGTCTGTCCATGCCGCCACAAATTTGTCCTTGTAAGGAACCAACCAAGTATCCATGATGTATTTGACTGCATCAGGATAACTACTGAATTCCTTAAGTAATGATTTCAGACGCTCCTCGTATTGAATTTCAGAAGATGAATACACTACAGAGTTCCACTCATGGTTGAACTTCTCCCATTTTTGCTGTGTCTCAAACATTTTCTTGCATTTGGTCAACACATTCTTACTGATATGCCAACGACATAATAAATGTGTGGCACTCGGGAATATCTTCTGTATGGCATTCATCAAGGCTAGCTCTCTGTCAGTAACAATAACTGTTGGCACAACAAAACCATCCATGACATCACGCAATGTAGCTAACACCCACGCATAGTTATCGACCCTCTCATACTGTAAGTATGCGAAAGCTACAGAGAATGTCATTTCAGTTGATGTCACTCCCACAATTTCAAGAAGAGGAAGCCGATATCTGTTGGTTTTATATGTGCAATCCATAATTAATATACGTGGGAAAGACCGAAATAAGTCCAAACTGGTAGGATGTGCCCAAAACAAGTCTGTCACAGTCATCGTGGACTCTTCAGACCGATGGCGCTCAATGTAATTATACTTGGCCAATTCACCCAATAAGTGTTGCATCTCTGATCTTCCAGCTCTCTGTACCACCCTGTTTCGATGGCGTACATTGTAAATGGTTTTAAGTGTGCTTACATTGAGGGCATCTCGCTGTTTCAAGGTTACTAGGATTTCTTTTGGCCGAACCATGCTCTTTGACATATCCATTAACAATGCTTTCTCATCCTTTGATAGCCTCCCCGCATATGAATGTCCCTCGAGGTGCTCCGCAGGTGGATGATTATGCAATCCGCATACTACGGTCAATGTCCATTCATCATGTGTGGTAAACCTGTGAGCCCTCATATCAAAAGGACAACCACACTTCTTCGTACCAGTTAGTCTTGATGTATTGTTGCCATCATGTTTTAACTTCTTTGTTGCTCTATATTGGCCACTCCTCTCACAAGCAAGATACATCCTGGGTCTTTTTTTCCCTCCACCATAGTCTGATGTTTTGATTACAATAACCAAACCATTTCTCTTTCCAACTTCACGTACCCAGTTGAGCAATTCATCCTTACTTTTGAATACCTACAAAGTTAAATAAATATTATCAAACATTTACATTTGGTGAGCAATTCGAAACATAATTTCGTAGACTGAACCTGTTCAGTTGTGAATTGAGTGGTGTAATCTAACACAAAATCCGCGCAAACCTGACTTCCTTGAGTTGACACATATTCCTGCATGTTTTGTATAACATTACAAATTTTTAATGGCATTATAATGATTAATTTGCAATTTGAAACTGTAAATTTGGTATGCAATTTGCAAATTTGGAATATAAAATAGAAAAAAAAAATTTTACTTCATTCGGAAGTAGTTGTCCAAATTTTTTTAAAAATTTCAGAAGTTGATTGTTGTATAAGTTAACTTTGTTCGGACAGCAACTTCCAAATTTGAATGATTTTTTCGGACAACAACTTCCGAAACTTTTTATTTCTTTCGGACATCAACTTCCGAATATACATACTTATTTCGGTAGTATACTTCCGAACCAAATTACACATTTCGGCTCTGGTTATCCGAACGACGCCGGGAAAAAAAAAAAATTTTGAACTCACATTTCCTTCGCTCTGCTTCACATAAATACTAATTTGCTGATTTTCAGAAGGCAAATCCTCCATCACAGTGATGTTTTCCCTACGAATGACGAAGGTTGATGAACTTGGAAATGCCAAAGCCCTTTGGTTTCACTTCTACCTCAATGAACATTATATACAGAAACCAATGGTGTCACTAGCTACACAACAGATAGAAGCTATGAATGATTACACACACTCCCTGGAAGAAGCTATGAATCAGCATCCACAAGCTTCACACACGATGCAACACTCCACAAGCTTCACACACGATGCAACAGATGTGTGTGCATTGAGATGTATTCAAATAACAATGGTGGCTAAAATAGTAATTTCACTTAGGGATAAAATTGTAATAATATTAAATATCATTAAGTGTGTGTATTGAGGGGAAAGGGTGTGTGTATATAGAAGCTCCCGGCTAAAAGATGGAGCAAAATAAAGCTTAAAAGAGGGAATAGTGTGTTACCCTTGTAGCTTCAGCAAAACCAGCAGCTTCTTGGACCAAAAACCAGCTCTTTGAGACCTCTTAAGACCCTCCAAGAACCTTAGATCAATGGTGGAGGTGTGTGGCTATAAGGTGTGGTGTTAAAGGCCAAGAACAAACACCCTTTCTAAGCCTAGAATGTAGAGATATAGAAAGATATATGTGCTTTTCCTTAGACAAAATTTTTTCAACCTCTTTAAAGGAGAGGGAGGCCCTCTCTTATAGAGAAACAAGAGGGTTCAAGCTTCTTAGAGAAGCTAGAGTAAAAGGTTCAAGCTTCTTGGAGAAGCTAGAGCAAAAGGTTCAAAAGGTTCAAACTTCATCAAGAAGCTAAAACAAGGGTTCAAAAGGTTCAAGCTTCCTCAAGAAGCTAAAACAAAGGTTCAAAAGGTTCAAGCTTCCTCAAGAAGCTAAAACAAGGGTTCAAAAGGTTCAAGCTTCCTCAAGAAGCTAAAACGAAGGTTCAAAAGGTTCAGACTTCCTCAAGAAGCTAAAACGAAGGTTCAAAATGTTCAAGCTCTCCAAAAACCGTGCCAAACGGAGAAAGTTAAGCGGTCCCGAACTGAGGTGCACGGCCGACGGCTCCGAAAACCGGAAACTGGTCTCCAAACGGGAAAAGTGGCGGACGACCACGAAAAGTAGCCTACGGCCACTGAGAGATGGTCTACGAGACCTCTCCCTTCCTTTGAAAAGAGAAAACAAGACCTGGTTCGCAAACCGAGGTAAGGCACAAAAGGGTCCCGAGGTCTGGGGGTAAGGCGCTCAACCGAAACTCTGAAACCTTAGAATGAGCACAACATGCACCATCATCGAGCGCTCAATCGATGACGTTTGAATCTTAAGGTCGGTCAAAAATGGGGTGTCTACACTAATCTTTAAACTAATTAAGTGGCTTAACAAAAGAACAAGGGTTTTTCTTAGTCTTTAGGACAATTCTCTGCCTTGGTGTCTCAATCCCACAATTAAAACTTGTTCCAAAAGAATTTCAACAATACAATCCTCAACGATTCTTAGTACTATAATCTCACCTTGGACTATGTATCTATATAATTTTCTTTCCCGATACAAATTTCTTAGTTACATCCTTCTTCTTCCTAGCTTGCTTTAACATTTAATTTCTTCTTTCGACTTTGCTGTTTGTTTTCACACTGACTCATATGCTGCATTACAACTTTAAACACTTCATCTACCCTTCTCTACTTGCTTTGACAAAGGCTCACCTTCTTTTTCATTCTCACTCTTGATTATAGTATATAAACTCAAAGAAAGGGTCAACAATACTTAAGCTAATATACATATATAGCTAAGGCTACCTAGATTAGAATATTACAAACAAAATATAAAGCATGCATTCAAACAAAATTAGGAGATCATACCAGATATGTATATACATAAACACATTGGCATGGTAACCTATTCATTCCCAAGCTAGTTATCCAGAATTTTCGATCCGAAGCTATGCCAGTGCCAAACGTGATTCCAATCGGTCTTTTAAGGTCATTCAACAAGGATACGAGACTCTAAAGTTTAATACTTCAATCTATAGGTTATCCATTGAATAACAAACATTCTATATACCAGACACTCATCATATTCCATAGTCTCCATAACTTCACACAATCAACCAACAATATACATAATCTCACGCATAAATAGGAACAACATTACTATTGATTCAGTATTTCCCACGGCCTAACATACTTCTAAACAACCAACTCCAATTGAACCATACGACTTTCATACAAGATCAAGATCCTAAGATGCTCTAAGACCATCATACCTCCACACTAATCTATAATAATTCAACATCTTCTAGCATTTCCACAATATAGTATACTTGTAACCAATAAAGTTCCAATCAAAGATTATGATTTCCTTACAATGTCCAAAATTTTATAACACTTCTTAACTCTTAAGTCTTCGCAATATACTCTTAATACATTCTTACACAGATATAATACACTTTGGCACAAACACATACATAGCATGAATGCATTTTTAGAGTTTCATTCTAAAAGATTCTATTGCTCTGAAGGACCAAGTGCATGAAAATAAAGTTGTGCTCTAATACCACTACGTCACGACCCTAACCCGCCCCAAACAGGATGGTGAGGTGACCGGCCAGTAGTCCCTGACTACCAAAGGCCGAACTGAATAAAAATCAAATCAAACTAGACTCTCATGATAATTGGGGCAAAAAGTTACTTTAATATATAGTGCGGAAGCTATTATTCACTTATATTGAGTCCAATTGAAGCATTTATTCAAAGCACTGCTTACCAATGTGAAATAAAATATACATCATTCTTAATTACATATTCTTTTAAAGAAGAAAAAAAGTATAATATATACATGGCATTTTACAACTTCCTTGGCTGTAGCATTTATACAAAAACTCTTGCTATCCTCTTCATAATGCTTCTCTTGCACCTACATATATATAAGGTGAGGGGTGAGCCATTATCCAGTGGACAACATTAAAGTAAAGTGGTAAATGAATGAATTCCAAATATTTGCAAAAGATTCATTCCAGTTCATAACTTCAAAAGCATTCAAACATTTCATAAGATATACTCGTAAATGTGATAACATGGTACATCTAATAGAGTAACACATCCAACCATACATGGTTGTCATAAAGAGATCTCAACAATCGCCATGACACATAGATAAAAGGACTCACTAAAGGATGCCACTACTAGATTCATTGAAATATATAATATTCATTCATTGCGAATAAAATAACATTTTGTAAACAAAGTACTTTTTTGATATAATAAAACACTTTTTCAAACATAACTTTATAGAAATATTACTCACAAATGGTTCGTGCTTGGTAGAACTCCTTAACGGCCTTGACCTATACAAAGCATAAACAATACATTCAAAACATATAGACAAGTACGCTTCTAAATTCATTTCAAGTGTTCTAACTTAACTTAGTGTTTCTCAATATATTCTTAGATTATCCAAGACTTTTCTAAGTCTAATCCAAGTCTAAATCAAGTGACAAACATGTATCGAACGCACGCCTAGAAGCATCCTAGGTGATTAAGACCTAAAGAATGTTTAAGTGTGTCAAAGACATATGTTGAAGGGGCCTAAGTATTCCACATTAATCTCATATACTATGCATTGAAAAATATTATGTTTATATATTTAAGGTTTAAGGAAATAGGAAGAAACAAAAGGAAACTAAGTTAGGAGATGAATTACTACGAAACGGTTAGGAAGAAAGTAAACAACCTTCACTAATTTAAACATATCTTTTTGTATACTTAGAATTTGGATGTGCGACTACCACCATTTCTGGGGCTTGAATGTAGACTCAAGAATCACCTAAAACTGAGTCTGGATGAGAGAGATATGCTCATTTGAAGTTGCAAGGTATAGGTTGAAACAGGGCTGGTCGCACGTGCACCCATTTTGGCCACACGAGCGGAGGTTGGGCACTCGAGTAGTTGGTTAAGATAGGAAAAATGTTTTCTACGCACTCTTGTGCCCAACAAGTAGAAAATCGACCTAGGGCTATTCTTCGAGTTTTTGAGGTGCCTAACTTGATTTTCTTCACTTCCAAACCCCAAAACATGGCATATAATGTCCCAAAACATGTAAATATGGTGCTTGATGCATGGAAAATCTTTTGTTTGTAAAGATTCCAAGATTAAACTAACTACAAACAAGGTTTAATCCAAAAATTCTTTAACTTGGTTTCTTTTTCATCTTTCTCATTTTTACTCATTCAAATCTTTTCAAAACATGTTGTTTGAGGTTCCTAAACAAGAATAGATGATGGGTATCTTGGAGATAAACACTTGTATGTTATTGATTCAAGGTGAAAACACGTCAAAACATGTTTTTTATACAAATCTTTCAAACCCTTTCTAACTTTCTTCATTTCTTTTCATTTTAATCCCCATCTTAGCTTAAATGATTTTCTAGCCAGATTAATGCAATAAAATAAGAAAGAGGATTGAATTTCTTACCTTTGGATTATTTTCTCTTGATTTTCTAAGCCTTGATTTTGTAGTTTTCTTGATTTCTTCATTTCCTTCATGGTTTCTCCTCTTTTCTCAAGAACTCTTGAGCTCCCTCTCTATTCTTCTTCATCTTTCTCAATCTTTCTCTTTTGTTTTTCTTTTATTTGATATAGGATGCTTAATTAGCTTAAGTGCTTCACTAATTACTTCATTAGCTTAATTAACTGATCTTAGTTCTAATTAACCATACTTAGCCCTTAATCTTCATTAGCCTAATTAATCCTACTTAGGCTTTAGTTGATCCCGCTTAACTTTCACTATTCCCATTTAATTTCTAATTAAGTATTCATTAGGCTCTACACATTAAACCAAGGTCATTGAGCTCCTCACTTAAGATTTCCTACATCATCTGGACATTCAATTCTCAAGTTCAAGATGAATTCCCTAACTCGTCAATACTTACTAAATCTCTTGGACATGTTCAAATTCTTCTAGGTTACTTAGGTTCTTTGTCAAGCATTGATATTCCCAAGTTTTCTAGCTAATGTATTTGTTTCCCAAGTTGTTATCCTAACAATTCATATTTTTATCTTTAAAGTATTGGAAAGTAATTAAATCAGGATGGCTTGTGATATAGAATAGTCAATGGAATAGTCATTTTAACTAGAGGTATTCAAAAATGGATGACAATATAATTATATTATTTGTGATTCTTCGGAGTAGCACATTTTCCCTTTTCTTTGATTTGGGAATACAAGGTTTTATTTGGTGTGGTCGGGCAATAAGTTTCCCTAATTGGTTAATCTTCTTGCTTTAGCCTAATTAACTAGGTTTAGGACTAAGAAATCTAATCTTATCCTAATTATAATTAATCCAAATTAAGGTCACTAATCATACTTAATTATCTCTAATCCTAATTAGCAAAATAACAAATAACATAAAATGGACAAGCACATTAGACGAAGGTCCTTAAGCTCCTCAATTAAGGCTTAAGCATTTCCTATGATTTTCAAATCACGTTCTAAGGTGTCCCCTAACTTGAAACATGGAACAAACAATTTGCTTAAGTTTAGGCTTCCAACTAATTCCTCCTCGTCTTATGTTCCCTTTCAAGCTCTAGTCAAGCAAGTAAACATTTAACACAAAATCAGTATGCATGAATGGCATATTATGCATATGCATGAAAGGTTGGCTGTCACGAAAATGAATTAGTTTATTTTGATCATATTATTATTTGAATCCTTGTAGGAAAGAAAATATAGTAGCCCATTTACCTTACTTTAACTACATGACATTAGCAATTATTAGGAGAAGAATGATAAAATAACCACATAAGTACAATCTGAATTCAAATTTCAAATTCCAATCTAAATAGCATGCCCTTTGTGAAAAAACTCACTTATAGCATTATCATCATAACTTAGTACTTGATATGAATCAATGAACTAAACTTCCATAGAATTACAATTGTCAACATTGAAAGAACTTTCTTAGAACCGAAGAGAGTATTAAAAGTCAACTCTAGAAAAGATTTATAATCTTCTATTTTCTGTTTATCCTATAATGGCAACAGAAAAATAATACATCTTAGATGCCAATTTTAATAATTACGTGTAAGAATAACATATAGTCTTCAGAAGTTTATCTGAATATAAGGTGAGCTAGAAAAGAAAACAAATAAGCAAAGTTAGTGGCACTACTTTAGCAACCCTTTGACTTAAAATAGAAACAAAATGTGACAATACAAGTTTTGTAATGAAGTCAATTCACTTAATTTAGAATGAGAGCATGAACTAACTAAGAATAACTAATGCAATTAAATGGGAAGGAGGGGGGGAGATATAGACCAAGGAAGAATAATTAATTTCAATTAAGTTTGTTAAAATGGAAATTCTTAACTAAAAAATATAGTATATCATTTCATACAATTTTAATTAAGGGAAAGATTAGCCTTTAAGAAAGACTTAATTACACTTGTGATTATGTGCTTAATATGAATTTGGATGCTAAGTAATGATTATATGCTTTTTTGAATTTATATCAGTTCATCATAGGAAAATCTGTTATGTATTTTGTAATAAACTAAAATTGAGGACCGTAAAGGCAACAGAAACCAAAATTGACCACCGTTACGATTAGCATAATTTTTAGAGCCTACAGTGAAATTTGATTAAAAATTTATTCGAATCAAAATAATTAGATTAAAGTGATTAACATAAGTGTAATTGCTTAACCTTAATCAAGATTAATTAGTCTAAGCTAATCACCTACTATATATAGGACTAATTAATGTTTGAGCTCATATATTTGAGCTCATCTTCAAGTCTTGGCTGAGATTATACCATTTAGAGAGAGAGAGAGAGAGAGAAAGAGAGAGAGAGAGAGTGTGTGTGTGTGTGTGTGTGTGAGAGAGAGAGAAATGAAGGGAAATAAGGGGAAAGTTTGAGAGATTGAACTCAAAGCTTGGAGATTAGGAAGATTCACTCAAGTTCTAACTAACTTTGGTAGAGTTGAAGGCTCTAGGTTAGTAATTGAACCTCAAATTGTAAATTGAAACCATATAATGTGAGAATTCAAGAAGAATTGGTGACTTAGTGTGAGATATGAACTTAACACGAAGAATTTGGTACTGAATCACACATGCATGCATAATTGTGGTGAGTCTCATGAATATGAGTATCATTTATACCATTTGAGATGAAATTAGAGACTACCTTTCATATGCATGCATGATTGACAAAGCTTTGGAGCTCAATTGCATGAATTAGATGTCTTGAAAAAGAATTTGAAACAAAATGAGTCTTGCATGATGAATTCATAATGTTTTGAGCATTAATCTTGTAAGTTGGCTCTTGTATTCATATTAGTAGTTGTATGGTTGAAATGTAGAAAATAACATGCAAGTTGTATCTTTTAAAAACATGTTTTGAAGCTCAAACAACATTTTGGAAATTCTAGAATTCGAGCAGTTTGCTCAAGCAATGGAACTGTTGCTCGAGCGTACATTTCGAGCTCCCAGTATTTTTACAAACATTGGTAGCTTGAGCGACCAAAAGACCACTCAAGCGATGACCGTTTATTTTTAGTCTTGGCTCGAGTGACTAAAAAGTTGGCTTGACCATAAAATGAGAGCATCCAACACTTTTGCAGACCAAGGGGTTTTCTCGAGCGACCAATGTTGCGCTCGAGTGAAGTGCCCTATTTAGGAAACTTTGAAAAGTTGTTTTGTGTCTCAGTTTCCATTCTTTTGCATTTCTAAGCACTCTTAGGCATACATTGAGCATTATAAATGAACTAAAGAGTTAGAAAGAAGCCTAAGAACCCACCCAAAAAAAGAAAGAAGCCTAAGAAAGAGAAATAAATTAAAGAACGGATTGAATTATATTGTGTGACCCGATTTTTGTATGTGTTATGAATTGTGTAGGGTCAATCGCGAGGACGAATCAACCATCTTAGCACTGTGACTAATATCTTAGTAAAGATATTTTCAGTTATGTTATTTTCTAAATACTACCTATGTGGTAAGTTTTTTTGAACTCATGAATTTGTATTATGAATGAGTATTCTACCTGTATGATTTGTAAAAGACTTGAAACGTGACTGATGAACACAAAATTATAAGATTGGACCATAGGTCATTTTGTATGAATACAGAATGGGCCCATGGCCGTTTTCTATGTTTGATGAGAATATGAAATGGGCCCAAGGCCGTTTGGTATACTTGATAAGGACACGGAATGGGCCTAAGAACATTTAGAATGTTTGACAAGATAGACGTAAGGTCATCTTGTATATGTATTTGACCGAAAGTCGATTTGTATGTTTGTTAGATACACCAAAGGTCATTTTGAATAAGGAATTGAGTGGACCAAAGGTAGTTTGAATGTGAATACGAATGTCAACATGATCTTGATTATCAATGAGCGTATGAATATGTTGGATTGAAGGTCGTTTTGATTATGAATGAATGTTTTGGACCGAGGGTCGTTTTAATTATGAATGTATTGGACCGAAAGTCAGTTTGAATATGCATGTATTGGACCAAAGGTCGTTTTGTATATGAATATGTTGTACTCGAAATCGTTTCGCCCTTTTGATACGTTCTGAGTATAATGGATTAGACTCGAGGTCATTCCGTTATGATTTGCTTAAGTCTGTTATGAATGAGAATTGTGCTTCATATGTATTTAGTACAAGTATTATTTGTGTTTATCCGAATCTCATTCATTAACCTCTTTACTTTGGTATTATTCACTGGGAATTAGCTCACTCTTTATTTATATGTATGTAGGTGAGCAGTGGGATGTCCAGCCTTAGCCCTAGTGAAATTGTGAAAGAGTATCGAGTTTTTTAAGTCAGCCAAGGTTGCCTCACGTATGAGGTTTTTGATTTTCCTTTTTGTTTTCTTTTGTGATCATGTATGACCAAGTTTGTATATAACCTTGATTTTTACTAAGACTATTTTTTTGGTTTATGATATGACAATTTCTAAATGTTCCTGGTCATGTATGAATTGATTATTATATGATATATGAGTTATTACATATGTGTGAAAGGTTTTTATTTTGCCACGTACGCACAACTTATTGGACAATCTTTGTGTTTTTGCTTCCGTTTATGTTTGATTTTCTGTCTAAGGTCGTAGGTAATCTCTTGATTACTAGCCGGTTATGATCCTAACTTCTAGGGGCAGGTTCGGGCCATGACAATTTTGGATTAATTGAGTTTTGTGCTAACCTTGATTAGTTAAGGCTACTTGTGTTTGATTAAAATGATGAATGATTAGTACCTAATCTAATCCTATTCATGATCCACAATGTGATTAAGTGTATGATGTGCTAAGGCATTTTGTAATGTTGGGTGTCGAGGATTAATATCCTTGAGTGAGTACGTGCTGAGAAATCTATGTGGGTGTACTAAGAAATCTGAGTTGGGGCTGGTTCAATGCCGATGATGAGATCTTCTTTGAAAAGGGAAAATGCTAATCAATTGAGAGTATTTGCACTCGTCCCAAAAAATACTCGGAACACTAGGGCTGCTATCCTAGGTACCTTTACTGTTTTGAATGAATACCTATGCGTTAATTGACTTTGGACTTATATATACACCATTGCTCGGAATGATTGTTTTATTACTTGTTCCTATCGATTAGACTATCGAAACCATGATTTTGTGATTATGTGATTTGTTTGAATACCTCGGATAGCGAACTCTATATTATGTGTGACTGTGTACCTTACTTATTTAAAGATTGACTAGACTATGGGAACTATGATTTTATGATTCTATCACTTGTTTGGAACTCTCACATAACGAACCCTATGCTATGTACAACTGAGGAACCATGTATGATGTTGTAGACACCCCATTTTTGACCGTCCTCAAGACTTGGACGTCATTGTTTGAACACTCGATGATCATCCATACTTGTGTTCGTTTTGAGTTCCCGAAGGTCTCGACTGCGCGCCTTGCCTTAGGATCTCTCAACTTGTTTGTTTTGTGCTTGGTTGTGGACCAAGGACTTGTGGTTTTTGCTACTGAGGGAAGAGGGTGGCTTGTTGTCCATTCCTATAACCCATCGGCTAAGGCCTTGTGCCATCAGCCATAAGTGGTGGCCGACGACACTCTTTTTGGTCGATCGGCCATATTTCTTGGCCGAGACCTTTCCACCTGCTTTTGCAGATATTTTTTTGCTAGCTGTGACAGCTGGTAAGCACAGTTCTCATCCTCTATACACATGTATGGAGGGATTGAATCAAGACTCAAGCTTGTTCAACAAGCTTGAGAATTGAATTTCTATAAGAAGGGAGACCCCTCTCCCTTTCCAGAGGTTCTGAAAAGTTGATATACAAAACATATATCACTCTCTCTCTATATTTTAGCTCTCTCTCCATATTTACCCTAGTTTGTGCTCAAAAGTGCATTTTCTTCATACTTTTGCACTAAAGCACCTACTAGAACACCATCCTTTTGTTGCTGAGGTACTTAGGAACTGGTGTTAGTGTTTTTGGACTGGTTTTGGTCAAAAAAGAGTGCTGGAGTTGTGTTCTTGAAGGTATTCTTCAAGGGTGAGTCAACTAGCCTTTAAACCCTTGTTTTGGTTTAAGCTTTTGGACCTATTTGCATGCTGATTTAAGCTTAACTTTCTACTGTAAAAATTTCTAATTTTTCATGCTTGTAATATTTGTTTAAGGTCACTTTTGTGTTGGGGGTTGTCTACCCCCTCTTAGGCCTTGTTTGGTCTTGTTCTTGTACCTTCCTTTTAAGCTATTGGGACCACCTTGTTTTGGCCTTCTCACCACTGAAATCTAGAGGATTTTCAGTGGTGGAAATAGTGTTTTGAGGTCCCAAATAGGGGAGGGTCATCCCCTCCCCTTGTGTCTCATATGCTTGTATTGATGGCTCATAAAAGTAACATGTTTGTTAAGCTTGTTTTGGCTCCATCTTAGCATATATTAGACCTTATTTCAGCATGATATACCTCTGTCTAAGGTTGGTTTGATAGCCTCTTGCATGCACCATGCACTTGTAGTGCAATCCTCTCTATTGCCTTAACATGCATCTTGTGTTTGGATCATCATTCTTGCATGTTTTGGCTTAACTCAAAGAAGCTTTCCCTTATGCTTTACCATGCTTAAGCTCTGTTTGATGTTGTTTTAGTCATGCATGCATTGCTTTGTATAGCCATAGTGTATTCTAACTTGTTAGCTTTGAGCGTCCAAGTCACTAGCATGCATTGCTTAGACCATTTTCATGATTTGGCATCATTTCATATGTGATTTCAGTCCATATAGTGTGGTCATGCACTCACATTTGTCACCTTTCCATGCATTGGGAGGTTTGTGTTTTAAGCCTTGAACATGAGCAATGCATGTCTTATTGCTTAAGCTTTTAGGATGCCATCTTAGTGGGTTTTTGGGCTTATTTTGACATGCCATAACTCTAATTTTTGTTGGTTAAGTCATGCCATGCATGGTCTTGGTAGGTGCAGCGTAACCCTCTTTATTGGCCTCGCATACATCGTGCCTTATGCCCTTCATGTTGGCTTGTCTTAGCTTTGGCCCATGTATGTTTTAGACTCATTTTGGCACGATCTAGGACTGTTTTGGTTGTCCTTGGCCCTTTGGGGTTTGATTCATGTGGCTTTGGTACAAGTTCCTATGCTAGTTTCAAGCTTTGAGCTTTCTTGCATGCCATACTTGTTTTGCTTGGTTGATTTGACATCATTCCATACTTAATTTCAGAGCATATAGTGTTGTTACACTTCCACTTTTGTCACCCTTTGAGTGCCTCCTAGGGTTGTGTTCTTGTTGCCTAGCTTGTGGACCAATATGTGTGCATGCATGTTTTGCCTTTTTGATGTTTTGGCCACTGATTTGGGCATGATTGAGATTTGTCCATTTTAGTTTAAGTCCATTTTGCATGTTGTTGCATGCTTGTCGCATTGCATGTTGTTGCATGCTTGGTACATTGCATGTTGTTGCATGCTAGTTGCATTACATCACGTTGTTGCATACTCGTTGCATGCCATGTTGTTTACATGTTTAGGTTGCATTGTTGCGTACTTGTTGCATACCATGTTGTTTACATGTTTAGGTTGCGTTGCATTGTTTGCATGCCATTAGCTTTGTTAAGTTGTGCATGCATTGCATTGTGTTTGGTTTGGGTGTTAAGCCAAGCATGAGGAACGAGGGACGTTTCATACTTGAAGTGATGAAACGTGCCTCAATTCTCGGTCGCCGACCCTCTTGATCATGCATGATAGAGGTTAAGGCATTTATGTGTTTTTGTGCATTTCATCCATATTGATTTGTGCAACTCGGCCTCTTTGGCCATCATGCATCGAAATGCTTGATTGATGGCTTAAGAGTCGAGCACTACACTCCTTTGAGCTTCAAACATGATAAGGAGTGTGGTTGTACAAACATTTTCTTGCAAATGTATTGCCATGCCTCTGTTTGTACTCTGCTGTAGCAAAATGAGGAGTTTGCAGGAAGAGATGGCCGATCGGCTATCTAGTGTGCCGAACGGTTACAAATATTTGGCCGATAGTCTCAAAATTGGTCGATGACCATTATCTACTAGTTGATGGCCACCCCCCTTGGCCGATGACCTCTCAAAATGTCCATGAGGTAGGTCAAAAGCATCACAGAAGTTGGCATAATTTTCAGAGGTGCAAAACAGTGCAAACAGAGGCAACATGAGGCATGGCAACGGATTTCCGAGCGAAGTCGATCGAGCATGCATATGCCCCTCTTCTCGAGGCCGTTTTAACTGCTTTGTATAGTTAGTTGATTTGTAATTAATTAGTTAATGTGTTAGCTAATTTAATTCATCGTTGTAAATTCTTAATTAGCTTAGCTTAGCTAATATTCAATTTGATTATATAATAATTAGTCTAATTAGACTATTAGATTAGTTAGAATAGCTTAGCCTAGCTAGCCTGTATTATTCATTCGGACCCTCCGTCGAGAGGGCAAATTTTGTAATAAGTGTGCGTGAGTGTGTGAATGTCTTCCAACCCCACGTCTTTCTCCCTTTTATTTAACCGCTTACGATGGTTAGTTCTAGGTCATCTTTCAATTAGCATCCTCATGCCTGCATGTTTGCACCCATTCATCTGTCTTGCATGCACCGGGCTCGGTGTATCATACAAACCGCATTGTATTTCAATACATTTACTTGAATACATGTTCAACAGCATGTTATCAAGTTGTATTTCATATGCCATCTTAGAATAGCTGAGCCTATTTTAGCTGCATTTTTGCATGTGTTGCATTAGCTATTTTAACATAAACTAGGATCATGCATGATTTCTAACTAGTTGTTGTTTTGGCTCGGAGTACACTGTAAGTGTTTATGCTTTAGCATCTTGCATGAGTGTGAGTGTTGCCATGATAGCATGCTTGCCATGAGGCTAACTGCTTAAGTGTTTAACTGCATGAATGCCTGTGGATGAAGGTTGGATTGCTTGAATTGAAACAATTCATTGAAATGCAAGTTTCAAGCCCACTTGAGAGTGGCAAAATCATGTTTTCTAAGCCCCTCGAGGGTGGCAAATCCACGTCTTAGCCTACTTGTGAGTAGCACCTTCAAACCATTTTCAAACAAACACGAGATGTTTTGTTCCAACTTAGGCAATCTAGTCTATACTTGTATGCTGTGCGCATCACGTAGTAAGCTAGCTAATAAATTGGAATAAGAACACATGTGTTTTCAAAAACAAAATATCATGCTTAGTAGAGGCCGATCTTTTTGATTGGGCGAGTGGAGGTGCTCATTGCATGACCTTTCCCTCTCGTACCCAAGTTCCCGAGCCGAGGCAACTTTGATGATGAAGGACACATGGCCTTAGGCACGAGTCAGGATTTCCTAAATTTCCCAAAACAAAATATTTAGGTGGCGACTCTGTATCTGGCAAAGCAGTCCATGTTTGGCACTTCTTTATAAAAATCGGTTTTCCAAAACGATTTGCCGGATTTGGACTCTTTGGTGATTTATCAATCTTGCATTGCACTTTGCAAGATTAGATTCAGAACCGTGACTTTGAGTCCGAACTGTAGTAGCTAATGAACAAAGCGATTTCGCGCCCTCGCGCGCGGAGCCGTGACGTTCGGGCGGTCTGTAGATGTGTTACTGCGTACCCATATACCTACATATATGACTTATTTGGGAACTACTATATTGAACATGACATGATACCTCCTGGTATGAACTACCTTGACATGACTTTGAGAACTAATGAACTTAGAACAATTGTGAAATTATTGACTATGTACCTAAGCAAATGGAATGAGACCTGTAGAACCAAATGTGCTTTGTTTGAGGAAGATGGAGTGGAACCTTTATATGCTTTGATCTGATAGAACCATTATCTAATCTGATTATGTTTATGGGGGGATTATGAATTGCTTACAAATAGATGATCGGGTTATGTTTGCTAATGGGATTGATAGACCGAGAACTTGAGTCTGATTTGAACACTTTCTCTATCTTCAAAACTTTATGTGGGCTGTCAAGAACAGATTGATTTGATTGTGAACAGTATTAAAACATTTACCTTTGACTGATTGGGAGTATATATTACTAGTGATTGGTTGCTTAGGTGTTATTAACTTTTGCAATTTGATGCTATGAGACTTGTTAGTAGCGGATTGTTTTGATTATGAACACTATTTGGGATTAAAAACCTCAAACCACTTGGAAGTATATAATTAAACTAATATAATTATGATATGCGTTTTGGGGTTATTACAAGGGCTTTATTTTGTATTCGAGTGTTGAACACTCAGTGGTGTTGTGCGTGTTGTTGGTGGTTGAGGTGTGGTAAACGTTCTTGGGGTGCAAGTTATAGTTGTTGTTCGAAAGTCCTTGCGGCTCCGATATGTTTGACCAAGATCCGGGAAGTTATCCGAAGTCTGGGTCTAGTTTTGAGTTTATGGTTGTCTTTCTATTGGTGATTGAGTTGTCTTTGTGTTAACTTTTTCTTTAATTTTGGGATCCAAATTGCCTAAGATGGAGAGGTTGTAGCACTCTAGGAAAAAAAATATTTTGTTTCTTCTTCTTTGCTCGATCAATGGATTGTTTGCTCAAGCGGTCTAGCGGGTCATTCAGTACTTTTGCAGGTTTGAGATTCTGGGAGATGTTGAAGTTCGCTCGAGTGCAAGTTTGGTAGCCTGAGTGGTCTTCCTTGTTTGGTCTGAAGTTCTAGGAGCGTGCATTTTGCGCTCGAGAGAAGATTTTATTGCTCGAGCGATGTGATGTCTTTGATGCTCAAGTGCAAAAATGGTCGATCAAGCGGTCTGTTCGAGATTAGCAAGTATAAAACCCACTTTTTGTTCATTTTCTCTCACTTTTCTCCCTTTACTCTCCCTCACTTATTTATGTCCAAAAACCCTAGCCACTAAACCTTTGATTTCACCTCATTACACCAAGGATCCACCATAGATCATGAAAGATTAGTGAAGGAGAAGTGAAGATCTTTCTTTTAACCGATTGAATCGCAGTTTCATAGGGGTTTTTCTTAGGTCTTCCTATGTAACTCTCATCCTTGAGATAGGGAGTTCTCTTAACTCTAATTATGTATGATTTTGTTTGATTATGTTGTATGATGGGAAGTATGGGTTAATTTGAGTTTGAAATCTTTGACTAAAAGATGGGTTATATTCAAAAGTGGGGATTTCACTCAAATTTTTGAAGTATTTTGAATGTTTCGAGATATTGATGAGAAATATTTGATGATTACTAGATTTGATGATGAAATGACGAAAACTCCAAATTTTCTTGAAACCCTAGATTTGAGATTTTGATTTTAAATGAGGGTTTGAATTAAATTGGTACTTTATATTGAAATTTCAATTAATCTTCTTGAGTATCCGTATGTGGAATAAAATTTGTGTTATGACGATGTTAATGGAGGATTCAAGAAAGTTGTTTTGGGTGGAAATTCGGAAATGTTGAAAGGCTTAATGTGAATTGGTATATAATTAAAATTAATGGCGGGGAATGACTTGGAGATATGGAAATATATATGTATTTCATATCATAATTATTTGTTGATTTGTGTGTGATTGAATTGGACTTCAGTTAAGTTACAATATTGTGAACTCTTGCATTCTATTGCATCCACAGGGTGATGGATCAAGTGTTGGGTTATGTAATTGGGTGTGAGTAATCTTAGTATGTGTTGTGTGTGTTGAGGTGCCCAAATGCCCTTACCATGCTTGGAGGCTAGAGAACTTAGAAAAGTTTCAAGTTAAGTCAAATTTTCAACAGGCACCCTTTTTAATACACTATCTTTATACTCGACCCGAGCTGTTACAGTAATCTCTTTATAAAGTTACGTTTGAAAGTATATTTTGAAAATTTCTTTGAGAATGATGTATTAAGAAATTCTTATTTTGTATAATGAATGAATGTCTTTTTTGTTTAATGTATTTGTGGCATTCGTGGCATTTTGTTAAATGAATGAATGTCCATTTCTTATTAAGAAATTCTTATTTTGGATGTACCACGTATCATGTTTTAAGAATGGAATTTGTTCATGATAAATACCATGCTTTGTAAATAAGATATGTGTTTCTAAGTATATGTTTGAACTTCATTCATTTAACCACTTTACTTTAATGTTACTCATTGGACCTTAGCTCACCCCATTCCCCTATATGTACATAGATATTCAGCAAGAGGTTCCAGCTTGGAGTTTTGTTTGCGTTATCCCTTTGTGAAACTTTTGGAGATGTCACTTTGAGCCGAGGCTTTTGTTTGCCTGCTATTGGAAAGTTTTGAGAAGTCAAGAATTTAGAACTTGTGAATGAGAATGTTTGCCTAATGTAAATAAAGTTACGTGTGTGTAATAATATGTATTTGTCATTTCTATATCATTTATGCACTGCTCATTGGACATGTTTATTTTCTGACAGCTTCCGCTTTAGGCCCCATTATAATTAAATATTTTTGTGAGTTGTTAGGAAGGTCGTACGTAATATATGATTACTGGCTGGTCACCACTCTAACCTCTAAGGGCGGGTTGGGGTCATGATAGTTTTGGTTTGTTTCTAGTATCTTAGAGAGTCCTTTTTTCTCTTTTCAGTTAGTGTTTTTGTGTTTGTCTTGATTTCATTGTATTTTTGCATTTATAGAGTTGTTTTCCATTTGTTGTTTGTTTTGTTGACTTATCATCTTATTCAAAAGCCTGTGAAATACCCTTTCTTTTTTCAATAAAATCAAAATGCTTTCTATGTTCGTTTGAAGTGATGTGCTAATGAATGCATCACGTGCAAAACTGTTTAAACCCAATCAATTTTTTCTTTACAAAAAGTTTTGAAAAAGAAGATAAGAAAGTGTTGTACAATGGTTCTCCTAATTGCTAAAGCAACACAGAGAGAGAGAGAGAAAGAGAGAGAGAGAGAGAGAGTCCTCTGAAATCACTCTACACCTCTTCGGTGGTGCAGAAGAAGAGTCGGGATGTCAGGAGAAGGCTCTTCTCAGTTGCCAGCATCTCCATTCCCACCATCATCAGTCTTACCATTGTCAACCTTGTCATCGATTAGAGGAGTCTCCTCTCTTATAGGAGTAAGAGGATGTGATGGAGGAACTACTGGAGCCTACAATTACAGTTGTCAAAATTAGGGCATGTCATTTCACTTTCCAATATTATTTTTCATTCTAATCAAATAGGCTATGAATTTCTGAAGGTAAAAACCAAGTACATAAAAGAAACAAAACTTTAACTCTTATTTTATTGAAAAAAAAAAAGTTATAAAAATTGATAATTAGATCAGATCAGATTTTTTCATATCCGATCCATTTAATAATTAGATTAAACAAATTATCAGATTTTTTCTTTAACGAATTTAGATTTTTAGCGAAAATTCAGATCTGATTCAGATAAAATCAATCCTCTGACAAGTTTAATGCCAATAAAGGTTATCGAAGAAACCAAAGTCCAAGACCATATTCAAAGATCCTAATCTGTCATCATCTTGTATATTTATAAGCAAAATGAACAAGAAGTTTGAAGAAAAAAAAGAAGACCATCAATCAAAACAACATTTACAAAAATGTTCTCAACAACCCTCTCTAGTTTGTTACTTTAGACTTTCTCCAACAACTAATCTTGTCCCAACCTTCTATTGAATTTAGCATGTTCCTGTTAATCCAAGGAAAACACACAAAAAGAAAATACATTATAATTATAATCACATTGTCTATTTGAATTAGGTCCATAGTTTTTCCAAATATATACCTGACACGTTTTCAGTCATTGATGATGTGCTTGAGTAACTTTTTGAGCTCTCACATCCTGATTGTATAAGCAGAGGGTCGCTCATCACCTCCTGCATATATAAACACTGTTATTATTATGTTAAACCTTCTATATCCCTAACTATCTATATTGTGAACCTCAATCTTAAGAGTTTGGCATGCATGGTTGTTTAGTTTTTTTTCCATTAAGGAAGTCCAAGGATCCAGGTTAAACGCTACTGCAGAATTATGTTGTCATTTGTGAACCAACAATCAACTGATATGTCTCTAACACTACTAACATCAATGATTCTTTTGATAGGTTATTTCCTTGTCTTTTCAAAGAATTGTAAAAGATTTTTCACTTATGATTTTTAATAATGGAGAAAAATTCCATTAAAGTGCTAAATAAATGACAATATGATATATATATATAGTAAAGTATATATGGACAATGCTACTTCATATATATGAGATTGTCTACCAAATTTCCAAATTCTAAATAATTATGAACTTTCTTTAGTTGCACTAACACTAACCTGTGCCATGGAAACATCGTTATGTTTGGGGGATAGGATTGCACTAGCAGTCCCACTAGTACCCAACAAGAAATGGCTCATCTGTTCTTCACCAAAGTCTCTTAATCTATCAAGCTCTAGCATAACAACCTTGCCAAGATCTGGTCTGTCTTTTCGCCTTAACTCTGCACATTGGACTGCTATCTTTGCAAAACATAGGGCCTCTTTGATAGGCCAATCTGGGACAGTAGGGTCTAACATCTCAACAAATGTTCCTTTCTCTATAGACCGTCCAACTTGGTGAGCTAAGCCCATAGCTGGCTTTGCTGTTATCAGTTGTAAAAGCATGACCCCTAGTGAATATACATCAGATTTAATACCAAGCATTCCAGTTTGTTGATACTCTGGATCAATGTAGCAAAAGGTTCCAGCAGTTGATGTCATTCGATACTGTGTTACATCGTCAGCTACAGAGGGAGGAACAAGCCTAGCTAATCCAACATCACTAATCTTACTAACGTAGTTGTGATCCAACAAAATATTGGCAGGTTTGAGGTCACGGTGCACCAATGGCTCTGGCTTGGTCTGGTGGAGAAATAGCATGCCTGTGGCAATCTCTGCTGCAATTCGAAACCTAAGTTGCCAAGACAAAGAAGGGGTGTTCCCTCGTCTGAAGATACGGTCTTCTAAACTACCATTAGCCATGTACTCATAGACTAGACAACCATATTCTGGACAAGCTCCTAGAAGTAGTACCATGTTGGGATTTCGCATGCAGCTTAGTACTTCAATCTACAATATTAATATTAATTTAATTTGACAAGGAAAAAGAAAGATCACATTAATTCTAAAGTAGAGCTTGTTGCTTGATTTTCCACTCATTAATTTAAGGCGTGTTTGGATTTCTATCATGAAAGTATTTGATCAATTTTATTTTGGAGTTAATTTTATGTATAAATTACTAAGTTTTGTTTTTCTTATCATCACCTCTTGTTGAAATTGCTCTCTCCCTTGAGCAGTGTCTGGACGTAAAACCTTTACTGCAACAGGTGTATGATCAAGATAACATTTAAAAACTGGGCCATAGCCTCCTTCCCCAATCTTGCGAGATTCATCAAAAAAATCTGTTGCTACTTCAATCTCCGCAATAGTGTATTTCCTATACCTAACATCATTTGGGACCAATCTATCTAATACATTCTTCTTATACTCTGCTTCCCCAATGATATTCATTTCAACATTTATTCTTCGTTGTGATTCCAATTCTGCAATCCTTTGAGCTGTTTCAGTTGTCTCCATGGCTGCCGTACACTTCGCTTTCTCCTTCTCTACAATTGCCAATGCAGCTTCCTCAGAAAGTCGAGCCTCTTCTAATCTTCGTTCTTCCTCAAGTCGCCAACGTTGGAGCTCCATTGCCTATGTTAGATTCTTATTTCATTAGCATTAACACTAGCAACTGTGATTTTTAAAATTTTAAAATGCATAAAAAATAAACATGTATTTTGAGAAATTATCCAGTACTCTTGGGGTACCACTGTGATATGTACACATGGTACTCCTGATTAATAAAGGCACACAATATAAGATAAATGAAGCCAACCTTTGTCTCTTACCCAACCAACAAGGTGGGTCAGATCGGCTTCACTCATCTTATTACTAGTGCTCTTGTTGATTTAGGAGTACCACATCAATACGCTTTGTTAGTAATTTGGAAATACTAAATGATTACTTGTGGGTTGTTTTAGTGGCTACCTTTTGTTTTGCACAAAGTGCTTCTTTGCAAGCTGTACTATACATCTCCATTGTTTGTTTAAGCTCTAACTTTAGTCGCCTCATTTCAGCTTCCACCTCATCCTGCATGTTTTTAGTAAGATGAGAGGCAATCATAAGAATAATTTATAGTGGGAAGGAGGGTGACTATTTTGGGAGAAGAATATTGATGCGTTAAGTTGATCCTTGGTTAAACATACCCATCATATGACTACTATGTTCCCTTTTTATGTTCTTGTGAAAATTTCAAAAGTAAAATGGTGTTTATATTATTACTTACTCAATTAGAAACCCCTCAAGATCATGCATAATAATGTTTGTTTTATGTAATTTATGTATCTTAATTAAGTATGGGTATTGTTGATATCATTGTCAAATGAGGTCCGTGTGTGCCAATGCAACAACCAGTAAGGTATGTAGTATTAAGTTATATGTAAGGTAAAATAGATTTAGTAAAGTATATATACACATAATCCAAAAATTGATGCTCAAACTTGAAATATTGCATACGAAACAAACAAGATTAGATTGGCGTACATAGTAGTAGTGTAGTACTATACTTAGTATATATGAATAAAAAGAATATTTAATGGTGAGTTGTAGATATTAAGAGTAGTTAGAAGATTTTTACCATGCTTTGTGATGAACATGATGTTCTATTACTCTCTAACTCTATTGAGGATGATGAAAATTCAAACGGAGAGCAGGTAGATTCAAAACCCCCCTGCAACAGCTTAGATGAGGCTGCTCCTAGTGACCCAAAGCTGCTATGTTCTGAGCTTGTTGAATTTTGATAGGCTCCTTGTCCCGATTCCATGTAAATAGACATGCGATCAGTAGTACTGCTTGTGCTTGGTCTATCAGAAGAGCTTACAAATGATATGTCAGTATCGGATTCTAATAGCTCGCCGCCCAACTTTCCATGGAATAAGTCTTCTCCTCTATCAAACGGTAACCTATTTTCCCACATTAATAAAATAATAACAATGGTGAATGATGGATTAAAATTTGATTTGAATATCTTATCATTATCATCTTTGTCTTCAGTTCCATCAGCAGGTGGCAATTAATTAGCTAAAAGTTCAATTTGAATAACCAACAAAGCCAATATTTGAATTTTTTTTGTTTTGTTTTGTTTTGTGAATTTTAATTTATTTTAAGCATGTTACTTGTAGGTAAACAATTTTTTTAGTACATTTTAGTTAATATAAATCTGTACTACTATATAAACTGGTCAAGTCACTTGTATGAACACTCTTTGTCACGATTCTTTTTTTTTTTTTGGTAATTAAGTCATAAATTAAAGATGGAAAATGTACAGATTTACAAGGGAAGTACCCCAGGCACCTAACAAACTAAACAAGCAAGACCAAACAAACAAACCAAAATAGAAAACTTGAACCTTAGCAACAAGAATGGATGAAGCCCTCAAGCCTGTTCAAGCATACCATGATTATTTTGATCCACATTTATTACACTTGTGTAATTGCTTCAATTTTAAATTCTAATTATCAAATTTTGATAACTACTTCAACTTTTTCCTCCATCTACATTTTTTTATCTTTTTTCAATGAATGAAATGTCTACCACCTACATTCAATTTGTAGACTTTCATGTCACACTTGTGCACACCTTCACACACACACACACACACATATATTACACTTGTGTGTTTATTTCAATTTCATTCAAGTTTTCATATTAAAACTAACTAAAATTTTCATTTGTATTTCACTTATCATCGGAATCAAATGACAAATACTTACCCAAAAAAGGAATCAATGAAAAATATTCACCACCCAACCCCAAAAATACATATAAAAATAAAAATAAATTAAATTAAACTATGTAAGTAATTGTGACTCACTTGACAGATTCGTAGTCTTCTTGCAAATTGCGAGGTCTACATGGTGTCCTTTCTCCTATTGACACAAGTTGAACATCAATTAATTATATCTTTTCTTTTGTTGTTAGCGATTGTTGTCATATCATATTTAATAAAAATATAAACAACATTACATTGAATAGCATAATTTGCATTTGAGAAGTTTACAAACCTTTCATACTACAACTATGCCTGGAGCTACAGCTGGAGCGTGAATCAACGAAAGAAGTAGTAGTAGAACTAGCAATAGAAGTAACATTTTTGTGTGTTTGGAATATTTGGTTGTGAAGAGGAGAAGTGAACGGGGCTGAGCGGCAAGCATTTCGCACAGAAGAGATCTTTCCTTTAGAGATGACATAAACAGTACAGAAATCTGGTGCCCCTTTTGATACATTGCTTGGAATGTCTGAAATCTTGAATCTTCTGTGGTAGAAAGTTTATCATCACATGTATTCATATGATATTCATGTCATGATTTACTAGTCAAGTTATGTATGTTATAGAATGGGTTGTGCTATTCTAGCCCAAAAATTAGACTCACTTTTCAAACCCATTGATGTGACAATCTATTAGAATATTGAGGTAACTCTCTTTCTCTATTTATCATATCTTCTCTAATTATCAACTAATTATCTCATTTACACATCATTGATTCTAGATAGTGGGTCTAGAAAGTGGGCTTGTATTTCATTTTCTATATAGAATAGATTCATTAATGTTTCGTAGCCTCATTTTTTCTCTCCCTCTCCCTCTCCCTCTCCCTTCATAGGAATGTGCAACAAATTTGCTTCTTATTTGCCCCATTTGTGTTGGTTAGATTCTACATGAACATGTTTTATATATCATCGAAACCAATTCAAATCAGTATTAGTTTTACGAGGAATCATTAATTTTATTCCTTGTAAGGAATTGTGTGTTCTCTTTACCTATTGAATTAATTATTGAAATCAAGCATACATTCTCATCTTAGCTGAGGAAATTAAAGAAAATAAATATTTGTACATCTCAATTTATATTATGAAAATATATGGGTCAAACTTGAAATAATCTCTATAATAGAAGAAGAAAAAAAAAACTAGTAATATTATGACCTTTTGAGAAAAAGGAAAAGAGGTTTTAAAAGGATGTGTCCGCACTCTAACATTGATATTTTAGTGCATCTCAAATGGGATGGAAACATTTGCCCATTGAAATCAGAAAAGTAAAGTCTTTTATAGTTAGATTGAGCATCATGACAAAATGCATTTATTGACGATGAATATTCAACTATGTTGACTTTCGTTATCTTATTTGGAGTTCATTTTCATTTTGTTTGTTGGAAACAATCTTTTTTTTACTAGAGCTAGGGTGTTTTTTTTTTAGGTTGGTCCTTACTAACTCTAGAAACTTTTTTTATTATTATGATTTTGATCCTTGCATATGATTCATTCTTGTGCCAAATTAGTTGTGATATATTTTTTTAGACTTTAGTTTGGGCGGTTCGTGCAGCTTGGGTGTTGATTTAGTTAATTTAGTTTGTTTTGGGTGTTTTGGTGGGTTGATTATGTGGGGTTTCTTGTATTTTTTTTCTAGTTAAGTCCTTCTTAACTTTTTTGTTTTAAAAATCGAGAGGCTAAGGGGTTGGTTGTATGGATGCGAGTAGCAGTAGTAGGGGTATTTTTATACTTTTTGAATCTCTCTCGATGCATGTCATATTCCTGTACCTTTAATTTCATGCTGTTAAATGAAATTTTTCTTTACTGATCAAAAAAAAATATTTTTTTTTAGTCATGAGTGTTGTAGTTTGGGATCTCATGTGTGTAGATTTTTAATTACATCAATATATATATATATTGTTGACCAAAAAAAAAAAAAATACAATACTTCCTATTGAAATATTTGAGTTCATGTTGTATATATGTTCTCTGATGTAGCATAACACAAGTGTTGGTAATTAATGAATGAGGACAAGCAATTGATTATTAGAAAGAAAGAACGGAGGACACATTTGTCTCACCTGATAAAGCCATGTCTTGATGAGGCACCAAGAACCAAGTTCTCGATGGCAGTATAAGTAACATACTCTAATAATGCTTTCACTATATCTGTATCTTCAAGTATGACATCAAGACACTGTATCTGTTACATAAAGTCGAATTAATAAATTGTTGTAATTAATTTAACCAGAAAATAAATGTTAATGTAAATGTTTTGTTATGAACTTAGCCTCAAGGGAGGAATTATAGGATGCCTCCTAATTTATATTTTTCACATGAAAAATTGTATTTAGAGTGTTTTGAGATAACTCCACAAATATTTTGGATTTTCCATTTAGTTCTCTCTCTCTCTCTCTCTCTCTCTCTCTCTTGATTCTCTAATATATAAAAATAGATATATTTTCCATGCAAGGTGCCCGTCTACTGAAGGAACTACTTTTGTTTAATTAAAAATAAAAAATTGAGATTTTTAAAGCCCTTTAATCAAAAGTCACAGACATAGAACCAATAATGTGATGTTCTGAATCTTTTTAAAGCAAATTGAGTGCACTAATCGGTAAATTCTATCACTTGTGTTGTCTTCGTCATCGTTAAACCTTTTCAGTTTTGTGTGGTTATCCATTCTTCCTTGCTGTTGTTCTAGTAGGTATATTTTTGTGAGTTCTAAGATGTCATCTTATACTTTGGGTGTTGGAGTGAAACCGGGGAGGTGGGTTATGTTTTGAGGATGCTTCGTCTCATTTCAAGTTGAGACCGCTCAAGCGGTCTTTTTTGTTGCTCGAGTGGTGAAATGAACCTTCCAGTTCTTGTTTTGCAGTCTGAACTTCTAGGAGCAAGTGTTCTTCGCTCGAGCGAAGCTTCCATAGCTTAAGCGGTCTTTTACAAAGGAGGAGTAGAGATTCTAGGAGTTGGTATTTTTCGCTCGAGCTCAAGTTTGGTCACTCAAGCGGTATCTCAAATTTGAATTCTTCTCTCGAGCACAGGTTTGGTCGTTCAAGTGGTTTGTTTGCAGTCTGTTCTGAAAATTATGTCAAATCACTTCAATAGTTGACCCATACACACTTTTCTATCACTTTTCACTTCACACTCTCTCTACATTAACCCTCACTCTCTTTTCTCTCATCTCTCTCTAGGAAACCCTCCACCCACTCCAATTACTCCTTTATCTTTGATCATCCATTGAGATCTTGACCTTAGTGTCTTCTTTAAATTTGGAGAGCTCATCAAGGGCTATGTTTTGTACAGAGGAGATCAAATTTTAACGCCATTGGTTTTGGAGCTTTTCATCTTTTCTTCGCAAGGGCTTGAGGTAGGGATTTTCTTTGAGTTATATATATGAGTTTTAGTATATCTTGTTAATTTCACTAAAATTTCTAGTTTGGGTTTGGGGTTTTGAGATGTTGAACCTAGAGAATGTTAGAGAAATGATCTCTTTCTCATGATTCGGTCCGAGATAAATTATTTTCTGAACTATGAAACATTTGGGGATGCATACTTGTAATCATTTTGAAAATGAAGAAAAACCCCTCTTTTGATCAAACCCTAGGTTTTGGGGTAATTTGGGGAAATTGAAATGGGTTTAATATTCATGAAATTGATGTTAAATCTCTTGAGAAATCGAAGAAATCTTCCTTAGGTGGTTATATTGTTGAAGCACACATGAAAGGAATAAGAATTTTGGTTGAACAATTATGGTAATATGTGATGTATAAGTTTGAATTTTGGAAAAAATGAAAATGGATGTTAATTATGAATATGAAGAAATACCATATGGCACATGGATTCGTACCTTACTAAGATTTTTAGAACTATTGAATCATGGAAACTTTATTTGAACAAATGTGAAAATTATGGAGATATTGTACAAAGAAGAAATTTATATGTAATTATTTCTCATTTCATTCATTTGCATTATCTTGAATGTTATTCACTCACGATCTTGACTCGGAAATTAATTCATTATTTTGAGAAAACAACTGTTGTTATTGAAATGTTTTGGGATAAATATGTTTGGTAAGTCCAGTTAGGGGGTGTTACTGGTATTGTTAAGTTGGCCTAAGTGTTTAGGGTGAAAAACTGATAACATGTGCGGAGGAGGTATCACGTGCCTTCCGGTTAGAAGCCGGTTAAGTAAAGGAAATGGTAGTGCTTGTTATGCCTACTTGGAAACACTAGGCTAGAGATTATCTGAGTCGTATTTACCACCCCATTGTCTAAATTTGGTTTTTATGAAGAAAATGAAGGTGAATAACACATTGCTTGAACTTCAAAGGAAATAAAGAATGTTGACATTTGAACATGGCATGGCATTGCATTCATATAAATGAGATTGCTTAAAACATATATACTTTATTAAGATATCTCTACTGGGCCTTGTGCTCACCCATAGTGGATTTGTGCACGAAAGGATGCAGTGATCCCGCCTAGTTGAAGATGTGGAGTGTATTGAGGGCAAGAGGTTCTCCCTTTTTGTATGATTTTGGGTTTGACAACCTTTTTGTGTAACCATGCTTAAGCCTTAGAACTTGTAGTATCAAGGCATCTACTTTGTTATTCATTCCTTTCACTTTTATATAGTTACACATGCTACGGATTCATCTTTTAGGAGGGTGAATATGTATTGGTTGATCGAGGTAGGATTGTGAGTTGGGTATATATATTTATCTTATCTAATTTATTGTTTAAAATCTTGGGGGCGCTACAAATAAGGTTGACTTACAAAATTCCATCAGAAATAACTTCTCGCGAAGTTGTACAGTACTTTAATGGCATTCACTTATTCTCTATACTCATATATGATAACGAATTTCCATTATTGACCTATTAACTTACGAAATTTACATACCCTAGCCTATAAAAATATATTCCGGAACAATATTAGTGATTTTTGTTGGAACTTCTTTTCTTTTTTAGTATTATAATAAAAAAATTCTAAATTTTTGTAAAATTATGTAGGCTAATGATAATATTATCCATAGAAATTTATTTGGTACTACCAAAATGTTACCACCAAATGTACTTTTTTATTTCAAAGGATTTTAAATAAACATTCACCAAACATCCATCTTCATTTCAAAGTCCATCTCTAATAGACATTATAAAGGGCTTCTGGTTAAAGGACATCCTTTTACAGGAAACTATGCCAAACATGTAATTATCTAGCATTTTGAGAATTTGATGATGTTAGTGTGTCCACCCAATAACAAAGAACTATATAATTGCATACCTCCAAAATATAGGCATATATGAAAAACTACATAACATTGTTGGTTGAGCACACAACCACGTGGTTCTCGAAAGACTAAATAATTTCTACTAGCTTGGAGAAGAAACAAGATAGCGCGCACGCACACACATATAGAGAGAGAACATACATCTTTGCGGGTACAAAAGCAATGGAAGGTAAGGAACAAGTCCTTGGTTTGCTTCTCAAGTTGCTGCCTGTGTGCAGATCCAACCACGTTGTTCACATCACAAACGGAAGAATGGCTCGCAGCTGCAAAATATGTATTTGCACCATCCAAAATAAATAAATAAAAATAAAAATAATTACAATTGTTAGCTACAAAGCAACAATAATGTTAAGAATAGGATCACAATCCAGAGAGGACCACAATATAGTGGATTCTAATTGATTTCAAACTTCGTTACTTGGCTTTTATGTGTCATCTAATCCTAATTAAAGATACTTTATATTTCAAATTGTTCAATTTTGATTTAACTAGATTAATCAAATAATGTCTTTTCCAACTCAAATATTCAAATCAATTTAAAAAATTTTCCAAATCTCGTCTGTCTAGTTTAAGTGACATTGCAAGGAAGTATGCATGAGGATTTTGTTTATTCTTTTATCAGGTGGTTTTGCATATCTAATTTTATATTCAACAAAACGTAACGAACTTTACAAGTTGACCTTCAATACAACCCTCTTAGCAGAAAAAATATTAGGTGTTCCTGAAGCAATACTCCATATTATTTAATAGTTTATGCTTTTTATGTTATATTTGTAAAATTAAATCTACCCATAAGTATAACTAATTATTTTTACAAGTCCCATTAACATATTTTTAAGTATACCATCTATGGTGATTTGGTAAATAGAACAATATTTCTCACTTTTGAGGGGGGTTCGTATGAGCATGAGTTTTGGTTAGACCTATTTCACCAATTTTAAGAAGGTAACAAGTTGATAAGTCTTAAATGATTTTACACTTAATAAGTGATAGAGATAAATATTATATGCTGATTTACTCCAAAAAAAATTTTGTTATGTGTTCTATTGTATAAATCAATACATATAGCAAATCAGATGACAACTACATATTTTCATTCTCTCATATATCATTTTCTCTTCTTTTGATATCCTCTCTCTTCTTTTTCTCTTTATGGAACAATCTTAGAGCTTGAGGTATCTACGTAGAGCACTCTAGTAGCCCCTGCGAGAGTGGTTTGCAAAAATCACGTAGAAAAAGAAGCTTGTAAAGCAAGCTTTCGATCCTATGTATGGTTCTTAATCTACATCAGGTGTTCTTAGATATCCCTTATATTTTCTAGCAATGGTAACAGAGTCTATGAATGATTGTTTTGGCGATTTACATGTAATAAAATTTATTAGTATTGAAAGTGAAGGGGCTAAAAGCAAAATGGGTCAAGTCCAAATCTTGGGCCGGCCCAATCCACTGAAGCCCGAATCCAAGTGGGCTAGATGAGTATATGAGCAAACCAATTAAGCCCAATTTCATGATCAATAGTCCACCCAAGTCCTCAAGCACTTGGGTCCAACCTGCAGAGGAAAGGCTAGTCCAGCCACGGTGCTGGGCTGGACCGAGCTACGAGACTGAATCTAAGGGCCGAACTGAAAATAGGCCGAGCCAATACAAAGATATCCGAATGGATCAGCTCTTCTCCATGAATGATCCTGTAAAAGGCCGAGACAAGGCATAATGATGTCGAGCCGAGGAACATCGGTACCGAGCTGAGGAAACCTCGCAAGGAAACGTGGAAGCTGTGAACGTGTGCATGTGCAGGTTGCCACCTCAGCTGGTCCCCCACACCTAGAATCACGGAAGTTGTTGAGCCAAAGGAATGTGGTTTGTTATCAGCATGACTACAATGAGTATATGCATTTATTGGCAACTAACAGGTGGTCCCCCACCATGAGCAATGCCAAAAGGACACCTGGCAGCATCCAAGCTCCACGAATCCACCTTGAGAAGCAAGCAAGGAACACTATATATACAATATGAACTTCACAATGAAGGTAACTGAACTATTCCAAGCAAAACAACACTTACATACAAATTCAACCCTCTATACACTCCTTCTCCGATTGTTAATTCCCACACTGGAGGGGTTATCCGGCCAACCCCGGCCGGGTAGCTCTGACGGTGCTTCCTGTGGCAGGAACCTCAGTCCCTAGATAGTCCAACTGAGAGTGGAGCCCCGATCCACTTTCATCTAGTGCGGAATCCGGTACGCACAGAAAGTATTTTTCATAAGCTTAAAAGAGTAAATGAGTTTTAAGTTACAACCTATTTTGCAAGTATGTGTCTTTGTATTCTACGATTGATGTTTGGATGATATTTAGTATAGTATGATTTGCATACATATTTGTTTTATGATATTTTGGTTTCTGAGTCTTCTTGGAATACATTGAACACTACGTCAATTTGTTAGGTATAGAGAGGATTTTAAAAGAAAATGATATTGGAAGTAAATTGGGAAGTTCTTACATTTTTATGAACCCAGTAAATGGTTGACACAAATGAATTTAATAATGAGAATGATAAATTTCATTGAGGTTAAGACACTTTAATTTTGAGTTTTTACGTTATTACTATTAAAGTTCAAGGGTATGTGGTGACATCAACATGCATATCATTATTGCATTTGTCTTATTATGTGAAATTTGAATGTTTAAAAGTGTGTTATGTGCTTAATTTGAATATATCTATTTGAATTATGGAATATCTGTTAGAATACTTATTTTGAATCGGAAATTGAAGGCCTTAATGAATTCAAAAATTGAAATTAATAAGTTTAATAGGCTAATTCGAATATTTAGAACCTTTTGAGAATTTAATTAAAATTTTGATTCAGATTCAAATTAAAATTAATTAGATTAAAGTTAGGTTAATTAACCCTAAGTATACCTAATTAGTCTAAACGAATCCTATGTATATAAGACTAAGCAATGAGGGGGAGCCCATTTTCTATACAACTTTTGTTTTGGAATTTTTGAGAGGAAGAGAGGAAACCTAATCCTAGTGAGAGAGTAGGCTCAAGCTTGTAGTTTGTGAGGGATTTGTAGAACTCAAAGATTTGTGCTAGAAATCTTGAATTCAAACTTTAGGTATGTATTTGATCCTTAATTCTTGTAGACAAATCACCTAGAAGTTGAGTTCATGAAAGAATTAAGATGATATAAAAGGAATTTGAAGGAATTAACTTAAGAAAATGAAAAATTGGCTTAGAATGGGCATGCATGCATAATTCCATCATGTTTTACTATTTTGAGCATGAATTCTATCATCTTTGTTGGATTGGAAGTTAATATGCATCTATATTTTTTATTTTGAGAAGTTTGAATGTTTGAGTTCGTGAATTTAAAGGACCAAGTTCATATTTTGAGAATTTTGAACAAAAGAGTTTGGAACTCATTATGCATGGAGGTTTTGATTTTAATTTTGACAAATTCATGAAGTTTTGAGTTGTTGACTTCAACTTGGTTATATATTCATATTTTTCTAAGTATTTTTAAGTGTTTGGACAAGCCATGCAAGCCTTTGAATCATGGACTCTTGTTTTGAAGCTCAAAATTTTGTTTAGAAAATCTAGAATTCGACCTCATCGCTCGAGCGATGAAGTTACTGCTCGAGCGCACTTTGTGATGATCCAGTAGTTTTCCAGAGTTTTGCAGACCGCTCGAGTGAACTCAGTTTTCATTACACTTGTCTCGAGCAGCCGTCGAGCCTTGATTTTGAGCATCAACTACCTTTTCAGACTAACCAGACCACTCAAGCAACCAAGCGTGAGCTCAAACGAACACTTTATTTTCAACAACTTTTAAAATACACTTTCATTTGCATATTTTCACTTCCACATTATTTTAGGCATTCTTAAGCATTGTTTAGGTTTCATTAAAGAATGAATAAGTTAGAAACCCATTTAAGGAATTGAATTAAGATAGAATGATTGTTTGAATTTTGTGTTTCATGTGTACTAGTTATGTGTTTTGTGTAGGTTGGTCACCCGAAGCCTAACGTTTGTTCAAGCCCATTGTGAGTAATATTTTTATGAAAGATATATTCAAAATGTATTTGAATTGTTCAAAAATAATATTTTGGAATCTTATTTTATTTATCTATAAATGAATGTCCTTTTGAAAATGTATTCATGACATCCTTTAGTGGGACACTTGCCTGGGGGACGTAATACCACTGCCTATGGATCAATTGAAACACAGAGATATCTAATGTTAGACCCTAGTAGTCCACGCCTGGGGGACGTAATACCATCGCCCATGGATCAATTGAAACACAGAGATATCTGATGTTAGACTCTAGTAGTCCACATCGAATTACCTATAGTGATTCTATTGTTTGACCTATATGGTCCTATTAAATTGACTTTAATGGTCCTATTGGCTTCGATAGATTGATATCTTGTTACTCTATTGGATGTACCACATATAATATTTTGAATGGATATTGCTAACACAAAGGATTGATATGATTAGATATATGAATTGTTTTTGGAAATTGAAAGATATGTTTTATGAGATGTTGGACTTCATTCATCAACCTTTTATATTGATGTTACTCATTGGATTTTAGCTCACCCCATTCTCTTACATATATGTAGGTGAGCATTTGGAGGATCAGATATAGAGTTGCTTTTGGAGTCCACCCTCTTTTGTGAAGCCAGCTGTGAAGTGCCTCCGTGATGGGGCATTTGCTTGATCTCAAGTGGAGTCAAGCTTTTAAAAAACCTTTTGTTCTTTTGTTAAGTTTTTGATTTTGTTATGTGATGAACGAGTTTATATGTATGGCAATTAAAGTTTAAACTTTTTGTGTGTAATATAAGTTTGGGATGTAATGGTATATATATATTGAAGTTAACATATAAGTACGGCTCAATGGACTTGTTTTATTTTGATTCTTGCTTCCGCTAAGCCCCGTAATTTATTTGATGATTTGGTTTAGTCATTAAGGCCATAGGTAATCTATAATTACTGGCCGGTCATGGCCTAGACCTTTACGGGCTGGTTCGGGTAGTGACAGGTTGAAGCCTTTTGTTATTTTTGAGTTTGTTTAATCACTTGGACTTGTGAGCCATGTTCAAGTATACATTTTTAATGTATACATTTTTAATCACTTGGCCTACTCTTAATGTATATATGCAAGTTTACATGTTCAAGTACCCAATATGTCATTTAACCATTTTTAATTCATTCTCTTGTATAATGAAGTGAACATAACTATTTATTTTCTATGAAACTTTAACTCACACAAACTTAAGTATTCAAAATATTCCATAAATCAATGAAGTCATCAAGACTCATTAATTGAAACTCAAGAATAACACGATTCACAAATCGAGGTCCAAATTTGACTTTGCTGAGCTTTAAAACCACAAGTTGTGTACGAATATGTGGTGGCTTTCATAGTTCTTTAATCAAACCAAATTTATAGGGTACTAAGTCAAAAGACTATGGGTACCAACCCCACATGGGTTTTTACGGACATATGCCCATGAATAAATTTATTATCCTTATACTCTTAATGTATATATAATATATATTTCTACATATATTAGGTATTGATTTCCTCGATATATTAGGTATTGTCATAATTAGGTCTCTTATAGGATACTCTTTCTCATAGTTAGATTTCTAGTAGGATACTCTTTCTCAGCCTATATATACATGCCTTCTATTGTATATGACAATTTATTCAATACAATACATATATTTTTTTTTTCTCTCTCTCTCTTTCTCTCTACTATTCTAACAGTAGCCATTAATCAAAACCAGTCAACTAAGTGCACAATCCCTAGAAACTCCCCCAGCCAAGATCAAAACACCACCAATACTTGAATCAGCCACAAGAATGAGATAACCATTAGAAAAGTTATCCATCTGGTGGAAATCTATAGATTGTAACCAGAGGGAAGCTTTTTCTCTCTAGATTTTAGAGAGAGAATCTCCCGACTTTCATCTCCTTTCTTTTAACACATCTTGGCCTTTTTGTTTCACAGGATGAATGCCTTTACATTTGATGTCTTAGGTTAATGATCTGATTTCAGAGTGCCTTTCAGACTTATTGTTTTACCTTTGGAACCTTGAGAGTCACCTTTTGTGGCAATGTTTGAGAAATTGAACTTGATTGCCCTTCTTGGCTATTAAATGAGATAGACTTTTCAAATTGGAAAATGCTATAGATCCTAAATGAATTACCAAATATTCTACCAAACCTCTCACATGGGTGTAGGACCCACACATATGTGATTTGTGTAGGTTCCACACCCATGTGAGAGGTTTGGTAGAATATTTGGTAATTCATTTGGAGTCCTTAGCATAACTCTTTTAAATTTCGGGCGCAAGGATCAAATCAGGAAGAGTGGGAATTCCCTACAGAAAATTTTGAAATAACAACCATTCCCGCATGTGCAGTAAAAGGGTCCACACGTGCGCAGTTTCACGTACAGTGGATAGTGCTTGCACGTGCGGCCAAAGAGTGAACTTGGGAGTTTTGGCTCTTCTTGGAACTGCATGTGCAACCTTCGGTCACCGCATGTGCAAAGAGAGTCGTCGTATGCTCAGCCAAGGACCCTGTACATGATGCAACGTGCATCCAACCTAGAATTTTGAGCCTCTTTCTTTCAAACGGTTCCGATAGGTAGCTTGAATTTGGAGGCTCGAATTTGGCTTGAATTCGGAGAAGAAGAAGAAGAAGAAGAGAAGGAGGAAGGAGGAGGAGGAGGAGGAGGACTGAAGGGGGCATAATCACAGGGGGAGGAGGAGGCGGAGGTGGGGCCGGAGGCGACAACGGTGGTGCTGCGACGGCGGTGGTGCTGCGACGATCGGCGGCGGCGAGGCGACGACGGTGGTGCTGCGACGATCTCCTCTCATCCTCTCTCTTTCTCCCTCTCTCCTCCTCTTTCTCTTCTCCTCTCTTTTTCCTCTGCTCTTCTCCTGTGTTCAACGAAGAAGAAGAAGAAAAGAAAGAAAGAAAAGGAAGAAAAAGAAAAGGCAGAAAAAAAAAATTTTGAAACCCAAAATGACGTCGTTTTGGGTTTCGAGCCGAATTCGGGCCAACGAATTCGAGCTACGAGTCATTTTCCTTCATCAAATTTGATGTCTCTCCTTGTTTTCCCTCACAACTCTTTGATCTCTTCTCTCTCTTTTCTTCTTCTTTCTCTAGAACTACCACTAGAACTTTATATCTCTCTCAGTCTAAACAAATAAAGCAATATTTTGACCCTAGTTTTTTAGACCGAAGTGTCGAGCTTGTTGAGAGTTATGTTTTGACTACTGGAAAACCAAAGTGTCGAGCTTGCCGAGGGCTATGTTTTGACCGCTAGAAATCAATTTCCAGCAAATCTGAATTTGGGGTTTTTTGTTCTTGGTTCTCCTCTTCTCATCAAGAGGTAAGGATTCTTTACTTCTTCTTAATGTAGTTTTTATACATGGATATGTGGTATTTTCATTGCATAAATTTTGGGGACTTGGTAGAGATTTTCAAAGCATGAATCATAAGAGTTATGGTTTGTGTTGTGTATGGTATTTCTTGAGATTTTCTATATCTAATTTATGTTTGGACGGTTTTAGAGTTCATGGAAATCTTGAAATGGAAAAGTCCTAATTATTCAAAGAAAACCCTAATTTTCTTAACATTATGTGATTTTAAAAAAAAAATGAAAATTTTAATCATTTTGGGATATTGGACTTTATTTTTTATTTTTTTTATAAAATTTGAGGGATGATAAGTATAGGGAGTACATGTTTTGAACAATTGATGAGATTGGTAATGATTTGAGAAATCTTCTATGTTATACATTTACCGAATTCATTAAGAATGATATAACATATTGTTTTTAGTTATGCTATGATATTGCCTAATTAGAATATTTGATAGAGATCGTTGTTGTTGTTAATCGCGAAGAATTTCATTGTGGTGGAAAATATGTTAATTTAGGGTGATTTGAAAGCCCCATCAGTAATTGAATAATGGAATGAAGATTAATATGGTATTAGTGATGCTTAAATGATGAGGTTAGTGTTGATGTTGTTGACAGAAATGAGATTGAAAATTTGAGGGAGTGAAATGTATTATTTATAGATATATGTTTTGGCAATCGGTGAAAAAATGCATTGCTTGTTTTAGAGTTGTAATGGAAATCATCTTACCAAAAAAATCTTAGATATATATTTTTTTATTATTATTGTTTTTATGATAAAATTTTATTTGATAACTAATTGATTCCATAAAAGGAAGGGGGGGGGGGGGGAGAGGGAGGGAGGGAGGGGGGGGAAGAATTTCAAAATAGTGGGACAGATAAAAATAATTACAAGAGTATGTGAGATACAAGTGATTTTGTATAAGGTACAAGTGAAATGTTGTGGGGGTGCAAGTCGTATTTGTGTAAATTTTTTTTTCTCCCACTAAAATATAATTCCCTCTTAAAAAAATAAGAAGCCCCATCATTAGAAACCAGACCTGGTCCTTTTTTTTATTGTGTTTATGTTTTCAATGCTTAAACCAAATGAGAGACCAATGGTTAAATAGTTGTTTGATCATCTATATAAAAAGAGGATTTGTTTGACACTATTGACAATGAAATTATCATCTAATAGTTCAAAAAATGACAACTCGTCGAACATGATTGTAAAAATTTATGCTTTTTTTTTTTTTTTTTGATTTGTTAAGACGATAATATTTTATTAAAAATGTATTTTACTTGAAGGTGGAGATGGAGAAATTCAAATGTTAATTAACTTAATTTTTTAAAAATAAAATTTATGTAGTTTAAATTTTTTGAGTGAACCTATCTATAAGACCGTTAATTATGTTAATTGACCGTGCAAACTTCATGTGACTCCATCAAGATCTTTCATGGGGTAGATTTTTTCCTCTGTCATGGTTTTGGTGAGTGACTATGAATGTCACGGTTGTGAGGTGCAAGATGCTTATTAGATTCCATGTTTTATTCGTGGTTATCATAATTTTTATTTGTCTCGGTGGTTGCTCTAGCTTGTTTACTTCTGTTTTAGTAAGTGTACCTGTTAGGTACTTATGTGTTTTATATCATTTCATTTTATATACTTGCCTTTCCCAAGTTCCTAGCTATATTATCTTTTATGGTAGGGGTAACTTGGGGAAAAAGCAAAGGATATATGGCAAATTTGGGTTATTTATGTGGGGTTTTTTATTATCTTTGATAGTTTGTTTTTTGTGTTTTCTTTTCCCTTGTTTGGGGGGGCAATGTTAGATTTATTATATTACTTGGGGTATGCCCCTTCTAAATGTGTATATTCTTTACTTTTAATTTATGACTCCATCCCCCAAAACTAAAAAATAAAAAAATAAAAAAAACTTTGTGTTATGTAATTTTGTCGATAATTAAGAAAATGGAAATGTTATGGTTTGTATTGAGATATGTGATGAAAATGCTATAAAGAGGTTCCAATGTCCTTCCAGTTAGGAGCCGGTAATGTGAATTGTGCTTCGAATGATAGGTACCAATTTCCTTCCAACTATCGCATAGTGAAGTGGGTTGTGCTTCAAATGAAAGGTTTCAAGTTCCTTATAACTAGCACCTGGTAAAGCAAATTGCGCTTCTAATGATAGATCCCAAGTTCCCTTCACGTAGCTCCTGGTAAAGTGGTGGTATTTGGCTTGATGAAACCCGGATTGTGTTTTGAGATGGTAATGTTTCGGTTGTGTAAATGTCTTGATGTGTTGTAATGGGTGCCCAATTGTTCCTCTATGCATATGGCTAGAAAATGGGGGAATGTTTTCGAGTGTACTTTGAATCGGAAATAGTTATTGGGAGGTTACATGATGTCATAGGCCATTGGGAGTTACTTGTAATTTATGTAGTATCGTAGTTATCAATTTGTAGTATGGTTGTTGGGTTGCTTTAGTTGATTTACTTTAGTGGAATTGAGAGTACTTACTGGGATTCTTTTCTTTTTTTTTTCAAATATCTGAAAATGACGAAATCTTTTAAGTCATTAATGATGAAATCGAAAGTTAAAGATTTTTTTATGCCTTTTGAAATGTTAAAGAATGATCTTGAGGAAAAGTACATTTATGTACATATATATTTTGGATAATGAAAATGAGAACGTCATTTATATGAGTAGTATACAGAGTATTCATGATTGTATATATGTATAGGCTATATTAATTAGAATTATTAGGATTTCTACTAGATTATATGTTCATCCCACGTTGTTGGATATTTTTCAGGTGCAGGCATGAAAGATTTCTTTGGATTAGAGAAGTTTTTCTTGTTTTATAGCCACGAGGGCTTTTATGTGTAAGCGGAATGTCATTGTATTATATTACAGGTCAATCACTTTTATTTATGTAATTGTAAGCCTAAGAGCATTTCCATCAAATGTAATCTGTTATTGCATCACATGTATATGTAGACAAGAGGGAACTTTTATGGTTTGATGGAGTTAACGATTGTAGCTTTTTTTTTGGGTAATTTAATGATTGTAACTTCCGCATGTTTCTTTATGACAATAGTTAATAATATCGGATATGATAATGTGAATTGGATAATAAAACTTGGGGTGTTAAATTACATTTTATAAGGGTTAATCTCTTTGTGATTGATGTAAGCTTGAGGACATTTTCTTTATTATTGGATGCTTTATTTCGTATAACATGTTGCATATTCCCTCCACCTAGAATTGAATATAGGGTGCATGCAATGAACCAACTGCGTATACTGGATGATATTCACACACACATATATATATGCGAGAGGGACTTTTGAGTATATTAATTATTACTCTTTGGCCATGTTTGTTTGGACAGACTGGATTAGCATTCCCATGACTAATAGTCCTAGGATTACAAATCCGTTGGATTATGTATCATATCTTAACTAATAGTCAAGTTTAAAATAATTAATCCGTACTTCAATTGTTTAACCAAATATCGAATTAATAATTTTATTGGACTATTAATCTAATCCCAAACTCATGTCCACCCAAACAAACATGACTTTTATTAATTGTCTGAGTTTACTTTATTGGTTTTGGGTTTTGGGTCTTGGGAATCTGGGGCATGACAAACTAATATAAAATATCTTCTAGAAAGATAAATAAGAAAATCTCATAAAGAGGGTCTCGAGATTTTTTCTTAAAAAATAAATAAATAAATAAATAAAAAGGGGTAAAGTGTAACAATAGAAGAATGATGGAGACATATAATTTAAAGTCCACAATTCACCGAATGAAGAAGTTGGCACATAACCTTTCATGTTATCGTAGGTAAAATTTGGAGATTTTTTTTATAGGTCTCAATCCTTTTCCTTTGATAATTTATTTATCAAATTAGTAAATAGAATATTTTTATAAAAGAATTTAATGATTTTGAACTTTTCGTAAGGTCACGTCTGCCACTTTTATTCTTCAAATTTTATAATTAGTAGTAGTTTGAATTCCAATTGTGATATTTATCATGATGTGATTAATGTGCCACGGGCACATTCGTACATATTTCTTATGATTATTTTTGGACCATATAGCTGCTTATGGTTATTTTCATAACTAACGTATGCTGTGTATGTTATCTAAATGTACGTAATAGTAGTATTTTATATTGTCGATTGTATTGTTATTTTTATTATTCATCTTGGATAAAAAAAAACAAAGAAGTGTGGCATCCCTGTGCGTGTATTTTATTTTATTTTATTTTTTTAAAAAAATTATTACATATGATGTATTAGGCTTTTGGGATTGTAATTTTGAATGTATTATTTTTCAGAACTTTGTGAAAGGATGTGCGTGACAAATACGAGGACATACACAAAATTCTAACCTTGGGAACGTATGTATCACTAAAAACTTATAACGAATGTGTGAGATGCAATTTTAACGAATGTAGAGGCATAACAGTAGTCTTATTTTTTTGTATTTTTTTTTTCTGCGGAAGAGAGTGGAGGTTCAATGAACTGTTGGCGACATACTTATAATGAGTCACTTATTTATTTAAGAATATTATGTTCTTTGTTTTTTTTTTTTTTTTTTTTTTTTTTGAAACATGAAAAGATTAAAGTGTCTAAACCAAATGTTACCAAAAAAATAAAAGGTGCAATAATCTTAATTTTTCATATGAAAAAAGGACCTCTTAAGGGGCAAGTATTCTCAAAAAATATTAGATGGGCAAACTTATATAATTTTTTGAAAAATAATAATTCTGAACTAATACTATTACATATTTAAGGGATTTTTTTACAAAATTTTGGGGTGACGGTGACCTTGTTAGCTTCATCCTTCAAACATAGTTTATGCCAAAAAATTTGTTGCGTGTGCGCGCGCGCGTGTGTGTGAGAGACAGAGAGAGAATGTTACATGATAATTTGTGCACGACATGGATGAGTATTACAGTTCGGCCTCTGGAGAGAAGGTTTTCAATGGTCCATTTCAAAGCGTGTTGGCTTCCTTTGTCCTTGTCTATAGCAACGGCAACCAACCCATTTCCTCCTGGCTTCCTTTCTGTAGTGCTTGCCTTTGGAAGCCACATCTCTCTCTCTCTCTAACTAGTCAACAGACTTTTCTCTTTATAAAATTTGAAGATCAAATTAATAAAAAAGAAAGAAAAAAAAAAAGAAGAAACCCTAATGAAAATCAAACTATAAATCTATTCCAACCATACGAGGTGGTCTAGAACTCCAAAAATAAATAAATAAAACAAAAAAGAAAAAAAAGTGAACTTTTTTTCGTTTTCTTTTTATTTAAAAGTGAAAATGCTAGAGATGCTCTAAACCTCTGCCTCTGTTGTGGTCAATTCTTCTTCTTCTTCTCTTTCTTTCCGTATATAGAGAAAGAACAAAACTCGTGCCATTTACAATAACTCTCTCCTCCCTCCACGTGTATATAAAATGAAATATATATGTACACAAAACATCCGCTACCACGGGCCACACCTTCATGGTCGTTTCTGTTGGAACTTTGGTGTTAGTTCTATTCTTGTGTTCAAATAGAGGTTCATATCACAGCAAACAATTTGTGGAGGATATGTTACACTAGAGGTCTTCTAATTTATCTCTTACCTCAATTTGGTCTTTTTTTATTTATTTATTTTATAATTGTGACACATTTTATTGCTCTAAGAAAACTTGAGGTCCATACTTATTTTTCAGCTCAAGAATACTCTGAGGAATTCATGCCCTCTTACATACAACTAGAGGCCCTTTATATAGGCACCTTCAGACTTCAATTTTGGATTTCAAAATACTCTAATATAATACAATAATTTACATAATGGATCTAGACTTGAAATGCGGACTTCACTTTTCTTTTGATAGTACAACTATTAAAGGTAAAGGGTGAGAAGCTAGTGATGTGTTCTCATCAGTCCATTGCATTAGCAAGATTTCACTTGCATTCGTCACCTATGACATTAACAAGAGCATAATCTCCATCATGTCATTCATGTCGTCTAGATCTT
Organism: Camellia granthamiana; assembly: GCA_036172215.1. Classification (NCBI taxonomy): domain Eukaryota; kingdom Viridiplantae; phylum Streptophyta; class Magnoliopsida; order Ericales; family Theaceae; genus Camellia; species Camellia granthamiana. The sequence goes on along the minus strand of JAXFYN010000112.1, from coordinate 72,197 downwards.
GCTCCAATATGTATATCTTTCCAGAAAATAACATCAGCTTTATGATAAATACGTTCCAAAGTTTACTATTTTTAAATAATCATATATTGGTTTATAAGGTAATCCTGGTACTAAATATTTCCTCAACTTAGAATGCATCTAGTATTTTTGCAGACATTTGCAGTTGGCTCGAGCAACCAAGTTGCAATAACCTCGACCCATGATCAACGTTATTTCATACTTCATTATGCCTAATAAGTAATTAAAGTGAAATTTTGCATCATATGTTGCCTTTTGTGTGTTTATATCAGTTTAACGTAGAAAGATCTGTTTTCGTTTTGGGTAGCGAATTGAAGATCTTATCGGCATTCGATTCAAAAATTGATTTAATTTATGTGCTAATTGGGATTTTTAGAATTTTATGGCAGGTTTAATTTAGATCCGATTCAGAACGATTAAATTAGAATAATTAATGCTCAATTAAGCTTAACTAATGAAATTTTGATCTAAGCCTATATAAGACACCTTTTATACCTCCATTCATTATTTTTCTTTCATTCTATATATATCTTTGAGCTCACAAACACAAATGACAGAGTGAGAGAGACAGAGAGAGTAGGAAGTTTTGGTTCTAAGCTTGAGAATTTTGGGAGACTTGAGCTCAATTAAAAGGAATTGCTAGAAAAGAGACGGATTTGGAGAGAACTTGGAAAACTAAGCTCCTACACTTGAGAATTCAAGATTTGAGGTAGAAATTCACTCCTTTAGTTGTATATTTCTTTAATGCATGAATTCAAAAGAGTTAGCTAATTAAGCCAAGAATTAAGCTTAGGAAGAAGAATTAATAAGATAATCATACTTGTATGCAAATTCTTTTGCATTTAGAGCTTGATTTTGAGGAAGTCTCACTTGCATGCATTGATCGTGGCTTGATTTTGGAAGTTCATCACTTTTCACATGTTTTTACCTCATTTGATTATGGTTTGAAAGGTTAAAACTCATACCATTACATGCAAGTCTTATTTTCAACATTTCAAATTTGGGTTTTGTATAATTGACAAGTTTTCAGGCATAGATCTTACGAAATGATTTAGAATTCTCATGTTTCTCAAGTTTACATATGATTTCTCCAGTTTTTGGCCCAAAATGAAGAGTTTTGTAGTGTTTGAATTGAGTTTGGAAGCTTGGAGGTGAATCTGGAAATTTGAGAATTCGACGTTCATGCTCGAGCGACAAATCCTGCGCTCGAGCGACCACCTTTATTTTTACACTTCCACTCGAGCGACCAAAAGTCCGCTTGAGCGTAAAATGCATACTCCCAGAAGTTTGCATATTTTGCAGACCACTCGAGCGACAAAAGTTGCGCTCGAACGAGGGTATGAGTCTCACGCTCGAGTGAGCGTTGAGCGAGCATCGAGTGAAAAAATCAAGCAACCAGCACTTTTGCAAAGTTTACAGACTGCTCGAGCGAAGGAATGTATGCTCGAGCGACCACTCATATTTTGCGTGTCCACTTGAGCGAGACCCCTGTTTTCAGCAATTTTTGTTAAGTGTTTACACATGCATTTTTGCATCCTCATTTCATCCTAGGCATTCCTAGGCCTATATTAAGACATAATAATGAGAGTAAAATGTAGAAACACACTAAGAACAAAACGTAATGAGTTAAGTATATTCCAACGTGTATTTCAAATGTGTATTCGTTATGTGTTAATGTAGATCACGTGCCGTAAACCGTTTGATTAGTCTGTTCTATCTGTCTGCACCCGGAGCCATCTGTGAGTAATAACTTAGTAAAGTTATGTTCAACTTTATTTATTTTCTGTATGATGAATTAAGATCTATTTTCTGAAATGATATGTTCTATACAATAAATGATTATCTAATTTCTAATAATGTATTCATGGCATCCTTAACATCATGTGATATCTGTTAGCTATTATTCGGTATCGGAGGTTCCATCATGGAACTTAGTATGTCTGCAATCTGTTACTTGTACCGGAGGCTTCCTCATGGGGCTCAGCATGCTTATTCTCTGTTACCCGGATCCAAAGGTTGCTTTATGGAACTGGTTACTCATAACCACCATATGTTTTGCATTTGTTCTATTAGCGCTAATGGATGTACCACATATGATCAAGCATGAACTCTGATTTCTATATATGATTTGAACAAGAATACGAATACGAATACGAATATGAATATGAATATGAATCTGTTTATGAATTTTGATTTCTGAATCTGGTATGGACTTCATTCATTCAAACTCTTTACTCTGTTATTATTTACTGGGCTTCTGTTAACTATTTATATTATATATGTTGGTAATCAGGCACATGACTAGGCTCAGAGTTGAGGACCTGGCATCTAAGTATTTGTCAGCCAGCTTTTGTGCCTCCCGAGAAGGTTCCAATTTAAGTTAAGTTTAGTGGCTACGTTTTTGTAAATGTATAAGACTTTGTTTGTTTTGATTATGGACAAATTTCTACTTATATGTATAGTACATGGAGTGACGTGTATCAACTGTATCTTTTGACGTTATATGCATCTTTATCAAAGTTTAAGAATATCTGTCTCATTTATGTCTTTACAGCTCAATGGACTATGTATATTTCTGTTTATAGCTTTCGTAGCCCCTAATTTCTTGTTATTTTGTTAAGAGGCCTTCGGTAATCCAAATGTTACTGGCCGGTTATGATGTTAAACCTATAGGGGCGGGTTTGGGTGTGACAGAGTGGTATCAGAGCATGAGTTATACCACACACACAAGTCCATGTGAGCTAGAGGATGTCCTAGAAAAGAATTAAGGACATTTCATCTGTATGTGCAAATATGTGCTAATCTTTATACATGTGAAAACTGAATTTGAATTTGAATTTAAATTTTTTTAAAAAAATTGAAAGAAATAAACAAGACATTTATTGTTACCTGTCTCTCTATAGCAAAATGGAGAATGCAAGGAGAAATGATATAAGTGAATCTTTCGAGACTCGAATGAACAGAATGGAACAGATGCTTGAGGCTTTGACTGAAGCCATGACGCAGCAATTGAGAAGACAACCTTTACCTCTTCTACCTCCGCCAATACTAGTTGAACCAAACAATAGTGACATTATCAATTTGACTCAGAAATTTATGAAAATGAAACCACCGACCTTCTTGGGTGGCATTGAACCATTGAAGGCAAAAACCAGGTTACTAGAAATTGAAAAGTTATTTAAAGTATTCCCTTGCTCCGTAACCCAGAAAGTACTCTTGGCTACCTACACTCTAAAGGATGAAGCCCGGAGATGGTGGCTGTTGGTCTGAAACAACAATGGGGACATGACATGGACTCAATTTAATGAGATATTCTACAACAAATACTTTCCCCAATGCTTCAGAGACCGAAAAGTGTCAGAATTCCAAGAACTCAAACAAGACATGATGTCAGTTGTCGAATATAAGGCCAAGTTTACTGAATTAGCTCGTTTTGCTCCTCACATGGTGGATACGGACTATAAGAAAGTCTGCAAATTTGAAGGAGGATTGGATTTAGACATATTTGATCGAGTAGGCTGTAGACACCCCATTTTTGACCGACCTTAAGACTCAGATGTCATCGTCTGTGCACTCGGTGATTTTGCATGTTTGTGCTTGTTTCGAGTTTCCGGAGCCTTTAGCCGAGCGCCTTGTCTCGGTACCTCTTAACGTTCTCCTCTTGGCCTGGTTTTTGGACCATGCCTTGTTGCCTTTGCCTAGAGGGAAACAGAGGTCTATAGACCACTTTTTGTGGCCATAGATCACCTTTCCCTCTCGTAGGCTACTTTTTGTACCCGTAGACTAGTTTTTGGGGCTTCCGACTGCGTGCCTTGTCCCACGGATTTTTGTCTTGCTTCCTTTTGGGTTTGGTTTTGAACCAAACCTTGTTTTTCCTTGCTTGGAGAGTGGAATAGGGGGTGTAGACCAGCTTCTCCCCCTGTAGACCACTTTTCTCCCCTACCAGCTAGTTTTCTGGTCGGCCAGCTGGTTTGGGTGGTCTTTGGACCCCCTAAAGTGGTCGGCAGCCATGCCACCACCTTCCTTTCTTTGTGCAGACCACCTCCCTCCCCCTTGCCGACCAGTTGTTCTCCCTGCAGACCACCTTTTCTAGTCGGTCGACTAGTGGGAGTGGTCGGCCGACCACCTCAACTGGTCGGCACCTTTTCTGCATTTTTCTACAGATATTTTCTTTCCAGCTGTGCCAGCTGTTGGGCACAGAAAGCATCCTCTATACACGTGTATGGAGGGATTGCTTGAAGCCTTTAGCTTGTCTAACAAGCTTAAGGCATGGATTTCTATATAAGGGAGCCTCCTTCCTCTTGCTTGAGCTTCAGAATTTTGCATTAGGGTTATATATATACTTCTATCTCTATACTTCTTCCTTTTGCTCTATATTTGTGCTTAAAAGTGTAGTTTCTTCACACTTTTGCACACAAACACCTACTCAAACACCTTTTCTTTGGAGCTGAGGTACCTTGAAGCTGGTTTTGGGGTTTTTGGATTGCTTTTGCTCCAAAAAGGTTGCTGGAGTTGCTGCTTTGTCCTTGTTCTTTAAGGGTAAGAAACTAGCCCCTTAAAGCTTTGTTTTTTATTAAGTCTTTGGCCCTATTTGCATGATGCTTTAGGCCTAACTTTCAATTGCAAAAAGCTTCATTTTCCAGTGTTTGAAATGTTTGTTTAAGATCTCTTTGGTGTTGGGGGTGGTCTACCCCCTTTTGTGCCTTACTTGACCTTGTTTTGAGCCTTCTCTTTTAGGCCCTTGGATCACCTTTGTTTGGCCACTTCACCACTGAATTCCAAAGGAATTTTAGTGATAGAAAGTGTGTTTTGAGGTCCCAAATAGAAGGGGGGTTGTCCCCCCTCCTCTTCTCTGATGTGCTTGTGTTGATAGCTCATCAAAGTAGCATGTCTTTCTAGCATGTTTTGGCTCCATCTCAGCATATCTTAGGCCTTATTTCAGCATGCTATAGCTCTATCTAGGGTTGGTTTGATTGCCTCTTGCATGTTTCTTGCACTTGTAGTGCAATTCCACTAACTAGCCTAACATGCATCATGCTTTGGACCATCATTCTAGCATGTTTTTGGCTTCACTCCAGCAAGCTTTCTGTAACAACCCTCACACTTGACTTAGCTACACTTGCATACACCTATGTATGGTCTTGTCTTGATGTGTTATGAATCTCATTGATCTTGTTTCGACTTGCCATGTTTAAGTATTGCTTGCTTGATTTTGATCCTTGCTCGGTTGTGGCCGAGATCACCTTGAGCATTAGTTCACTTTTGAGCTTTTGTACTTAGAATCGTTTTGGAACCTTGATTGACCACCACCTTGACCTCGGCATGTTCGCCGAGATGTCACTCTTTGGGCCGACGAGCTTAGAGCAGAGGCCGAGATGTTTTGTATTAGTAACCCCCTGTCCCTGGGGCAGGCATGACCTAGGCCGAGATGTGGCACACCCAGGCCAAGGTGTGGTACAGCTTAGTCAAGTGTCGTCCTCCCTAGCCGACGTCTTTGTTATCCTGTTTGCCGAGGACTTGACCTTGGCCGATGTCCTTGATTGCCGACACGCTTCGCCTCAGCGTGTTGTGTACGCTTTGTCAGAGACTTGTCTTGTCAATCAGTCACCTTTTCGTCTGAACCACCCCGGTGACGACACGTGTCCGAGCTGCATGTTAAGACAGCCGCAGACCTAGAGACAAATCATTTTGTCTCAATCTTTGTCTTGCTTAGAGAGAGAAGCTCTCAAGTTTGAAGAGGAAGAACTCTAGAGAGAGAAGTGGAGTTCGAGCTTGATCTTGGAAGATCGAACCGTTAGATTTGAGCTTTGAGGTAAGATTCTTGCTTTACCTTGATTGTTCTTATTGGTTGTCTAGCTGCATTGCTTGATCCGATTCGTTTTGCATGTCATGCATTGGATTGAAGTTCGTTTTCGGAAAGAGTAAGTTGGTATTCATGTGTTCTTGATGAAAGTCCCTTTTGATCCGAAGATCTGGGACAGAAACCTTGTCTTTGTGTTTGTTCTTGCATGTTCTTCTTGGTTGGGTACCCAAGCCCACGTTTTTGAACTTCTCAGCATGAAAACCTCAGATTTCGTATAAGTGAGTTAAGGTTTTAGCATGCATGATCTTGTTCTTCTCGTCCTTTGAAAGGAAACTCGGATTTTCCTGGCTTGGTCTTGTTTGTGGCCATCAGGTGCACACCTCGGCGGGGAGGTGTGGGACCTCGGCTGAACCTTGCTCGTACCCAGTGTACTTCCCTGAGATGGGAGATAGTGTTTTGAGTCCTTGCATGTCTTGCTTTATCTTCGACTTGGATCCGGTATGAGTGCCGAGATCATTGCATAAGTTAAGCTCGTTTTGAGAATATGGTTTGCCATGTGATTGTAGGACTTTGATCCTTGCTTTGAGCCTACACCTGAAGACCGAGGTGAGTGGTGCTTTTAATAAAGCTATGTTAAAACGCTTTGACAAATCTTGCTTTGTTTCGCTTTGATGAAAGTATTTGCTAGCATGAATGATTAGCCTATTTTGATATCTCTTGTATAAGCTTTGTCTCGATGTTATCTTGGAAAGTCCCTTGGACTGGAGAACTCTAAACTTTTGCAGTACCACCTTGCTAAAAAGGATACGGTCCTTATCTTGGAAAGTCCCTTGGACTGGAGGACTCTAAACTTTTGCAGTACCATCTTGTTAAAGAGGATACGGTCCTTTCTTGAGAAGATAAAGTGTTAAAGCAGGCTACGGGCCTAAGTAACACCAGTCCCTTGTGCTAGAGGACTTTAAACTTTCGCAGCACCGCTTGGTGAAAAAGGGCTGCGGGCCTGAGTCACATAAGATGGTCAAAAGGGGCTACGGGCCTAAGTGACATGAGATAGTGAAAAAGGGCTACGGGCCTAAGTCACATAAGCAACAGGTTTGGTAAGATTGTGCTTGATGAATATGGTTCACCCCCTTGACTTGATACAGCTTGTTATGAATTGCCTGGAGGAGGACCTCGGCTACTACTTGTATGATCTCGGAAATGCTTTGACTTGTAAGACTTGCTAGATGAATACGGTTCATCTCTTGATTCGATATAACTTGCCATGTTTTGCTTCGGATGGAACCTCGGCTAACACTTGAATGGTTTGGCATGCTTTGTTTGAAAGGCTTCGGCTATTATTCATGCAAACCTTTATTTCTAGTACCATTCACTGAGTATCCAAGCTCACCCCTCTCTATATATATGTAGGTGACGAGCAGGACGGCGGCGACGCCTAGAAGTATTTGAAAGCTTGTTTTGGGACTTTTGTTTATATCGGCCTTGTTTTGTAATTACCTCGGCCGTATTGCATTTTACTTCGGCAGATTCTTGAAAATCATGCTTCTTTGCTTGTAATCACTATATTTTGTATATGTCGGCTGAGAAGCCTTTTGATCAGGATGTAAGCTTGTAATTGTTTTGTTAGCAACCGAAGTGTAATCATGTATGTATGTTATCACTTTTGATCTATGCACTGCTCTTATGGACCATGTGTATCTTGTTTTATTGCTTCCGCATTTGTGAGCCCCGTATGTATATACTCTGATTGTCCTTGTTGTTGTAAGTTGGCCTTTGGTAATTACGGATTACTGGCCATCACGGCACCAAACTACTAGGGGCGGTTTGGGGCCGTGACAGAGTGGTATCAGAGCACAAGTTCCTCATAGTACGTTATTCACACACCTTGAGTCCTAAAGAGCATAGGATTCCCCTTAGAAAGATGTTAAGACTGCATCATAGTGCTTGCTATTTGAACAAGGTGTGCATTGTCTTGACATGTTGTTTGTTACTTGCCTATGTGATTATTTGCTTGTTTTGCTTAAAAGTCACACTTTGTAAACTCATAGCATCATGAGGAGAGGTAGACCTCCACTTGGCCGAGATAGGCCCGAAGACAGATTGGACCGACTGGAAAGGTTATTTGAAGGTTTGGCCCGCGAGATGAGGCAAACTAGGCAGCCGTATGCTAGTGCTACTTCAACTCAGGCCGAGCAGACAAACGGCCGAAATGTAGTTCCGCCGCCACCTCCCCCAGTGCCCCAAGTCGCCCCACAGCCAGCCTTATATGGGGATGGCACAATAGCTTTGATCAGGGAGTTTAAGAAGATGAGACCACCGAGATTCTCTGGAGGTATAGAGCCGATGAAGGCTGAGGCATGGGCTTTGGAAATGGAAAAGCTGTTTGAGATCTTCCCTAGCACTGACACTCAGAAGGTGACATTGGCAACCTTCACATTGGATGATGACGCTCGCAGATGGTGGTTGATGGTTCGAGAAAGGAATCCAGACTTAACCTGGGCTAGATTCTTGGAGCTGTTCTACAAGAAACACTTCCCATTAAGTGTACGGAACCGTAAGGCTACGGAATTTCTGACCTTGTCTCAGGGCAACCGAACAGTAGCAGAATATGATCGTGCCTTTACTGAACTAGTAAGGTTTGTACCTCACATGGCTAACGATGAGTATATGAAGGCAAGGAAGTTTGAAAGTGGACTCCGAGTACCGATTCAAGATCGGGTTAACTTGCACGACCTACCGACCTACGCCGAAGTATTGGACAAAGCCATTTTGGCCGAGGCTAACTTGAACAGATACCAGAGCTCAGGAGAGAACCAGAGGAAGAGACAGAATTATGACAGTAGCCGAGCACAGTTGGGCGCCAAGAAGAGACCGAACATGGGCAGTACTAGTTATCGAAGGCAGGAAGGTAATGCTAAGCCGACGTGCCTAGATTGTGGGAAGCAGCATTCCGGAATTTGTCGTCGGACGTCGGGAGCCTGTTATGAATGTGGTGAAATGGGGCACTACGTGAGAGATTGTCCTAAGGGAAAGACTGACAACAGCAAGAAAGGTGGGAACACCTCGGGCAACGTCCAGAAGGGTAATGCTGAAAAAGGGCCGATGAGACAGGGCAGAGTGTTTGCACTAGTGCCAGGAGATACTCAGAATACTGAAACTGTGGTGTCAGGTATACTTCTAATTTGCTCCCGAGATGCTTATGTGTTAATTGATTCGGGTTCTACGCACTCGTTTGTTTCTACTAAGTTTGCCGAGAAGATTAATAGGAAACTAGAACCTCTTGATTATGTGCTATCTGTGTCTACTCCGTCTGGGAGATCCGTAATTGTTGCATCCATTTATAGAGCATGTGTTGTTGTTATTGAGAATGTTGAACTGCTAGTTGATTTAATGCCTTTGGATATAGATCATTTTGATGTTATATTGGGAATGGATTGGTTAATAGCAAATCATGCATTCATTGATTGTGTTTCGAAGAGTGTTACATTGAGGCCCCCAAACTTGGCCGAGGTTATTTTCCATGGGAAAGGGGTAGTGCCCCCACCTTATTTGATCTCATCCGTTAGAGCCTATAAGTTAATTCAAAAAGGGTGCCGAGGTTATTTGTGTAGTATATTGAAGGATCAGGATGGAAATGTTAGTGTAGCCGACATCCCAGTTGTTAGTGAATTCGCCGATGTCTTTCCTAATGATTTACCTGGCCATTTGGTCGATAGAGAAATAGAGTTTACTGTTGATATCATGTCGGGAACACAGCCGATCTCTAAAACACCGTATAGAATGGCTCCAGCTGAACTTAGAGAATTGAAACTGCAGTTACAGGAGCTATTAGATAAAGGGTTTATTAGGCCGAGCACTTCACCTTGGGGAGCACCCGTTTTATTTGTTAAGAAAAAGGACGGCTCACTTCGCCTTTGCATCGACTACAGAGAACTTAACAAGGTCACCATTAAGAACAAATACCCACTACCTAGGATTGATGATTTGCTTGATCAGCTACACGGAGCACGTGTCTTTTCTAAGATAGACCTTAGGTCGGGCTACCATCAGCTTAAAGTTAAAGCCGAGGATGTTGAGAAGACTGCTTTTCGGACAAGATATGGCCACTATGAATTTCTAGTGATGCCTTTTGGAGTAACCAATGCCCCTGCTGCATTTATGGATTTAATGAACAGAGTCTTCAAGCCACATTTAGATGAGTTTGTAGTTGTCTTCATTGATGATATATTAATCTACTCCAAGAGTGAAGCTGAACATGAGAATCATTTGAGACTTGCTCTACAGATTTTGAGAGACCGGAAATTGTATGCTAAGTTTAGCAAGTGTGAGTTTTGGCTTTCTACTATCTCATTCTTGGGTCATGTGATTAATGAAGAGGGTATCTCAGTTGATCCTAGCAAAATTGAGGCCGTAGTGAATTGGCCGAGGCCGACTAATGTTTCCGAGGTTCGCAGTTTTCTGGGTTTGGCAGGTTACTACAGGAAGTTTGTGAAGGATTTCTCAAGGGTTGCAGTCCCATTGACACAACTAACCAAGAAGGGAGCACCGTACGAATGGACTGAAGATCGGGAGTCAGCTTTCCAGGAACTGAAGACGAGGTTGGTTACAGCACCAGTACTTGTACTTCCATCAGGTAATGAAGAGTTTCATGTCTATAGTGATGCATCACACCGGGGTTTGGGTTGTGTACTAATGCAAAAGGGTAAGGTCATAGCCTATGCATCTCGTCAGTTGAAGCCACATGAAAAGAATTACCCTACCCATGATTTGGAGTTAGCAGCTGTTGTATTTGCTCTAAAAATTTGGCGTCACTACTTGTATGGAGCTTCTTGTCAGGTTTTTACAGATCACAAGAGTTTGAAGTACCTGTTCACGCAGAAAGAATTGAATTTGAGGCAGAGAAGATGGCTCGAGTTGTTGAAAGACTACGATATGCAAATTCAATATCACCCAGGAAAGGCTAACAGCGTAGCCGACGCGTTGAGCAGAAAGACAGTTGGGAGTTTAGCATGTCTATCAGTAATAACAGTGGAACCAACGATTGTTGAAGAAGTAAAACTAGACAAATGGAGGATGTGTTTTTCAAAAGAGTAGCCGATGAGATTGTTACCAAGCCGAGATCAGGGTACACTGTTGAGAACCAAGTGCTTAAGTTTGAAGGAAGATTGTGTGTAGCCGATGTCCCAGAGTTAAAGAGAAAAATTTTGCAAGAGGCCCATAATTCCAAGTTTGCTGTTCATCCAGGGAATACCAAAATGTACCAAGATGTGAAACAGACCTTCTGGTGGCCGAATATGAAAAGGGAAATAGCTGAGTTTGTGTCTCAGTGTTTGCATTGTCAACGAGTAAAAGCAGAACATCAAAGACCAGCAGGACTTCTACAACCTTTGCCGATTCCTGAGTGGAAGTGGGAGCACATCTCCATGGATTTTGTGGTTGCTTTGCCGAAGACACAGAAGGGTATGGACTCGATTTGGGTTGTTGTTGATAGATTAACCAAGTCAGCACACTTTTTGCCTGTTAAGACTACCTTCAGTGCCGACCAACTTGCCTTGTTATACGTGAATGAGATTGTTAGACTTCACGGAGTGCCGATGTCAATTGTGTCAGACCGAGATCCGAAATTCGTTTCCAGATTTTGGCAGAGTCTACAGAGAGCTTTTGGAGCCGAGTTGAGGTTTAGTACTGCTTTTCATCCTCAGACAGATGGGCAAACAGAGAGAACAATTCAGACACTCGAAGATATGCTGAGACTTTGTGTATTGGACTTCCAAGGAAGTTGGGGAATGCATTTGCCTTTAGTAGAATTTGCTTACAACAACAGCTATCAAGCTAGCATTGGCATGGCGCCATATGAAGCTTTGTACGGAAGAAAGTGTAGATCGCCGATATGTTGGACCGAAGTTGGGGACAAAGCTCTGCTTGGTCCCGAGGTGATTCAAGTAACAACAGAGAAGATCAAACATATTCAACAAAGGATTAGGACTGCACAGAGCAGACAGAAGAGCTACGCCGACCAGAGAAGGAATGAGTTAGAATTTGAAGTGGGAGATCATGTATTCCTAAAAGTTTCGCCGATGAAAGGAGTTTCCAGATTTGGCAAGAAAGGTAAATTAGCACCTCGTTATATTGGGCCATTTGAAATCCTTGACAAAGTCAACTTAGTTGCATACAGACTTGCTTTGCCGCCAGAATTGAGCCAAGTTCACAATGTGTTTCATGTTTCGATGTTAAGGAAGTACATTCGAGATCCACAGCATGTGATTGATTATTCTGGGATCGGAATTAATGAGAATTTGGGCTATGAAGGGAAGCCGATGTGTATTATTGACAGACGAGTTAGACAGTTGAGAAACAAGTCGATACCAATGGTGAAGATCGAATGGAAAGAACATTACGGCAAGGATGCCACATGGGAAATGGAAGAAGAAATGAGAACTCGACATCCAGAACTGTTCATGGAACAAGGTAACTTAAGTTTGGGGACCAAACTTCTTTAAGGAGGGTAGGATGTAACAACCCTCACACTTGACTTAGCTACACTTGCATACACCTATGTATGGTCTTGTCTTGATGTGTTATGAATCTCATTGATCTTGTTTCGACTTGCCATGTTTAAGTATTGCTTGCTTGATTTTGATCCTTGCTCGGTTGTGGCCGAGATCACCTTGAGCATTAGTTCACTTTTGAGCTTTTGTACTTAGAATCGTTTTGGAACCTTGATTGACCACCACCTTGACCTCGGCATGTTCGCCGAGATGTCACTCTTTGGGCCGACGAGCTTAGAGCAGAGGCCGAGATGTTTTGTATTAGTAACCCCCTGTCCCTGGGGCAGGCATGACCTAGGCCGAGATGTGGCACACCCAGGCCAAGGTGTGGTACAGCTTAGTCAAGTGTCGTCCTCCCTAGCCGACGTCTTTGTTATCCTGTTTGCCGAGGACTTGACCTTGGCCGATGTCCTTGATTGCCGACACGCTTCGCCTCAGCGTGTTGTGTACGCTTTGTCAGAGACTTGTCTTGTCAATCAGTCACCTTTTCGTCTGAACCACCCCGGTGACGACACGTGTCCGAGCTGCATGTTAAGACAGCCGCAGACCTAGAGACAAATCATTTTGTCTCAATCTTTGTCTTGCTTAGAGAGAGAAGCTCTCAAGTTTGAAGAGGAAGAACTCTAGAGAGAGAAGTGGAGTTCGAGCTTGATCTTGGAAGATCGAACCGTTAGATTTGAGCTTTGAGGTAAGATTCTTGCTTTACCTTGATTGTTCTTATTGGTTGTCTAGCTGCATTGCTTGATCCGATTCGTTTTGCATGTCATGCATTGGATTGAAGTTCGTTTTCGGAAAGAGTAAGTTGGTATTCATGTGTTCTTGATGAAAGTCCCTTTTGATCCGAAGATCTGGGACAGAAACCTTGTCTTTGTGTTTGTTCTTGCATGTTCTTCTTGGTTGGGTACCCAAGCCCACGTTTTTGAACTTCTCAGCATGAAAACCTCAGATTTCGTATAAGTGAGTTAAGGTTTTAGCATGCATGATCTTGTTCTTCTCGTCCTTTGAAAGGAAACTCGGATTTTCCTGGCTTGGTCTTGTTTGTGGCCATCAGGTGCACACCTCGGCGGGGAGGTGTGGGACCTCGGCTGAACCTTGCTCGTACCCAGTGTACTTCCCTGAGATGGGAGATAGTGTTTTGAGTCCTTGCATGTCTTGCTTTATCTTCGACTTGGATCCGGTATGAGTGCCGAGATCATTGCATAAGTTAAGCTCGTTTTGAGAATATGGTTTGCCATGTGATTGTAGGACTTTGATCCTTGCTTTGAGCCTACACCTGAAGACCGAGGTGAGTGGTGCTTTTAATAAAGCTATGTTAAAACGCTTTGACAAATCTTGCTTTGTTTCGCTTTGATGAAAGTATTTGCTAGCATGAATGATTAGCCTATTTTGATATCTCTTGTATAAGCTTTGTCTCGATGTTATCTTGGAAAGTCCCTTGGACTGGAGAACTCTAAACTTTTGCAGTACCACCTTGCTAAAAAGGATACGGTCCTTATCTTGGAAAGTCCCTTGGACTGGAGGACTCTAAACTTTTGCAGTACCATCTTGTTAAAGAGGATACGGTCCTTTCTTGAGAAGATAAAGTGTTAAAGCAGGCTACGGGCCTAAGTAACACCAGTCCCTTGTGCTAGAGGACTTTAAACTTTCGCAGCACCGCTTGGTGAAAAAGGGCTGCGGGCCTGAGTCACATAAGATGGTCAAAAGGGGCTACGGGCCTAAGTGACATGAGATAGTGAAAAAGGGCTACGGGCCTAAGTCACATAAGCAACAGGTTTGGTAAGATTGTGCTTGATGAATATGGTTCACCCCCTTGACTTGATACAGCTTGTTATGAATTGCCTGGAGGAGGACCTCGGCTACTACTTGTATGATCTCGGAAATGCTTTGACTTGTAAGACTTGCTAGATGAATACGGTTCATCTCTTGATTCGATATAACTTGCCATGTTTTGCTTCGGATGGAACCTCGGCTAACACTTGAATGGTTTGGCATGCTTTGTTTGAAAGGCTTCGGCTATTATTCATGCAAACCTTTATTTCTAGTACCATTCACTGAGTATCCAAGCTCACCCCTCTCTATATATATGTAGGTGACGAGCAGGACGGCGGCGACGCCTAGAAGTATTTGAAAGCTTGTTTTGGGACTTTTGTTTATATCGGCCTTGTTTTGTAATTACCTCGGCCGTATTGCATTTTACTTCGGCAGATTCTTGAAAATCATGCTTCTTTGCTTGTAATCACTATATTTTGTATATGTCAGCTGAGAAGCCTTTTGATCAGGATGTAAGCTTGTAATTGTTTTGTTAGCAGCCGAAGTGTAATCATGTATGTATGTTATCACTTTTGATCTATGCACTGCTCTTATGGACCATGTGTATCTTGTTTTATTGCTTCCGCATTTGTGAGCCCCGTATGTATATACTCTGATTGTCCTTGTTGTTGTAAGTTGGCCTTTGGTAATTACGGATTACTGGCCATCACGGCACCAAACTACTAGGGGCGGTTTGGGGCCGTGACACTTTCACTCATGTTTTACCATGCTTAAGCTCTGTTTTATGTTGTTTTGGTCATGCATGCCTTGCTTTGTATAACTATAGTTCAATCTTGCTCACCAGCTTCGTGTTTTGAGTCCACTAGCATGCATTGCTTAGGCTATTCGCATGATTTAGCATCATTTGATACATGATTTCAGAGCATGCTTCATTGTCATACACTCACATCTTTCACTCTTTCAATGTTTTTGGAAAGTTGTGCTTTATGCCTTAAATATGAGCCAATATGTATGCCATCTTGTCTAAGCATTTGGGCTATCATATCAGTGTATTTTTGGTGTTATTTTGCCATAATACAACTCTGTTTTCAGCTGGTTTGGCCACTTGTGGTTTACATCTTGTACTTGTAGAGCAAATCTCACCTACTAGCCTTGCAGGCTTGTTGTTTTAGCTCATTATCCTAACATGTGTTGGCTCTACTACATGTTTTTGGCCTTGATTTGATATGCTCTAGGACTGTTTTGGGTTGTCTTGGCCATGTAGTTCATGTATTGCATAGCTGTAGTGCAATGGGCTTGACTAGCTGTCATGACCCAAACCTGCCCCTATGGGTTTAAGCATCGTAACCGACCAGTAATCCGTGATTACCAAAGGCCTGCTTAACAGTAACAACAGTAATACAGAGTAAGGGGCTGGTGGAAGCCAAAACAGTAAACAAAAGAAGTCCAATGAGCTGTGACAATCTGAATGCGAAAAGACTTCCATAACAAGCCACATTCATAATCAAAAACATATATAAAATCATATGCATAAAAACATTCAGGTAAGGGACTTAATCCCTTCACCATAATTGTACAGTACAAGCCCACAACATTTATTACAACCAGAGACAGAAGGGTGAAACTGGGACACCCCAAAACGGCCTTAGCTTGAGACGAATTGGAACCTCGTAGTGAGGCACAATGGTTGGCTTGACAAAACAGGAGCTAACCCGATGCTCCTAGCATCGATCCGGTGCCTGAACACCTACATATAAATATAAACAGCAAGCTAAAGCCCAGTGAATAACAACTGTGTAAAGAGGTTAAGAATGAAAGTCCTTTCGATCATTAAACAGTCATATCAGTCATTTAAAAACCATAGCAGTTATATGTGGTACATCCGATAGCAAAACAGTACAGTAGGTCTCTGCTGACCGAACAGTCAGTTGATGGCCATCATAACAGTATACAGTTTTGGTTCCAAGTATTGGAACTGACAGAGATCTCTGTAACAGTAGCAGTAACAGTACAGTAACAGTAAATTGCTATGGATGCCACGAATATAGTTCACAAATAGGATAAACATTCATTCAGTAAGAATATCGTTTCAGAAAGTAGTATAGTTGATCATTCAGAAAATATTCATGATTGAACATATCTTTACAACATTGTTACTCACAGAGTACTGGGCTACAGCCAGGCTAACGAGCGTCCTTGGATGCCAACCCTACACAGTTACAGAATGAACACACACTAAGTTACACACTTGGGAATCAACAACTTAGTCTCTATCTTGACTCGGTGTGGTTCTACATCAATAACCTCATTAAGATGCCTTAAACTAGGCCTACGAATGCCTAGGATGAAATGAGGATGCAAAGATGCACTTTAAAACACTTTTCAAAAATTTCAAAAAACAGGGGTCCCGCTTGAGCGTGGCTTTCTTCGCTCGAGCGAGCTTGTCAAAACAGTGGGGTCGCTCGAGCGTGGACTTCCTCGCTCGAGCGGTCTGTAAAAAATGCAAAAAATGCTGGATGTTGAAAATCCCTGCTCGATGCTCGCTCGACGCTCGCTCGAGCGTGAGACACAGTCCTCGCTCGAGCGTAGGTTCTCTCGCTCGAGCGTGCGTCTGTGTGCACCAAAAACCTGAGAGCTTGCAATCTACGCTCGAGCCAGCATCCCTTCGCTGGAGTGGAGCTCTGAACAAAGGATGGTCGCTCGAGCGTGGAAGCCAAAATCTGGAATTTCTAGATTTGCCTCCCAAGTTCAAACCAAGCATTCAACACATCAAAACTCAACCTTTTGGGCCCATTTTCTGGAAAACACTTGAAAACTCATACTACAACATGTTTTGAAGATCAATTTTGTAAAATCAAGCCCAAAGGTAAGTCAATTAAACACAATTTCAACCCAAATGCCAAGAACAAAACATAAACACAACATGCATGATCTCCCTTAATTTCCAACACTTCAAATCAAGATTAAATTGGCAATTTGATGGAAAAACATGACGAATCCATGGACCTCAACCAAAATGTAAACATGCATGTAGGAATTTCCATGAAAACAACCTCAAAACTTCAATATAAGGACATGCATGCATGAATTAGCTCACAATTCAACCCTTTAAACCATAATTTGACTCTAACCTCTAATAATCCCGTGAACCATGCAAGATAGAACTCAAGTGCACAATTAAAAGGATGAATTCCTTACCTAGGTTTTGAATTCCAGGTTTTGAAGCTTCAATCACACAATCTCTCTTCAATTTCTCCTAAGTTCCAAGCCAAACTTTGTTGAATCAATTCTTTCCTTCCAATTCTCTCTCTCTCTCACGTTTGGTCTCAAAGATGAAATGGATGGTATAACAAACATGAGGGAAGTAGAAAAAGAATGGTCTTGAATCAAGCCACTAAGTGGTAATTGTGTAAATATTGCTACTAATGTAATTTAACTTTATTTAATCTAATTTAATCATTCCAAATCAAATTTCAATTAAATCTACCATAAATTCGCATAAATTCTAATTAGCATAAAACACTAATCAATTTCAGATTCGGCCGCCGATAAGGCCTTCAATTTGCAATTCGAAATTAAAACATGAACAGATCAATTAAATAATCAAACAGATAGAAATGCGTTTAACAACACACTCATGCAATCAGTTCAGAAGTTCAGTCTGATTAATAACTTACCATGCTTAATCATAGATTAGCACTAATCAAAGGTGAGGGTTGTCACAGTCTTCCCCCCTTAAAAGAGTTTGGTCCCCAAACTCAAATTACCTTCATTTTGGTAGAATACTGGATTCAGGGGAAACAGTTCAGGATATCTCTTTAACATATCATCTCTCTTTCCCAAGTGGCATAAGTGCCACCGTGGTTTTGCCAATCCACCTTTACTAACGGAATTTCTTTGTTTCTCAACTTCTTGATTCGTCGGTTTACAACCTGAATAGGCCGTTCTTCATAAGTGTAGTCATCACTTAGCACTACACGGGTAGGCTCAATAACATGGAAGGGATCCCGGAGATAGTCCCTCAACATTGAAATATGGAAGACATTATGCATATGTTCCATTTCAGGAAGAAGCGCTACTTGATACGCCACCGGATTGATCTTTTCAATGATCTCATACGGCCTAACATACCTCGGTGCCAGCTTACCCTTGACCCCAAAACGAGTCTGCCCTTTCATTGGTGTCACTTTAACAAAAACATGATCACCTACTTCGTACACCCTGTCTCACCTTCGGACATCTCCATAACTTTTCTGCCGGCTTTAGGCGGTTTTCAATCTTTGCTAAATCAGTTTCACATTTTCTGTGGTTTCCTGTACAAGCTCTGGCCCAAGCAAAGGCCATCCCCTACTTCTGCCCAGCAGATAGGAGACCGGCATTTCCTGTTATACAATGCCTCGAAAGGCGCCATACCAATACTCGAGTGAAAGTTGTTGTTGTAGGAAAATTCAACTAAAGGTAGAAGACTTTCCCAATTTCCCTGGAAATCAAGAACACACATCCGCAGTAAGTCTTCCAGAGTCTGGATGGCTCTTTCTGACTGGCCATCTGTCTGAGGATGGTATGCACTACTCAGTCTCAGCTCAGTACCCAATGCTGTCTATAGGCTTTGCCAAAATCTCGATGTAAACTTCGAGTCCCTATCAGAAACAATGGACACAGGCACTCCATGCAATCTAACAATCTCATCAATATAAATTATAGCCAATTTGTCCGCATTGTAAAATGTTTTGATAGGTAAGAAGTGAGCAGATTTAGTCAATCTATCAACAATAACCCAAATTGAGTCCATACCTTTACGGGAGCGAGGTAAACCAACAATGAAATCCATAGTGATATGCTCTCATTTCCACTCCAGTATTGGTAAGGGCTGCAGTAAGCCTGCGGGTCGTTGATGTTCGGCTTTGACTTGTTGGCAATGCAGGCATTTCGATACAAAGTCAGCAATTTCTTTCTTCATTCTCGGCCACCAGAAATTCAGTTTCAAGTCTTGATACATTTTTGTATTTCCTTGGTGGATGGAAAGTATCGAACTATGGCCTTCCTGCAAAACTCGTCTTTTCAGTTCAGAATCATTCGGTACACACAATCTTCCCTGAATCGGTTTGGATTCCCATTCATCACTGATCTTTTTCAAAAAGTCATCCAGTTGTTGTTTCTCTTTAATCTCCTCAATCAGTGCCGGTTGAGCAGAAATAGCGGCTAAGGTTCCACCTTGTTCACGTAAAACGATCTCAACTTCAAATTTTTCAAGGTCACATAGCAATTCTTTCTACCCGGTGAGTAAACAGGCTAAATTTCCAATTGATTTCCAGCTGAGTGCATCAGCAACGGTGTTAGCTTTCCCTGGATGGTACAGAATTTGCAGATCGTAGTCTTTTATCAGTTCTAACCATCTCCGCTGTCGCATGTTCAGTTCTTTCTGTGTGAAGAAGTATTTCAAACTCTTGTGGTTTGTGTACACCTCACATGTTGCCCCATAAAGGTAGTGACGCCAAATTTTCAGTGCGAACACTACTGCAACAAGTTCCAGATCATGAGTGGGGTAGTTCTTTTCATGCGGTCTCAGTTGTCGGGAAGCATACGCAATCACTTTACCATTCTGCATTAATATACATCCCAAACCCTTATGAGAAGCATCACTAAATATAGTAAAACCATCCGTACCTGAGGGTAGGGTAAGAATCGGTGCAGTCACAAGTCGAGTCTTTAACTCTTGAAAGGCTGATTCTCTCTGGTCAGTCCAGCCGAATGATATCCCCTTTTGAGTCAACTGAGTCAATGGTAGGGCAATTTTGGAGAAGTCTTTCACAAACCTTCTGTAGTACCCGGCCAAGCCTAAGAAACTTCTAACTTCAGTAATGTTTGTCAGTCTAAGCCAACTTACCACTGCTTCAATTTTCTGCGGGTCCACTGAAATTCCATCTTTACTAATCACATGTCCCAAAAATATCACGTTATTAAGCCAAAATTCACATTTAGTCAGTTTTGCATAGAGTTTCTGTTCTCTTAAGGTTTGTAAGGCAATGTTCAAATAACGTTCATGTTCTTCTGTGCTTTTGGAATAAATCAAAATGTCATCTATGAATACAACTACAAATTCGTCGAGGAATGGTTTGAAAATTCTATTCATAAGGTCCATAAATGCAGCAGGTGCATTAGTAACTCCGAAAGGCATAACAAGGAATTCGTAATGTCCATACCTCGTTCGAAAGGCTGTCTTTTAAATGTCCTCTGGTTTGACTTTCAACTGGTGGTATCCAGATCTAAGGTCAATTTTAGAGAAAACTTGGGCACCCTGTAACTGGTCAAACAAATCGTCAATTCGAGACAATGGATATTTGTTTTTCACTATTACCTTGTTCAGTTCACGGTAATCAATGCAGAGTCTCAATGAGCCGTCTTTTTTTTTCACAAACAAGACTAGTGCGCCCCACGATGAAGTACTAGGCCTGATGAACTTCTTGTCTAACAATTCTTGTGCTGAACTTTCAGTTCTTTCAATTCAGTAGGTGTCATTCTGTAAGGAGCTTTGGAACTGGCTGTGTACCCGGAATCACATCAATGGTGAACTCAATGTCCCTGTCAATCAAATCCCCTGGCAAATCATCTGGAAAAACATCTGGGAATTCTCTGACTATAGAAATACTGTCCACACTAGGTTTAGCATCAGTAGGTACAGTCAATACAGAACATAGATACCCCTTGCACCCCTTTCTAATCAGTTTAAAAGCTTTCATGGATGAAATCCGATATGGGGGAGGTACTACACCAACTCCGTTAAACACAAATTTAGGTAAACCAGGTGGACGGAAAATAACTTGTTTCGTCACACTGTCTATGGTAGCATAATATTTTGTTAACCAGTCCATTCCCAATATTACATCAAAATGGTCGATGTTCAAAGGTAGTAAATCAATATACAAATGCACATCTCCAACAATAATCTCACATGCAGGATACATATAAGCACAAGTCATGAATCCCCCAACGGGTGAAGATACAGCTAACAAATAGTTCATGGGTTCCAATAGTCTATTCAATTTCCGTGAAAAAGCATGCAAGACATATGAATGTGTAGACCCCGAATCAATTAGAACATAAGCATTTTAAGTACAGATTGAGAGTATACCTGACACAACGGTCTCGGTATTCTGCACATCTCCCGGTACGAGTGCAAACACCCAGCCTTGCCTTACAAGCTCCTTTCCAGTAGCTTTGGGGTTGGGTTTCGGCGGAGTAGTTGATGCTACGGCGCTAGCTGTAGCTTTACTATTGCCTTGAGAAGTGGAAGGGCAATCTTTGACCATGTGGCCCACCTTGCCACACCTGTAACAAGCACCTGAAATTTTATAACATACCCCTTTGTGTCTCTTGCCACACTCCAAACAGGGCGGTATGGAATTGTTACCCTGGCTAGAACTGTTCGATGACCCAGTGTTTTGCTTCTTGTTCAATGAACTATTCCGGCATTTCTTAAATTTAAAGCCCCGTCTCTTACCGTGCCACTCAGTTGCTGGTGTTTCAGTCTGTTTCAATGCTTCGATATTTGACTCAGCCATTATTGCTCGGTCAAGAACATCCACATACTTAAGTAATTTCAGGACGTTGATTCGGTCCAGTATCTCGACATTAAGCCCGCCCTCAAACTTCCTGGCCTTTTTGTAATTAGTATCCACCATGTGTGGTGCATAACGGGCAAGTTCGGTGAACCTTGATTCATACTCAGCTACGGACATGGTACCTTGTTTCAACTGTTCAAACTCAGTCACTTTACGATCCCTGACACACTGAGGAAAATATTTCTCAAAGAAGGCTCCCTTAAACTGAGCCCAGGTCATAACGTTGTTAGTGTCACGGACAAGCATCCACCACCTTCTGGCCTCTTCTTGTAAAGTAAAGGTAGCCAGCAATACCTTGTGTGCTTCGGAACACAAAAACACTTCAAATAATTTCTCTGTTTCCAGAACCTATGCTTCGGCCTTCAACGGTTCAAGGCCTCCCTGAAAGGATGGTGGTTTCATTTTACTGACCTTCTGTGTCAAGGCAATTATATCCTCATTAACATTTTGCTCAGGTTGAACTGGAGGAGGTGGGGGCTGTTGGTTCTGTTGTAGCCTCAAGGCCTCAGTCAATAGTTCAACTGTTCTTTCCAATCTTGCCATTCTGGCATCAGATAATTCTGTTTCATCAGCATTCCTTGCATTGTCCATTTCACTATATGCAATACAATAATAATAAACATAGGAGCTGTTTACTTAAACACATTAGCACATTAGCACACGTATTCATGTCATGGCCACACACACTTTTTCAATGCTCATGTAATGCCCTAACTACTTTTCTGGGACATCCTATAGCTCATTTGGACACGTTTGTGCGGTATAACTCGTGGTTTAGCATCGCTCGATACCACTCTGTCACGACCCAAACCCGCCCCTATGGGTTTAAGTATCGTAACCGGCCAGTAATCCATGATTACCAAAGGCCTGCTTAACAGTAACAACAGTAATACAGAGTAAGGGGCTGGCGGAAGCCAAAACAATAAACAAAAGAAGTCCAATGAGCTGTGACAATCTGAATGCGAAAAGACTTCCATAACAAGCCACATTCATAATCTAAAGCATATATACAATCAGATGCATAAAAACATTCAGGTTAGGGACTTAATCCCTTCACCATTACTGTACAGTACAAGCCCACAACGTTTATTACAACCAGAGACAGAACGGTGAAACTGGGACACCCCAAAACAGCCTTAGCTTGAGACGACTTGGAACCTCACAGTGAGGCACAATGGTTAGCTTGACAAAACAGGAGCTAACCCGACGCTCCTAGCATCGATCTGGTGCCTGAACACCTACATATAAATATAAACAGTGAGCTAAAGCCCAGTGAATAACAACTGTGTAAAGAGGTTAAGAATGAAAGTCCTTTCGATCATTAAACAGTCATATCAGTCATTTAGAAACCATAGCAGTTATATGTGGTACATCCGATAGCAAAACAGTACAGTAGGTCTTAGCAGACCGAATAGTCAGTTGATGGCCATCATAACAGTATACAGTTTTGGTTCCAAGTATTGGAACCGACAGAGATCTCAGTAACAATACAGTAACAGTAAATTGCTATGGATGCCACGAATACAGTTTCACAAATAGGATAAACATTCATTCAGTAAGAATATCGTTTCAGAAAGCAGTATAGTTGATCATTCAGAAAATATTCATGATTGAACATATCTTTACAACATTGTTACTCACAGAGTACTGGGCTACAAATAGGCTAACGAGCGTCCTTGGATGCCAACCCTACATAGTTACAGAATGAACACACACTAAGTTACACACTAAGTTACACACTTGGGAATCAACAACTTAGTCCCTATCTTGACTCGGTGTGGTTCTACATCAATAACCTCATTAAGATGCCTTAAACTAGGCCTAGGAATGCCTAGGATGAAATGAGGATGCAAAGATGCACTTTAAAACACTTTTCAAAAATTTCAGAAAACAGGGGTCTCATTTGAGCGTGGCTTTCTTCGCTCGAGCGAACTTGTCAAAACAGTGGGGTCGCTCGAGCGTGGACTTCCTCGCTCGAGCGATCTGTAAAAAATGTAAAAAGTGCTGGATGTTAAAAATCCCCGCTCGATGCTCGCTCGACGCTCGCTCGAGCGTGAGACACAGTCCTCGCTCGAGCGTAGGTTCTCTCACTCGAGTGTGCGTCTGTGTGCACCAAAAACCTGAGAGCTTGCAATCTACGCTCGAGCCAGCATCCCTTTGCCCAAGTGGAGCTCTGAACAAAGGATGGTCGCTCGAGCGTGGAATCCTTCGCTCGAGCGTAGAAGCCAAAATCTGGAATTTCCATATTTGCCTCCCAAGCTCAAACCAAGCATTCAACACATCAAAACTCAACCTTTTGGGCCTATTTTCTAGAAAACACTTGAAAACTCATACTACAACATGTTTTGAAGATCAATTTTGTAAAATCAAGTCCAAAGGTAAGTCAATTGAACACAATTTCAACCCAAATACCAAGAACAAAACATAAACACAACATGCATGATCTCCCTTAATTTCCAACACTTCAAATCAAGATTAAATTGGCAATTTGATGGAAAAACATGACGAATCCATGGACCTCAACCAAAATGTAAACATGCATGTAGGAATTTCCATGAAAACAACCTCAAAACTTCAATATAAAGACATGCATGCATGAATTAGCTCACAATTCAACCCTTTAAACCATAATTTGACTCTAACCTCTAATAATCCCATGAACCATGCAAGATACAACTCAAGTGCACAATTAAAAGGATGAATTCCTTTGAATTCCAAGTTTTGAAGCTTCAATCACACAATCTCTCTTCAATTTCTCCTAAGTTCCAAGCCAAACTTTGTTGAATCAATTCTTTCCTTCCAATTCTCTCTCTCTCTCACACGTTTGGTCTCAAAGATGAAATGGATGGTATAACAAACATGAGGGAAGTAGAAAAAGAATGGTCTTGAATCAAGCCACTAAGTGGCAATTGTGTAAATATGGCTACTAATGTAATTTAACTTTATTTAATCTAATTTAATCATTCCAAATCAAATTTCAATTAAATCTACCATAAATTTTCATAAATTTTAATTAGTATAAAACACTAATTAATTTCAGATTCGGCCACTGATAAGGCCTTCAATTTGCAATTCGAAATTAAAACATGAACAGATCAATTAAATAATCAAACAGATAGAAATGCGTTTAACAACACACTCATGCAATCAGTTCAGAATTTCAGTCCGATCAATCACTTATCATGCCTAATTATAGATTAGCACTAATCAGAGGTGAGGGTTGTCACACTAGCCTTCTGTTTTGATGCCTCTAGCATGTTTTGTTTGAGATGTTTGCTTGCCATGACATCATTTAACATGTTATTTCAAAGCATATAGCATTGCCATGTTCTCACTTCTTTCACTCTTTGAGACCCAACAGATCCCAAAACTCAAATGCAAAGAATTAAAGGATGGAAATACAACATATACAATAACAGACATCTACGGAACCAAGTCCAGAATACAATAACTGTAGACACCCCATTTTTGACCGACCTTAAGACTCAGACGTCACTGATTGAGCGCTCGGTGATGTTGCATATTGTGCTCGTTCAGAGGTTTCAGAGTCTCAGCTGCGAGCCTTGCCTCCGGACTTTCGGACTCTTTTGTGCCTTGCCTCGGTTTGCGAACCAGGCCCTGTTTTCTTTGTTTTCTCTTCCCGAAGGGAGGGAGAGGTCTCGTAGACCATCTCTTAGTGGCCGT
This sequence comes from Camellia granthamiana, assembly GCA_036172215.1. Classification (NCBI taxonomy): domain Eukaryota; kingdom Viridiplantae; phylum Streptophyta; class Magnoliopsida; order Ericales; family Theaceae; genus Camellia; species Camellia granthamiana. The sequence goes on along the minus strand of JAXFYN010000112.1, from coordinate 46,752 downwards.
AGGCTACGTTTCGTGGTCGTAGGCCATTTTTCTCGTTTGGAGCCCGGTTCCCGGTTTTCGGAGCCGTTGGCCGTGTGCCTCGATTTAGGACCGCTTAACCACCTCCGTTTGCTCCGGTTTTTGGCATACATCTTATCTACTCCCTTTTGAGGGACACTGTGGCTTGAGAGACCAACTTCGTGGTCAAACGCCACCTCCGGTGCTTAACAGTCGGTTTTCGAGGCCCCGGGCTGCGTGTTTTGGCCCCCGAACCTTCGTTTTGCATCGGTTTTGATCCATTTTTGGCAGGGTCCTTATTTTCATTGTTATGAAGGTCGTAGAAGGGTGGGAGGCCAGCATTTGTTCTGAAGACCAGCTTTATTCCTTCATCGCTCTTCGTCGCCCGTTTTCCTCGCTAGAAAGCTGATGTTGACCATTCCCGGGCCACTTTCTTTGACCCTCAACCACATATTTGTGATGTACACACCTGGGAGGCCACCAATATGTCATGGCCGGCCAGCAATTGTCTCTGACCCTTTTGAACCCCTCTAAAAAGCTAGCTTTTCTCTCTCCTGATTCACATTTTCAGGGTTTTGACCACATGACTGTGTTGTGCACACATGGGAGGCCACCAATATGGGTGGCCGGCCAGCTTTTCTTGATTACCCTTTTTGACCCTGGCTGGCCGGCCAGGGGAGGTGGCCGGCCAGCCACCTGAAACCTCTAAACCTGGCCGGCCTTGTTCCTCTCCCCAGGTACATTACAGTTGCACCCTCTGTTTCCCCCCAGATCCTGTATCCGGATGGGGGTCTTTTGGGGGGGGGAGGAAATTTGAATTTGATTTTCCCCCCCTTTCCTCCACTCCTTTCCCTATAAAACCAGACCCTCGAGCTGCATTTTGAAAGGTTAACAAATTGGTTTGGAGCTCTTGCATTCAACCTCTCTCCCTCTCTACTCCAAGCCTCAAAACCCCTTAAGTCCTACACCATTTTACACTACAACCCATAGCACCACACCTCCACACTCCATTTCAGCAACTTGAAGGCTATTTCCAGAGGCTAGGAGCACTATTTCTTAGACCAAAAGTGGCTGAAGTTTGGGTCTACAAGGGTGAGCCCCTTTTCTTCCCTTTTCTAGTCTTTTCTTGCTTCATCTTTAAGCCATAGTTGCTTGCATTTTTGGGCTCTGACCCTAACTGTAAATAGTCATATTTTGAGCTCCTTTCCATGTTTGATCAAGGACCTCTTGCTGTTTGAAGTCTTCTACTACCACTTGCCTCTTTAACTCTCTTTTAGGCCTATTTTTACATGATATTTTAGGCTTATTTGTGAGCTGTTTTGGACTTGATCATAAACTGTGAAATGTCTTTTTTTGAGCCCCTCTTCAACTTTGTTGAAGGGCTCTCCTCTGTTTGAGGACAGATGCTACCACTTGCCTCTTTATCCCTCTTTTAGGCCTTTTTCTTGCATATTGATTTAGCCTCACTTGTGTTCATTTTCGAGGCTTGATGTAAACTGTAAAGTGCCTTGTTTTGAGTCCCTATTAAACTTTGTTGAAGGGATCTTTGCCATTTGGGGCCAGCTGCTGTCCCTTGTCTCTATTCTCTCTTTTAGGATCATTTTTGCATGATAGATTAGCCCTATTTATGCTTATTTTTTAGACTTGTTATAAACTGAAAAGAGGCTTTTTTTGACATTATCTTCATGTTTTATTAAGGGTATTTTCTTATTTGAGGTCACATGCTTCCTTGTATGCTTGATTCCTTCTCATTTTGAGCCTTACACCTAAGCTCCAATTGCATGCTTTGTTTGGCCTTATAGCCACTGAAATCCAGTGGATTTTCAGTGGCTAGAACACTATTTTGAGCCTCCAAATCAGAGGGGGATGACCCCCTCTCACCCTGACTTGTTTGATGGTCATTTAGGCCTTCCAAAGAGGCCCTATCTTGCATGCTTTTTTGACTGATTTCAGGGCCAATTTGATGAGTTTTGGGACTATCATATTTGATTTTTAGAGTTGTTTGTGCCATGCTAAGTGTCCTTGATGCATGTGCTTAATAACCCCTTTGTATGCCCTCTAAAGGAGCCCCTCATTTGTGCACGTGTTGGCTGCCTTTCCATGTTTATTTGGGCATATTTTGGCATGTTTAGTTCACTGATTTTTGCTGGTTTGGTGAGTGCTCACTTTCTTCATGTACTTGCCACGTAATCCATGTTTGATAGCCAAAATTGCATGCTACTTTAGCCCATCTTGCTAGCACCCTTTGGCCATGCTTTGAACTAAGAAAGTTCATGTTTTAGGACTGCCTTGACTCTGTCTTCATGCTTCATGATCAAATAATGCATGCTTTGTATAGCTATAGGTCATTGCGTATGCCTAGTTTTGAGTTTCGGGGTTCATCTCATGCATCGGGTGCCGTATTGCCATGTTTCGGGACCATTTTGCATCATATTTCAGCGCTGGAACTTGCATGTTCGTATGCCATATTTCATGCCTTGCCATGCCTTGTTAGAGTGGCATTCGTGCCTTAGGATCAGTCCTCGGCTCGAGTGTCTCATTTTCATCTTATGGCCACTGATGTGGGTGTGGCTGAGGTCCACTTATGTTGGTGTAAGTCCATTATGCATTCCGTGTATGCTAGGTTGTATGTTAAAGCATCGTGTATGCCATGTTACATCGCGCATTGTGTTTGCCATTTCATAGCGTTGTGTATGCTAGGTTGCATGTTAGAATTGCATTCATGCATGTCATGCATATTGCATTGTGTTTGGGATAGGAGTTAGCCCAAGCAGGGGAAACGAGGGACGTTTCGTACTTCGAGTGGCGGAACGTGTCTCAATTCCCAGTCACCGACACTCCGGATTATCCATGATGGAGTCTTGGTCTTGTTGTGTTTTCCTGTGTATTCATTCCATATTGAGTTGTGCAATTCGACTCCTCGACCATCATGCATCGAGATGCGTGGTTGGTGGCACGAGAATCGAGGTGTGCATACATATGTGAAAATACATTGCCATGCCCCTTTCTTGCTCTCTGTTGCAGCAAATCAGAAATTGGCAGCCTTCCGGAGCTTGGCACAAATCTCGAGAATAGTTGCAAACAGAGGCTAATTGAGGCGTCGCAATGGATTTCCGTGCAAGTAACTCAAGCATGCATCATTCATCATCCGGAGCAGAGTCGAGGCAGTCCCTAGCTTGCATGCTAGTTTACCGCTTTCCTAGATTAATTTGTAAATTAATTAGGATTTTGTATTTATTCGGACTGTAACTATTTATTTGGGACTGTATATTATTTATTCGGACCCTCCGAGCGAGGGCAATGTTGTAATAAGTGTGCGTGCGTGTGATGTATGTCTTCCAACCCCACATCTTTCTCCCTTTTATTTACCAGCTTATGATGGTTAGATTAGGGCGTATTTCAATTAGCATACAGTATGATAGCATGTTTGCATTCATTCACCTGTCTTGCATGCACCGGGCTCGGCGCATCATACTAACTGCATTGTATTTCAATTCCAAGTTGAATACTTGTTAGCTGTAGCATTCCATATGCCATGTTTAGAATAGCCGAGCCTATCGTAGTTGCATTATTGCATGTGTTGCATTAGGCATTTCTGTATAGTTAGGATCATGCATGATTTCTAATTAGCTTCTGTTTTGGCTTGGAATACTCGGTAAGTTTTATGCTTTAGCATCCTTGCATGCGTGTGAATGACTGCCATGATAGCATGCTTACCATGAGGCTATATGCTTATGTGATTGTAGACACCCCATTTTTGACCGTCCTCAAGACTTGGATGTCACCCTTTAAACACTCGGTGATCATCCATGTTTGTGTTCGTTTGGAGTTCCCGGAGGTCTCGGCTACGTGCCTTGCCTCAGGATCTCCGAACTCGTTTGTTTAGTGTCTGGTTTTGCACCAAACACTTGTGTTTTTCCTTGGAGGGGCAGGGAATGCCTTGTGAGGCATCCCTACACATCACCGGCCGTGGCTAGAGGCCACCGGCTGGTGTTTTGTTGCCATCGGCAATGTATATTGCCGGTCGACACTTTTTGTTGCCGGTCGGCAGTCCATTTTGTCAAAATGGCAATTTTGGGCAGCCGACTACTGTTCATCTGCTTTTGCAGATATTTTAAGACAGCTGTCTTGCATTTTGTTCCCCTCCATACACGTGTATGGAGGGATGGCTTCCTTGTTAGCTTAACTTGTAAGCTTTACAAGATTGGCTCCTCTATAAGAGGAGCCCTCCTCTCTTGGCTTTAGGGTTAGAGATTTAGGGTTAGAAAAAGTTTTGAGAGAAGCTCTGGTTTTAGGTTTAGGGTTTTGTATCTATCCTATATCTATATCTCTCATTCTCTTATATTTGTGTGTGTTTAGGCTCACTATTGCACACAAACACATAGTGTTACACCTTTTCTTGGTTCTTGAAGGGCCAGAGGTCTGATATTGGAGCTTTGGAGCTGGTTTGAGCTCAAGGAAGGGGCTGGTCCATCATTTGTGAAGAGGTCTTAAAACTGTTTTTGAGCTTAGTGTATAACACAAAAAAGTTCTTTTTTTAAGGCCTCTAAATAGTTTGTTAAGAGTGCTTCAAGCTTTGAGGAAGTTTGACCCCTCTAAAGGCTTGTTTGGCCCTTGCTTTGTGCCATTTTGAGTGAGATCCGGGACTTTGGTGTTTGGGCCTCCTCACCACTGAAATCTTAAGAGATTTCAGTGGTAAGGATGGTGCCTTGAAGTCCCAAGAAGGGGAGGGCCACCCCCTCTCCTTATTGTCCTTGAAAAGAGCCATTTTTGCCTCTTTAATGAGCACCTAGCTAAGCCTCATGTGGACCATGCCTTGGCTGTTATTTATGCTTATTTTGCCATGAAATAGCATTGTTGTGTGTTGGTTTTGGTACACCATGTTAGTTTAACATACATGCCATGTAATGCCTTGTTGTTGCCCTTAATATGCCTTAGGTTGTAAACCATTGTTCTAGCATGTTTTAGGCTTGGCTTTGTGAAGCTTTTGTGCTTATTGTGTCATGATTGAGGTCTGTCCTTAGTTGTTTGGGTCGACTTTGGCAGGCTTAGTATAGCCCCTTTACATTTTTGGCTTGTTAGCCTTAAGTGTGTGAGTGTGTAGCATGCATTACTTGCTTTATTTCAGTGGTTTGGCACCATTTATAGCATCATTTCAGTCCCTTTAGCATGCTTGTATGCTTGCATTTCATAGCTTCTTTGATGCTTCAAATGTTTGTGTTGTATGCTCCATGTTAAGCATTTGTGCATGCCCTTATACTTGAGTCACTTAGATGCCATCTAGGTGTTACTTGGGTGTTGTTTAGGTCTGCATTAGACCTATTTTAAGTCCCCTTGGTCTTGTGAGGTTTGGTTGACTTGGCCTTGGTTTAAGCCTCTTGGCTTGCCTCAAGTTTTGGACCTTGACTGCATGCCATGCTTGTTTTGTTCATTTGGTTTGGCACCATTTTAGCATGATTTCAGAGCTTTCCATTGTATGTTAACGGTCCATGATTATCTCTTTTAAGTGTGCTTAGAAGTTGTTTCAATATGCTTAAGTCTTGAACCATGTATCTGTCACACCCCAAACTCGCCCCTAAAAGTTTGGGCATGACCTATTCATAACCGGACTCTTAACCTGACATACATAACATATGGGGCCTGAACAGAAGCATTCAATAATATAAACGAACATAAATAAAAGAACTATCTCCATTGAGCGACCTCTATTATACCAGGATCACAAACTGAACATAAGGCAAACAAACATGTAGTAGTATGCATCTGAGAATTTAGCTATGGACATATATACATATAGACTCATCCCCTATAATTGGGCGAAACAAAAATAGTAAGAAGTAAAAGAATTATAAACACTTCAACCTTAGATAGGTAAACAGGGTATAAAACCAAAAGCTTAATAAAACTCCATAAAATGGCTGCCTTTACTTAAGTGCCTGGACTCTCCGGGGTTAACACCAAAAGGAGTGGATGCCACGGGTTAAGACTGACCTCCAGGTAGGATGCCTACAGAACAAACGTAACATGAAGTGAGCCAAGCTCAGTGAATAGTAATACTTAAATAAAACAATGCTTAACTTGAAACATAAAACATATCAATGCTTATATAAATAAAGAGAGCATTTAATTTAATTCTGTCTTAAGTTCAGATTGATCTTGTCGGTTACAAAGTCATAGATTGGCTCTTGGCCTAAAGAGTTCACATTTCACATAGTTCACAAGTTGGCCCTCGGCCTCATAGGTCATATTTCACATAGCGGAGGTTCTTACTTCACAAATGGCCCTTGGCCACATAGGTTTGTAGCTTCACAATTTCTTTTGATGTTTTCACAATTTCACAATGTTTCTCACATAACATTCATAACTTCATATACTCTTTGGATGTTTCCATAAGTTCATAAATTCACAAGGTGGCACTTAGCCTCATAAGTTCACAAATTCACAAGGTTATGCCTTTCATATCTTCACAAATTATATCTTTCATAATTTGACATATTGTACCTTTCACATAACGGCCATAGGCCTCATAACTTTCATATCGGCTTTCAGCCTAGTTCACATATGTATGGACTCAAGAGGTGGCTCGTACGGATTCTAGAGGTGACTCGCATTGCAGCACTTAGTTCCGTACGGCACTTTGCTCCATACCAATAATTCATAGGTTTTACAGACCAAACCACACATATCATGTCATATATAACCAGAAACAAAGTCATGCATAGTCATTAAGCTTGAATCATAAACACAATCAGAATTCATACTTAATTCTACATGGTACATCAATAAGGAGTATTTCTTGTCATATCTTGTCATTATCGTTCACTTAACAAAGGGAGAATAATTCTCATTCTCATGTGGGTCACATAATGATGTTAAATCTTTGTGTTGGTGTCGTAAGTTCTGAATATCAATTCATATGTAACACAACAAAATAACTTCAAGTTCATATGGGTATACATAGCTCTTTCCACTTGTTCTGATTTTTCGAAGGTGACCACACTTACTTGATAACTTGTAATTGAATGGCCTGTGGTTCATTAGTAACAAACAGTATACCCTCATATTTACATAGAAGCCGATCTTTTAAGAATAAACATAAATCCTCTGACGTAGTTCACTTAAGCTAATAATCAATAGCATACAAAAGTATACACAATCGTCTAATCGTTCATATACATTAACATAGTTAGCTTGCAATTAAGAGAGTGCTAATGGTAATCGTTGCATCATTCATAGAAGTTAACATAGTTAACTTGCGTTTAACTGAACGTTCTGATAATTATTAATGAAAGGTAAACACAGTATACAAATTGTATGAGTCCAGAGATACGTGGATACCATACTTCCATAATGCTCACGCATTCCACTTGTTCATCATGAACCACTATAGCTATCTTGCAAATAACAGAATGTTAGTATTCTTGTCAACAGTATACAGAATGAACATACTTACTTGTAAGGAACAGAACGTTAACCATAATAATCATTAACAGTAATTAAACGAACTACCACAGTACTACTACTCACAGTGATCGGTTCCCGGTGGTAATGGTACAATCTCCTCGTCCCAACCTACAATTATAGTGCACAACACATAATATGAGGTTATACTCGATCCTTTACTTATTCTCTTTGATCGTTCAATCAATTAGTCATGGTGGTACCAAGCTCATTATTCTTTAATATATTGTAATCCATGTCTTAGAAAACAGGAGAAATCGATGGGAAATGGTTTAGGTGAAGAAATGGTACAAAACTAGTTGACAGAAAATGAACAGTTGTCACTAATATGGGCATAACTATTTATGTATTTAGAATTTGGGAGTGAGACTAGTGCCATTAGAAACTAGACTTCCGGGGCTTGATTTTAGGCTTAAGAATCACTCAAAACGGAGTCCGGATGAAAAAGATATGCTTATTCAAAGTTGACTGAACAGAGCTGCCTCCGCACGTGCGGGCACGTGCGGCCCTGGGCAGTAGCAGTCCGAAAAATGGCTGAAAATTTGGGACTTCTCATTTTCAAAATCAAACCTCAATTCCATGTAAATCAAAGCCCAAAACCCTTTAATACATAATAAATTTCATATATTTAATCTCCATCAAACATCATAACTCAAAATATGATTCAATTCCCAAACACAAGAACATAAGAGCATAAGATAGTTATAGTTGGGGTTTCAAAGTTCACATCTTCCATATCAATCCTTGATTTCATGTAATTGATGCTTTAAACATAGGGATTCAAGATAGATGGTCAAACCTTAACTCAATCTTTGTCTTTCTTTTTGTTCTCTTCAATTTCCCTAAGCTTCCATGGTTGCTCTCCTTCTTCTCTCCAATTTCTTCAAGCTATCATCAAGCTCAACAATGGTGAACCCTCTCTCTCACTCTCTCTTGGCCTCTCTTTCACGGGTCTCTCTCTCCCCTAGATATTTTGTTGACTCCAAATCATAATAAGTTCCAACTCACTTAACATACACACATATAATTACCTATATAAGCTATATAAGCTTTATCACAACTACGGAGGGCCAAACACGCCCTTACGAATCGCGCAAAATTAAATTTCAATTAAACTTCCCAGATAACTCTAAAAATTATGCTGATCATAAATATGTCCCATGTTCCGGTTTCTGAAGTCTCTAAGGCCTTTAATTTGCAGTATAAAGTTAATCACCCAAACGTCTATTAACGAATCAGACAAATTAGATTTCAAATTAATTTTCCCAAATAATTCCAAAAATTCCCATTAACATATCCAAGTACTCAGTTTTCATTTTTTGAACCCATAAAGGTCGGTAATTTCCATTTTAAGTCCGTAACTCAACTGATAATGCTTCAATTCTAATAGATATAATTAAATTAAACCACATCATTTCATAGGGAAATAAAGATGATTCCTTATACGCATTTTGGGGTCATTACAGTATCCATGCATGCTTGTATGTACATTTGCCTTCATGTGCTTAGCATTATGGCCACTGTTTTGGGCCTAATTAGGGCTGCCCAAATCATGTTTAAGTCCATCCTTTGCTTGTTTGCATGCTTACCTTGCACGTTTGTTTGCATACTTGCATGTATACCTTGTATGCTCATGTTGCATGCTAGTTCATATGCCTAGGTTGCATTCTATCTAGTATGCATGCCTTGTCCCTTGATCAAGTGATAGGGAGTGGGCCTTTGGTTTGTTGGTTTGCATTGCATTTGACATGAAAATGTGCACACTCGGTCCCTTGGGCCACCACGCATGGAAATGCGCGATTGATGGTCCGAGAACCAAGAATGTAACAACCCTCATCTTGACTTAGCCATGCTTGCATACATTTTTGTATGATCTTGTCTTGTCATGTTTATAAATCTTGTTATCTTGTTTTGCCTTGCTTTGTTACGCGTTACTTGCTTGATCTTGTTCCTTGCTTGGTGTGTAGCCGAGGTCAGCTTAGCCTAGTTCGCCTTTGAACCTTTGTACTTGGAATTATTTTGGAACCACTCGGTTGACCTCCATCTTCACCCCGGCATGTTTGCCGAGATGTCACTCTTTGGGCCGTAGTGTTTAGAGCCGAGGCCGAGATGTTTTGTACTAGCGATCTTTGTCCTTGGGCAGGTATGGCCTAGACCGAGATGTGGCACACCCACGCCAAGGTGTGGCACAGCTTAGTCAGGTGTCGTCCTCCCTAGCCGATGTCTTTGTTACCCTGTTGCCGAAGCTTTGTGTTTAGCCGATGTCTTTGATTGCCGATGTGTCTTGCCTTAGCTTGTCGAGGACACTTTGTCATAGACTCGTCTCATCAATCAGTCACCTTTTTGAGTTGAACCAACCCGGAACCGCCACGTGTCCGAGCTGAAGGATAAGACAGCCGGCAGGCCTAAAAACATATCATTTGTATCATTTGTATCATTTTGTCTCAAATCCTTGTTTTTAGAGAGAGAAGCTCTAGAGGAAGAAGAAAAAGTTTTTAGAGAGAGAAGTAGAGTTCCGAGCTTGATCTTTGAGGATCGAACCGTTAGATTTGAGCTTTGAGGTTAGATTCTTGCTCTACTCTGTTTGTTCTTATCGATCATCTAGCCGCATTGCATGATCAAATCTGTTTTTGCATGCCATGCATTGATTTGAAGTTGGTTTTTGAAAGAGAAAGATGATGTTCATGAATTCTTAAAGGAAAGCCTCGTTTTGATCCGAAAGTTTGGAACAAGAATCATGTTTTCGTGTTTGTTCTTGCATGATCTTCTTGTATGGGTACCCAGGTCCATGTTTTGGAACTCTTAGCATGAAATCTCAGTTTTTGAATAAACGAGTTATGATTTTAGCATGCATGTTCTTGATGTTCTTGATGACCTTGTTCTTTGCCTTCTTCAAAGGGAAACCCAGGATTTCCCCGATTTCGTTTTTGTATGTGGCCATCAGGACCACACCTCGGCAAGGAGGTGTGGGACCTCGGCATGACCTGGATGGTACCCAATGTGTTTCCATGAGATGGGAAACAGTGTTTTGACTTTCTCTGCATGTTTCGCTTTGTTATTGATTTAGATTCGGTGGGAGTGCCGAGATCATTACGTGTATGTAAAGCTTGTTTTGAGAATGTGATTTACCATGTGATTTGTCAGGGCTTTGATCTTTGCTTTGAGCCTACACCTGAGGAGCTAGGTGAGTGGTGCTTTTAATAAAGCTATGTTATACTGTTTTGATAAATCTTGCTTTGCTCGTTTTGATGAAAGAATTTGTTAAGCATGAATGATTAGCTCTATTTTGATGTATCAAGTATAAGCTTTGTTTTGATGTCATCCTTGAAAAGTCCCTTAGCTGGAGGACTCTAAACTTTCGCAGCACTAAGTGTAAAAGTCCCTTGTACTGGAGGACTATAAAATTTCGCAGTACCAAGTATGAAAGTCCCTTGGCTGGAGGACTATAAACTTTCGCAGCACTAAGTACAAAAGGACACGGTCCTTCCTTGAAAGACTATCGTGGTAAAGCGGGCTACGGGCCTAAGTACCACAAGACCATCGTGTTAAAAAGAGCTACGGGCTTAAGTAACACAAGTCCCTTGTGCTGGAGGACTATAAACTTTCGCAGTACCTTTGACTAATCGATTACGGATCGTGCAGTCCTTTGTTTTGCCACTGATGGATTACTACGTGGAACTGTTTGTTCGGAAGCCTTGATTGTGTTTCGCCGATGTCAGTAAGCATCCTTGGAGACTTGTAAGACTTGATAGATGAATACGGTTCATCTCTTGATTTGATAAACCTTGATTGTGTTTCGCCGATGTCAGTAAGCATCCCTTGAGACTTGTAAGACTTGATAGATGAATACGGTTCATCTCTTGATTTGATAAAGCTTTGATGTGTTTTGCTATATAAGGATCTCGGCCAATATTTGTATGGTTTTGACATATTTTGTTTTGAAAGGACTTCGGCTATATTCATGCAAAAACCTTTATTACTAATACCATTCACTGAGTTTCCATACTCACCCTCTCTATATATATGTAGGTGATGAGCAGGACGGCGGCGACGCCTAGATGTGTTTGCAAGCTTGTTTTGGATTCTTGATTTACGTCGACTTTGTTTTGCATTCTTGTCGGCAATGCTGTTTTTACACCGGCATCTGGCGCTTATGTCGGCTTTGTATTTACGTCGGCACATCTTGAATATCATGCTTCTTGGCTTGTATTTCCCTGTATTTTGTATATGTCGGCCGAGAAGCCTTTTGATCAAGATGTAACTTGTGTTTGTTATTTATAGACTGGATGTAAAACTATATTGTTTTTGCCATCTCATTTGATCTACGCACGGCTCTTATGGACCACTTGTACCCTAAGTTATTGCTTCCGCATTTGTAAGCCCCCTTTGTGTACTCTGTTGTGTGTGGATTTTGAAAGCTGGCCTTCGGTAATCTCGGATTACTGGCCATCACGGCACCATCCTACTAGGGGCGGGTTGGGGTTGTGACAAAGAACTATGTCCCTTTGATGTCATACACATGAAAAGGGGCTTGGTTGGTGCATACATGGCTTGAATTGCATTGCCATGCAAAGCTCTGTCCTCTGCTGCTGTCAAACAGGTTCTGCAGGAATTTATTGCCGATCGACCGCACCTAGTGCCGACCGGCAATTAATAGATGGCCGATGGCTTCATCAACAGCCGATGACCACATCCCACTGCCGGTGGAGATTCTACTCAGCCGGTGGTGTCTCCCAATGTTCAGGGAAGCAATTCAGAGACTTTGGAAGTCTTCAGAGAGGCAGAGCAGGGAAAACAGAGGCAGTCTATGCATGGCAGTGCGCTTCCAAGTGGAACCCGAGCATGCATTACATTGGACCCGCTTCCCGAGGCCTTTTACTGCTTTCCTTAGCTTAGTTGATTTGTTAATTAATTAAGTGGTCTGTAATAATTAATTAGCTTGTAGGTTGATTAATTTGTATATTCTTTTGGTCCCTCCGAGCGAGGGCGAATTTGTAATAAGTGTGGGTGCGTGTGTGTGCATGTCTTCCAATCCCCATTTCTTTCTTCCCTTTTATTTACCTGCTTATGATGGTAGATTAGGACATGTTAAATTAGCATACCTTATGCTATGCATGCGTGCATCCATACATTTGTCTTGCATGCACCGGGCTCGGCGCATCACGCTAACTGCATTTGTACTTTAATTCCAAATTGAATACGTGCATCAATTGACTACATTTCACATGCCATGTTTAGGTTAGCCGAGCCTACTCTAAATTGCATCCTGTATGTGTTGCACTAGTCAAATTGACATGAACTAGGACCATGCATGTCTGCTAACCAGTTTACTGTTTTGGCACGGAGTACAATGTAAGTACCTTTATGCTTTAGCATATCGCATGCGTGTGAATGTTAATATGATAGCATGCTTACCATGTAGCCAGATGCTTATGTGTTATAAACTGCCTGAATGCCTGTGGGTGAAGGTTGGATTGTTTGAGTTGGAATAGCTCATTGAAATCCGTGTTTTAGTCTACTTGCGAGTAGCAAATTCAAAAAACATTTTCAAAACAAACGGATATGCAATGCTTATTTCCAAATTAGGCGATCTAGTCTATACTTGTTTGCTGTGCGCATAACATAGTAATTCTAGGCTAATAACCGGAATAAGAACACATAACGTTTTCAAAATCGGATATCACGGTTAGTAGAGGCCGGTCTTCGGACCGGGCGAGAGGGGGTGCTCATAGCTGACCTTCCCCAATCGTACCCAAGTTCCCGAGCCGAGGCAACTTTGGTGATGACGGACACGAGCCCTTTGGCACCGAGTTAGGGTTTCCTAAATTTCCCAAAATAAAATATTTAGGTGGCGACTCTGTATCTGGCAAAGCAGTCCATGTTTGGCACTTCTTTTCAAAAATCTGTTTTCTCAAAACGATTTGCCGGATTTGGACTCTTTGGTTCAAGATTAAGAACCGTGACACAATTTGAGTCCGAACTATAGTAAGCCCAAAGCGAACGAGACGGGAGTCATCCTCCCGGGGCGTTCGGGGACGTCTATAGTTTCTGGTGACTCTGCTGGGGAGTTTAGAGAATTTGACTCGAACTCGTGATATCCTGTTTTGATTTCATTTATGTGTCTCTTTGCATTGCATGTGCATTGGTGCGCCTAGGACACCGTGTTGGCCATCTGCTATTCCTGAACGGTTTACCGAAGGCTTGACTTTGTCAAAGCATGCCATAAGGCTAACCGGTTGCGGGCTCTGCCAGTATGGGAACACAAACCCCGGTTTTACCGGGGCACCCTTTTGACCATTCGACCTAGTGCATATTCGGAACCGTAGTGACCATTCCAAACTAGGACAGGTTGCTCACCCGATTTTAGGTTGTTTGAAACCGCTGCATGCGTAGTGAAGCCCTAGCTCCTGACGAAGTAGGACAGGGAAACCCTACCCCCAACATAGGGGTGTTTCGGCTCTTTTTACCTTGCTATGTGCTTTTAGAATGTATCTCTTACAGGAACGCACATATCAGTTTGCAAGTTTGAGTATCAGGCCTGAGGACACCAGTATCAGTATTTGTGAGAATCAGCTATATCTGTGGGTATCCAATTCAGTGTTATTGGGGCAGTGATTTTGGGGAACAGCGATCAGTAGTAGAGTACAGTTATTCAGCTGCACTCATGTTTGATCCGTTTGGGCTGAAATGCTGCTTGCTTTTCCTTTCAGTTCAGCGAGTTACAGAATAGCTAGTGTTCCCCGTTGCCGAGGCAAAACTTACGATGACGCAGAATTCAGAAGAGATCGTGGTTATGACAGCCGCGTTAGATCAAGGAATCACCCTGCAAAGTGAGACCAATGTTGATGTGCCGCATCCACCCAGGTCGCCTGTTGCGCACCCCGGTCTGGACCCCCCAGCTGTATCAGGCTCGTGAGCCCACCACATTCGAACTGATGGGAATGATAGGTGACCTCCAGAGGTCCGTGGCGAATCTCGCGTACGGAATGTCAGCCTCACCACACGCTGTGCCATATGCCGGGAATTTTGTACCCCAGGAGCCCCCGCTGTTGGGACGGATTGTGATCGAGCTTAGCCACCTGGAGATGGCCTCCAACTATGGCAATGACGTAGTCAACATCAACCCAAACCCTCGATCAGGCTGAGGCCAGAGGCAAGGACAAAATGAAGGCAGACGCCGACCCCATCGAACAACTGCTGTGGGCAGTCCAGGCTTTGAAAGCCGGGGGGATGAGTAAACAGCAAGTATCCCCAGTTGTGACCAAGGTTGTGGATGATGTTTTCCCCGCTCCACCTGAAGGTAGTTCAAGTCAGTCAGAAAACCGGGATAGGCCCCGTCATGCCAGAACAGTTCCTCCCATTCCCAACCCTGCACCCGGGAAAGATCATAAAGTCAAGGCAGTGCCCGCCGACCCTTTCGCTAGTGCGTCTAGCAAGGATATCCAGACTTCAAAGTACCTGCCCCGAGGGCGCAGGGTCTTCCATGCTCTCTACATGCCGTTGTCCAAGGCACTTCAAATTCTTGCCGAGAGAGGACACCTTAAGCCCTTGGAGCCTCGGCCTTTCCCGAAGAATCTCCCTGCTACGCATGATGCTGCTCAGTACTGTGCGTACCACCAGCAGACAGGCCATGCCACCGACAATTGTTTCCGCCTCCGTCATGAGGTGCAAGATTTGATTGACAACGAGGTTATCCTCCCGCCCACCTCAGCCAAGTCCGTCACTACCCAGCTATTGGATTTTGAGGATGCGGATACTGTGAGTATGTGATCAGGGTTGGACCACTTGTGAGCGGCGCCCAGCGTTTTTGATGTGGCGTCTGGCACGCATTTTTGAGCATCTGCGAATGCTAGCTTTGTAAAATCTAGCTTGAGTGTCGAGTTAGTCTTTGTTTTATTTTGAGTCTGTCTCTTTGTCCTGAGTCAGTCCTTTTTGCTCACGGGTCTGTCTCGTTGTAGCAAGCCAGTCCCCTTTGTATAGAATGTCAGGTGATTCCAGGGTTGTTGCCTCGAACACCGTTTTGTAATTATCCTTTTGTTTTTTCTTTTGAATCTGTCTCGGTTGAGGAGCCAGTCACAATCAGGGAATCTGAATGAAACAGTTGCGGCTATCACGTTTCCGTACTTGTTGCTATTTAAGCTAGTTGTGCCAGAGGATGTGAATGACCTACTCTCTTGTGCCTTGAACATCATTGTAATGACCTAAGCTTTTCAAAAACCCCTTTTCGAACACTGCGGTGATGAAAACGAAGAGGAAGAAATTCCTTGGGTTTTGCAAAATTTTGATCATTTTGAGAAAAGAAGGGGCATGCTAAGCCTTTTAAATGAATGAAATCATGCCTGTCAGCGTGAGTACTGAGAAGGATCCTGGTCTAATCCAGACTGGTTTCGCACTATCTTTAGAGCGAGCGATTTGTCACTTTCTTAAAAACTTTTAAAAACAAAATGTTTTGCGCAGTCCTGTGAAGACCTGTGTGGAACTGCTCTTGAGACTGCGCAGCCTAGGATCGCTCTCAGCCTCAAGATTCAATCTATCTGTTTCGAACCTAGAATCCGTTCAAAATGTTCAACAGTCAACCGCCATGAAAAGCCTGTGCGGCCCAACTTGAAGTAACCCTCGGGCAAGGGGCACTAAACTCAGATTAAGAAGATCAGATCTCACCGGAAGAGGCTCGTGAAGCGACCGTGATGGATCCTTCTGCAAATCAGTACAACAGCCATTCTCCTGGACTCAGATGACTTCAGAATCTCAAAACCATTTGGCATGGACTATGCTACACTTTTACCCTTTGAGAGGCTCGCTGGGCTGAAAACCCGGAAGGGCGACGCAGGCAAAAGTTAGAGCAAGGCAAAATAACAAAAAGAAAAAAGAGAGAAAAAATGCAAAAAGAAAGAAAAGAAAAGAATGAAAAAATGCAAAAAAAAAAAAGAAAATCAAAGAAAAGAAAAAAAAATGAAAAAAAAGAAATGAAAAATTTTGAAAAAAAGAAAGAAGAAAAAGAAGCTCGCAAGATCGAAAACCCGCATCGGGCACCTTGGCAAAAGTCAGAGCCTAAAAAGGAGAGGTTAAATACCCGAGTGTACCTTAACCCCACCACGAACTACGTAAGGCTTAATTCCCATGTTTGGGATACGTAGGCAACTTCATCTTGAAGTCCAGCCCCCGACGCTTTCATAGCGCCTCAGTCCATGTAATGGTTTTGATCATCCTTGCTTCCTCTGCATCCGACAATCCGGTTGTAACAACCGTGAACTACGTAGGCTTGATTCCCATGTTTGGGATACGTAGGCAACTTCATCCTGAAGTCCAGCCACCATTGCTCTTACAGTGACTGTGTCCATATATTGGTTCAGACCGTCGTCTTCGGAGTTCAGTCGTCATTGATAAAAGTAGTTTACAGCATGCTGCGCCACCATCCAGACAAGGGGCAACTTTCCATTGCCGCAAGTTACCGTCCAAACCAGGGGCAACTTTCCGTTGCCATGCCCCCCCTTTAAGCAAAGGGCAATTTTCCATTGCCTCCAATCCGAGGTTGCGCATCTCGAGGGTAAGTTCCATGCTCGTTGAGCATTGACTGTTTGCAAAAAAATAGTTTTTGAAAATTTTTACTGAAGTTGACTATTTTCTCGAAAACTATTTCATTTTCCAAAACTGGACCATCTTCTTGGAACCCAAAAAGGAAAATTTTCAATGCTCACAGCCTGACTTGCATGATTTTCAAATCAAAAATCGGACAAGTATGTTAATCCGACTCGCATTTTGGTCAAAACTATTTTAGAAAACAAAAAATGGTCAAAGTGACGAACTAGGGGCGAAATTGAGTTAGGTGTTCTGTCTTTTCCCCCGCCGTCAACATACTTGCCAGAAGGGCACCCTATTTGCCGGAAGAAGCTTTCCCTATCCGGAACCCTGACTAGAAGTCACCAGAAGAAATAGCCGCGAGCTAACAGTGTTGGGCGTGAACCCGCAACTTCCTATTCATCCATCAATCATCCTAGGGGAGGGAAAAAAAATGAGAGATTAAAGAATAGAGAGGTGTAAGTCGAGAGAAAAGTGAGTAAAAGGGTTTTGAGAGAAAAACCGAGCCTGAGGGCCGAGTGATGCGAGAATCACAAATCAGAAAGGGTGGGAATAACTCCCGGAAGAACTGGCTCCTCGAGATCTGAGGTCTTTTGTTTTTGCAAACACGTCCGTGTGTCGTGTCTTTTGTCTTCTTTAGCCCAACTTTTACTTTGGGTCTTTTCCGAGCGTGTCTCGTTGTGTTTAGGTCGTGTGCCTTTTGTTTAAGTCTTTTTCCGTTGTGTGTAGTTGTAGGCTCGATACCCCGGTTAAAAAAAAAAAAACCTTTTGCAATTTCAAAAAAAAAAAACCGTTTATGCTCAGAGTGCTGTGCCGTTCACTACATTTAGGAGAAGCGAAAGAAGAGAGGGAAAATTTGGGGCATCTGAGTGTGCTTCAACTTCAGCCGGTTTCACCTTTATAGTCCGACTTGTCAGATTGGGCTGTTTGTTTAGGATTTGCCGTGTGCAGAATGAATCAAGTGGTATGTTATGGGCTGTCTACAGATCAATCCCCAATGGAGTATGGGCTGTGTGTTCAAAATGAAACAGTGGTTTGCTTGGGTTGTTTTACTATTAACTGGTCAGTTATCTGATTATTACAGTGCAAGTGTTCAATTTTCAGACGGCAGATCAATATCATTTACATTTAAGGTGTAATATGATGCAATGCAGTATGAAATGTACAGATACAACACCTTTTTAGACAAAAACGAGTTTGTTTCATTTCATATAATCTCTTTTTCAAGTACATAGTTTTGAAGAAAACAAAAAACCTGCCTGCGGCAGTACAAGGTACTCTAGCTACCAACAAAAAGAAGAAAGAAGAGAAAAAAGTACAAAAGAAGAAAAACAACAAAATCTGGGTCAGCATCAGTGGTCTCAGGCCTGAAGGTTTGTCCTCGCCCTCTTCCTGGACGAAGGTCCAGGAGCGTCATCAGCATCGTCATCAGAGCCCGAGTCAGTATCGCCTCCGGTCTCCTCCTCAGATGACCCCGCCTCTGCCTCTGCCTCTGCCTCGGACTCGGACTCGAACTCATCATCAGGAATGGGAGCCCGAGAGCTACTCCCGACAGGAACACGCCCTGCCCTGGTACGAGGATGTATAGTATCTCCTCGCCCTCCTCGAGCAGGAATAGAGGGCCCAGCTGGAGCACCACCCACCGGAGGGATCTGTAAAGGAGGCTGAAAAGCATAAAAGGCAAATACATCAGAATACTGTGAGTAGTGAATCAGTACAGAATACAGTGTATGAGTACAGTCTGTGAATACTGTGAGCAGTGAATCAGTGCAGAATACAGTGTATGAGTACAGTCTGTGAATACTGTGAGCAGTGAATCAGTGCAGAATACAGTGTATGAGTATAGTCTGTGAATACTGTGAGCAGTAAATCAGTACAGAGTAATAGTACAGTGTATGTATGCTGTGAGGAATGAATCAGCGCGAAATGCGGTGTATGAGTACAGTGTATTAAGTGTTGTATCGTGCATCAGATTAAGACAGTGGTTAGAAGTACATACCGGAATGCTATAAAGGGCCAGGAGGTCAAAGGTCCGCTGTAGCATCCCCATCATGGAGGCATTCATCTCCAATGACTGTTGGGTGTACTCGGAGGAAGCCTGCAAAAATATCAGATACATCAATATTCTGCGGAATATCAAATAAACTGAAATGAAACGACTATACAAGAATGCAGTAATACATACCGGAGGTAGGTCGGGGACACCGACCAACTCGTGATCAGCCAGGGGAGGAGCAAAGGGGACCTGGTAGGTCGCCCCACCCTGCCCTCTGACAGTCAGTGAAGTGGGCAGAGCAGGCCAGCCGGTCCCCCGCCCTCTCCGAACTCCGCCTCTACCACGGACTCGAGCTCTCCTCGACGCTCCCGCTCCGACTGCCGGCGCCGCTGGCCTCGCCCCCTCAGCTCGCCGACCACTGCTCAAGGGTCGCATAATGTAGGTCCGGACGTACTCGGCGTAGTCGCCGTCGCCTCTATGACGCTCCGCGCCCCAGCCAACGGTATACTCTCTCAGGTGCGCGAGGGAAAACCTCTCTGTATGCCTCATGTGTGCAGGAGGCGGACCCGGAACTATTTGCTCCGGTAAACCCAGGGTCTGACGTAAGAAACGCTCCCCTAGGTACCAAGCCCGACAGACCGGGCCCTCCAACAGAATCCGAAGGCGGGCAGTCTCCTCTGCGCCCTCGTAATGATCCCTCACCACGGCCGACAATGGAGCCCAAGGCTGCCAGGTGATCTGCGGGTACAAATGCAATTTGTCATCTATCTGTTATCAAAAATACAGTGCTATGCGAAGCTAAAACAAGCTCTAAAGTTGAACATACCTCCACGGCAGTGATGGTGTCGAAGTAGTGGCGGAAGAAGATGAAAGACTCTTGGGGTCTCCGCACACACCGCACATCAAAGCGATAAGAAAAGGGGACGTCAAGCAGGATCTCCACATCGGGTACTGGGGCAAGTCTGGGAAAGTAGGCGTAGACCCACAACTGCAGAACAGATATCAGTATGACTGTCAAATAAAACAGAATACAGAATAAAGCAGAAACGGCAGAGCCGTGTGTTGTGCAGTGTATTGTGCAAGGTGTACAGTGAGTGCAGTGTATAATCGGCGTAAAGCAGAGTATATGTGTGTGTCGCGTGTGCAGTATATAGTCAGTGAGGGATAGACCGTGCAATGTACAGAATACAAAAAATGTAAAGCAGAAAACAAAAATGTAAAAAGGGGAAGAAGATGTACCTCCCAAGCTCGCCAGTATCCGCCAAGGAGCTGTCCGCTAAGGCGGGAAGAAGAGCTCATGTAACCATACAAAGTGGCCAAGCCTGCGCCACCCCAGTCATAGTGGCGGATCCGCCTGACATCCACCAGTGCGCTCAACAGGCATAGGGGCACGGTGTTCGCCCGGTCGGCGAAGAGGGTCGTCCCGAGCAAAAACATGATGAAGCCCCGCGCGTACTGATCTACCTGCTCCGGGGTCATCTGTGCCTCCTCCGCCAAGGCTGGCTCAGTCCTGAAGTGGCTCTCGAACCACGAGTACCTCACAAAACCTGCTCGAGCGAGGGGTGGCCGGGTGCCGAGCAGGTACAACTGGGCAGCGTCCCACTCATCCATATCCGTGTCGAAGGGAATCGGATCCCCCCTACCCCGATGCCGATAAGCATCGAGAAGTCATAAGGGGTCATCGTCATGTCCCCTGCGACGGAGAAGTGGAAGGAGTTGGTGGTATCCCACCACCTCTCCACTAAAGCAGCAAGCAACGGCCTGCAGGTGGTAAGCTGGGAAAGCCCCCTGCAAAAGATGCCAAAACCCGCCTCGTCAACGATCTGGAGAACCGCGTCTGGCAACTCCACGTACCAGTCTCGGGCGACGACGTTCCCATACCCGCGGATGGTATAGAAGTCCCCCTGTAATCAAAAACAACAATTGCGAAGCAATATTCAAGACACAATTTTGAGAAGCATACAGATATAGTGTGTGTGTGTGTGTGTGTGCGTTTTCAAATAAAGAGCTGGCATTGGATGTCAGTGTGCTAGCAGAGAACTACAACATATGATATGTCAATGTGTTGAACGGTTCAGTATAGATGTAACGTGTGTGCACGTTTTTCAGATTCAAACAGACATCGGGTGCCGGTGTGCTTACAGTGAACTACGACGTGTGATGTGTCAGCGTGTTTGAGTGGTTCAGTACAGATACGGCAGGTGTGCACGTTTTTCAGAAATCAAACAGATACCGGGTGCCGTTGTGTCCACAGTAAAGAACAGTATGTGTTGTGTCAATGTGTTTAAGCAATTCAGGGCTAGTGCAGTGTGTGTGCGCGTGTAAGTTTCAAGCAGTCATCGATTGCAAGTGTATTCACAGTCAACTACAGTATATCAGTGCATCAGTACATTCGAGCTAAGCAGTCAAAGAACAGAATCAACTATAGCAGTTTAAGTGTTCTACATTGCGAAAAATTGAAACCGGGGGAAGAAAGTTACCTCCGAGGCGCCGTGTGACAAATGGGACTCTGGCTCACGTAGCAGTAGCTCGCGTGCCACGCCCCTCTCGAAGCTCCGAAACTGGCGTAGCCCATCGGGGAGCATCACGTGAACCGCTGGCCTGTAAGTCTCCGGATCGAATGGCCGGATGCGAAGTGGCAAGGGCTCGACCTCGGGATCCACCTCGAGCTCTGGAGGGGGCCCGCCCTGTGGAAGATCGTCCGCCATCTCGAAGAGAATGTAAAATGGCCGGAAGAGGGAAAAATTGGCGAGAATGTGAAAAGTCAACAAAAAAAGTCAACCCCGAGAGGGTTGGAAATGGCCGGGAAAGCCGAAGTGCGGAAAAGGCACAGATATCGAGAAAAACTCGAGGGAAACAAACCTCGAAAGGCGGAGATCGAAAAAAAACACACCGAAATGAAATTTCAATCGGTTCAAAACATTCGAAACGCAAAGGCGAACACGAATCGAACGACGAAATCAAGGCTAGAACGCAAGAAAATGAGAGGATCAAAGGACGAAAATACTCTAGAGAGAGGGAGGAAGGATTTTCGAGCAAGGAGGAAGTGAGAAAATAGGGTTAGAAACCCTATTTTAAAAGACCCACAGCCGAAATGTCAAAACTGCCCCGAACAGGAACACTTTGCCGGTCGGCCACACTCTTTGCTGGTCGGCAATATATTGTGCCGATGAAACTGTTTGATAGCCGATGGACGGCCGGTGATGCATTATGATGGCCGGTGGACAGCCGGTGGTCTCCCACAAGTGGTTTTTGAGCCTCCTACACCTTTCCTTGGGTTATATGAGTGGTCCAGAGCCTTCATTGCTTAAAACAGTGCAAAACAGTGCCTCTCCGACGCTCAACCGGCCTCCATTTTGACCTCGGATCGTGTCCTCTGTGTGTAGCACTCAAATTCGTGCAAGGTGTATCCTTTCTGTATCCTTTTGGCTTTTACAAAGTTCGAAAGTTGCCCCATGTGCATCGCATTTCAAACGCACTGTTTTGTGCATTGCATTTCAATCGCATTGTCTTGTTTGCGCCGGTCTGGCGAGACCTTAAACACACACGGTCTAGGAGACCTAAAATCCTTGGGAGGTGCAAGACCTTCACTCGCGTTATCTAAACGCACCGCGCTGTTGTGCACATCTCATTGCATTTGGCATGTTTTCCATCGCGCGATCTTACGCATCGCACTGTCTTGTGCACCGCATCTCAAATTCATGCATTGCCCCAAGATGGGTTCGGCGGGACCGAAAACACGCCACGGTCCGGCGGGACCAAAAACACGTGCGGTCTGGCGAGACCATAAACTCGCTCGGTCGCATTGTCATGTGTCTCAATAGCCGCGCGTTATCGCGCATCTCGAGATCATATATCTTCATGCATTCTCAATTCATTTGCATTGTCATGCATCTAAAGCCGCGCGTCACCGCGCATCGAATTTTCATGCATTGTCATGCATTTCGAGGACTTGCGTTGTCACGCACTTCAACATGCACATCATGCATCATTTGCATTTCAAACAAAAAACATGCATTGTCATGCATACACTTTGCATCCCGGTCTAGGAGACCTTAAATCCTCTAAAGGTGCAATTCCTTTGGTGTTTGTCGTGCCCGAACGACTTTCGGTGGTCTGGTAAAGCCACCTGCCTGTGTTTGCGATGAGTTCCTCGAAGACCAACTGGGACGGTGGAAACTAGAGTTCGAACGGCTTATGCCTAGAACGCAAAGGTTCGGGAGTTCCGAGACTAAAGTCTGGTTTAAATACCCAGGGGTGTATCCTCGGCTTGAAATCTGTATGGAAGCCCCATAGGTTGAGGTAGCATGTCTGCGCCTCAGTTCTGGATACTGAACCAACCTAGTATATCGCCCTGTTGGTAAGATAGGGAAAGCTGCAATCATAGCCATTGCATCATAGTGCATTGTCATGCATCTATTGTAAATAATGCATTGTCATGCATACATGGTAAATATTGCATTGTAGAAAATAAACATGCATTGTCATGCATTTCCATTGTAGTTTGCATGCATTCCTTGCATCACCTTCCATCTATGGCTTGCGCCTTTCCATGTTGAGCTTGGTCTGGTATGTGCCCATACTTCTCGTGTCAAAGCATAGTTCAGTGGACCGTTCTATGTTAGCCGCGGCTTGTTTGTGTACATGCCTTTCCTAGGCAAGATTTGGTTTGGCCCGCGTGCCATATCCATTGTATCAATTTCCATTGCATTGTAGTTTGCATGCATTCACTGCATCACCCTCCATCTATGGCTTGCGCCCTTCCAGGTTGAGCTTGGTCTGGTATGTGCCCTTACTTTTCACGTTAAAACACAGTTCTGCATGTGTACACGCCTATTCCACGCTGGTATGTTGGTTTGAGGATTGCGGCACCTTTTCTGTGTTAGACATGGCTTGTTTGTGTACATGCCTTTCCTAGGCAAGATTTGGTTTGGCCCGCGTGCCATATCCATTGTATCCATTTCCATTGCATTGTAGTTTGCATGCATTCACTGCATCACCCTCCATCTATGGCTTGCGCCCTTCCAGGTTGAGCTTGGTCTGGTATGTGCCCTTACTTTTCACGTTAAAACACAGTTCTGCATGTGTACGCGCCTATTCCACGCTGGTATGTTGGTTTGAGGGTTGCAGCACCTTTTCTGTGTTAGACATGGCTTGTTTGTGTACATGCCTTTCCTAGGCAAGATTTGGTTTGGCCCGCGTGCCATATCCATTGTATCCATTTCCATTGCATTGTAGTTTGCATGCATTCCTTGCATCACCTTCCATCTATGGCTTGCGCCTTTCCATGTTGAGCTTGGTCTGGTATGTGCCCATACTTCTCGTGTCAAAGCATAGTTCAGTGGACCGTTCTATGTTAGCCGCGGCTTATTTGTGTACATGCCTTTCCTAGGCAAGATTTGGTTTGGCCCGCGTGCCATATCCATTGTATCCATTTCCATTGCATTGTAGTTTGCATGCATTCACTGCATCACCCTCCATCTATGGCTTGTGCCCTTCCAGGTTGAGCTTGGTCTGGTATGTGCCCTTACTTTTCACGTTAAAACACAGTTCTGCATGTGTACGCGCCTATTCCACGCTGGTATGTTGGTTTGAGGGTTGCGGCACCTTTTCTGTGTTAGACATGGCTTGTTTGTGTACATGCCTTTCCTAGGCAAGATTTGGTTTGGCCCGCGTGCCATATCCATTGTATCCATTTCCGTTACATTTTAGATTGCATGCATCCATTGCATCACCTTCCATCTATGGCTTGCGCCTTTCCATGTTGAGCTTGGTCTGGTATGTGCCTATACTTTTCACGTCAAAACATAGTTCAGTGGACCGTTCTATGTTAGCCGCGGCTTGTATGTGTACATGTCTTTCCTAGGCAAGATTTTGGTTTGGTTGTATGCCATATCCATTGTAGATATTACATTGTAGTGTAATTTTGCATCCAGCATTAGGATCATCATTCTTTCTCCAGCGGGTCGTTACCCCACTTATGTCATTCCACCCAATACTCGTTCTTGTGTCCGTCTACATTATTCATAGTTCAGTGGACCGTTCTATGGTAGACGGACTTGTCACCTCCATCAATCTATTTGACATTTGTGTGGTTTTGAACCGCTCATGATTGGATCATGATTCAATTGCTGTGCATGTAGTTCGCATTGTTTCAATTGCATTGCATTTTCATTTGCATTGTTTATACATTGTTTTGTATATATTGCATATCATTTTGCATTCATTTTTGCATTGTCATGCATGTTGCTGATAACATCGTACCTGTTAAGTTGTTTTCTTTGCAGGCACGATATTGTATGTACGGTTCATTTGCAGCTGGTAGAACCAGACGAACCGGACAGGTATTGCATCCTCCGCGTGAGACGTATCGAGAATCGCATAATTCTCTTACATCCTTTCTGCATTGTAGTGTAGTTTGGTGTATGCTAGCTTAAAACTGTTGCATGTGTGCTTAGTTACAGCTTTCTTTGCATGATCATAAGTTATGCTCGGCTTTGTGCATTGTCTTGCATTTTGCCCCTGCCTTCGGGCGCATATCTTTATCTGTAGCTTGTATGCTTTGTCTAAGTCTTCGGCCTTGTCAAAAATGGGTCGTCTCTGGGCTTTGACATTCACTCTCGTCATTGTTATGACTATCGAGTTCTGTCAAAGAGGGGCAACTGTAGACACCCCATTTTTGACCGTCCTCAAGACTTGGATGTCACCCTTTGAACACTCGGTGATCATCCATGTTTGTGTTCGTTTGGAGTTCCCGGAGGTCTCGGCTACGTGCCTTGCCTCAGGATCTCCGAACTCGTTTGTTTAGTGTCTGGTTTTGCACCAAACACTTGTGTTTTTCCTTGGAGGGGCAGGGAATGCCTTGTGAGGCATCCCTACACATCACCGGCCGTGGCTAGAGGCCACCGGCTGGTGTTTTGTTGCCATCGGCAATGTATATTGCCGGTCGGCACTTTTTGTTGCCGGTCGGTAGTCCATTTTGTCAAAATGGCAATTTTGGGCAGCCGACTACTGTTCATCTGCTTTTGCAGATATTTTAAGACAGCTGTCTTGCATTTTGTTCCCCTCCATACACGTGTATGGAGGGATGGCTTCCTTGTTAGCTTAACTTGTAAGCTTTACAAGATTAGCTCCTCTATAAGAGGAGCCCTCCTCTCTTGGCTTTAGGGTTAGAGATTTAGGGTTAGAAAAAGTTTTGAGAGAAGCTTTGGTTTTAGGTTTAGGGTTTTGTATCTATCCTATATCTATATCTCTCATTCTCTTATATTTGTGTGTGTTTAGGCTCACTATTGCACACAAACACATAGTGTTACACCTTTTCTTAGTTCTTGAAGGGCCAGAGGTCTGATATTGGAGCTTTGGAGCTGGTTTGAGCTCAAGGAAGGGGCTGGTCCATCATTTGTGAAGAGGTGCTTCAAGGGTAACAATCTTACCCCTTTTTTCCCCATTCTTGCATAGCTTGTTAGCCTATCTTAAAACTGTTTTTGAGCTTAGTGTATAACACAAAAAAGTTCTATTTTTAAGGCCTCTAAATAGTTTGTTAAGAGTGCTTCAAGCTTTGAGGAAGTTTGACCCCTCTAAAGGCTTGTTTGGCCCTTGTTTTGTGCCATTTTGAGTGAGCTCTGGGACTTTGGTGTTTGGGCCTCCTCACCACTGAAATCTTAAGGGATTTCAATGGTAAGGATGGTGCCTTGAAGTCCCAAGAAGGGGAGGGCCACCCCCTCTCCTTATTGTCCTTGAAAAGGGCCATTTTTGCCTCTTTAATGAGCACCTAGCTAAGCCTCATGTGGACCATGCCTTGGCTATTATTTATGCTTATTTTGCCATGAAATAGCATTGTTGTGTGTTGGTTTTGGTACACCATGTTAGTTTAACATACATGCCATGTAATGCCTTGTTGTTGCCTTAATATGCCTTAGGTTGTAAACCATTGTTCTAGCATGTTTTAGGCTTGGCTTTGTGAAGCTTTTGTGCTTATTGTGTCATGATTGAGGTCTGTCCTTAGTTGTTTGGGTCGACTTTGGCATGCTTAGTATAGCCCCTTTGCATTTTTGGCTTGTTAGCCTTAAGTGTGTGAGTGTGTAGCATGCATTACTTGCTTTATTTCAGTGGTTTGGCACCATTTATAGCATCATTTCAGTCCCTTTAGCATGCTTGTATGCTTGCATTTCTACAGGAATTTATTGCCAATCGACCGCACCTAGTGCCGACCGGCAATTAATAGATGGCCGATGGCTTCATCAACAGCCGATGACCACATCCCACTGCCGGTGGAGATTCTACTCAGCCGGTGGTGTCTGCCAATGTTCAGGGAAGCAATTCAGAGACTTTGGAAGTCTTCAGAGAGGCAGAGCAGGGAAAACAGAGGCAGTCTATGCATGGCAGTGCGCTTCCGAGTGGAACCCGAGCATGCATTACATTGGACCCGCTTCCCGAGGCCTTTTACTGCTTTCCTTAGCTTAGTTAATTTGTTAATTAATTAAGTGGTCTGTAATAATTAATTAGCTTGTAGGTTGATTAATTTGTATATTCTTTTGGTCCCTCCGAGCGAGGGCGAATTTGTAATAAGTGTGGGTGCGTGTGTGTGCATGTCTTCCAATCCCCATTTCTTTCTTCCCTTTTATTTACCTGCTTATGATGGTAGATTAGGACATGTTAAATTAGCATACCTTATGCTATGCATGCGTGCATCCATACATTTGTCTTGCATGCACCGGGCTCGGCGCATCACGCTAACTGCATTTGTACTTTAATTCCAAATTGAATACGTGCATCAATTGACTACATTTCACATGCCATGTTTAGGTTAGCCGAGCCTACTCTAAATTGCATCCTGTATGTGTTGCACTAGTCAAATTGACATGAACTAGGACCATGCATGTCTGCTAACCAGTTTACTGTTTTGGCACGGAGTACAATGTAAGTACCTTTATGCTTTAGCATATCGCATGCGTGTGAATGTTAACATGATAGCATGCTTACCATGTAGCCAGATGCTTATGTGTTATAAACTGCCTGAATGCTTGTGGGTGAAGGTTGGATTGTTTGAGTTGGAATAGCTCATTGAAATCCGTGTTTTAGCCTACTTGCGAGTAGCAAATTCCAAAAAACATTTTCAAAACAAACGGATATGCAATGCTTATTTCCAAATTAGACGATCTAGTCTATATTTGTTTGCTGTGTGCATAACATAGTAATTCTAGGCTAATAACCGGAATAAGAACACATAACGTTTTCAAAATCGGATATCACGGTTAGTAGAGGCCGGTCTTCGGACCGGGCAAGAGGGGGTGCTCATAGCTGACCTTCCCCAATCGTACCCAAGTTCCCGAGCCGAGGCAACTTTGGTGATGACGGACACGTGGCCTTTGGCACCGAGTCAGGGTTTCCTAAATTTCCCAAAATAAAATATTTAGGTGGCGACTCTGTATCTGGCAAAGCAATCCATGTTTGGCACTTCTTTTCAAAAATCTGTTTTCTCAAAACGATTTGTCGGATTTGGACTCTTTGGTTCATGATTAAGAACCGTGACACAATTTGAGCCCGAACTGTAGTAAGCCCAAAGCGAACGAGATGGGAGTCATCCTCCCGGGGCGTTCGGGGACGTCTACACTGATATGTCTGCCTGAATGCCTGTCGGTGAGGGTTGGGTTATTTGGATTGGAACAAATCATTGACTGTGAGTCTTAAGCCCACTAGATAGTGGCAAAACCATCTTTTCTAAGCCCACCCGAGGGTGGCAAAATCCGCATTTTAAGTCTACTTGCGAGTAGCAAACCATTTTCAAAAATAAACATGAAATGTTTTTTGTTCCAATTCAGGCGACCCAGTCTATACTTGTATGTTGTGCGCATCACATAGTAAATCTAGGCTAATAACCGGAATAAGAACGCATAATGTTTTCAAAACTAGATATCATGGTTAGTAGAGGCCGATCTTTGATCGGGCAAGCGGGGGCGCTCACGAAGTGACCTTCCCCAATCGTACCCAAGTTCCCGAGCCGAGGCAACTTTGGTGATGACGGACACGTGGCCTTAGGCACGAGTCAGGGTTTCATAAATTTCCCAAAATAAAATATTTAGGTGGCGACTCTGTATCTGGCAAAGCAGTCCATGTTTGGCACTTCTTTCAAAAATCTATTTTCTCAAAACGATTTGCCGGATTTGGACTCTTTGGTTCAGATTGAGAACCGTGACAATTAGAGTCCTGAACTGTAGTGAGCCCAAAACGAACGGAACGGGGGACTCATTCCCTCCCGGGGCGTTCGGGGACGTCTACAATAACCAATGGAGGGAAAACCGGGATCGCTATAGATATTGTGTTTGGTTTTAAATAAAGTTCATCAGTGTTCATTTATTAACCAATTTACCATACTTCTATTCATTGGGCTTTAGCTTATCCCTCTCCCCTATATGTATGTAGGTGATGGCGAGGATCTTGTTATGGATGAGAGATCAAGCTATAAGTCTTTTTCTTTTATTTTTCTACCTTTAGGAGTCCGAGCTTCCAGACGAAGACCTTGTCTTCAAGTTTTGGCTTTTGTCGACTGTATATTTGTAGATATTGTACTTTGTTTTTGGATGTTGAACTTCTAAATGTCAGATATAAATAAATAAAGTTGATTGCTTGTATTATCTAATTTGTGCACAAGCTCTGGATGGACTCTTAGTAATTAATGGACAATTATGTAATTCCGCATAAGCCCTAAAGTTTTTTCCAACCTTATTTTGTCTTGTTAGGCCTTTGGTAGTTTGACACTACTGGCCAGTCATGTCCACTATCCTATTTTGGGGTGGGATGGGGTCATGACAGAGTGGTATCAGAGCATGAGTTTGCACATACACATATCGTCCCCCAGAGCATTGGGTTTCCCTACAAGAACTTTAAGAATTCATTCATGATTAGTGTGTATGACAAGGTGCGCATCTTATGTGTTAATTATTAAATCATTATATGCATACATCATATTACTTAACATATGTTTTGCATGCATAGCATCATGGTGAGAGAAAGAGTTGAGTCTTCTACCAGCCTCTTGGATCGATTAGGGAGAATGTTAGAAGGGGTGGCAAAAGTAGTAGTGGCCTTGAGATAACATAGGAATCAAGAATAACCACAATGAGAACAACAACCACCACTACAACCACAACCGCAACCAAAACAACAACAACAACAACAATGGCACTGAACAAAGAATACAAGAAAATGAAATGAACTCAGTTTAAGGAAGAAATTGACCCATTGAAGGTTGAAGCATGGGTGTTAGAGGCGGAGAAGTTCTTTGAGGTATTTCCTTGTACAAAAACTCAAAAAGTTGCCCTTGCTACTTTTACCCTAGCATAGAAAGCACGAAGATGGTGGATGTTAGTGAAAGGCCAGTATGAGGGCATTACTTGGAACCGCTTTTTGGAAATTTTCTACAACAAGTGCTTTTCACGATCAATCAGGCATAGAAAAGCAGCAGAGTTTCAAGCACTTAAATAAGGTGAGGGCACAATAGCGGAATATGATGCCAAGTTTACGAAACTGGCCAGGTTTGCCCCACACATGGTTAATACCAAGTACATCAAAGCAAGGAAATTTGAGGAAGGACTTTGAGGACCACTCCGAGATAAAGTGAACCTTTTTGAATTTCAACTTATACGAAAGTTTTGGATAAGGTGCTCATGGCCGAGGCGAATGCAAATGATGAACAAAAATCCAAGGAATGCTTCAGCAAAAGACTAGGGTATGATACAAGGAAAGGGCCAACAACTTTATCCATCAAGAAGCCAAGTATAAGAACTACCAGTGGTACTAGTCAGGGGAGCAAAGTCATGCCAGTATGTCCAGATTGTGGAAAAAATCATTATAGGATCTGCCGCTGAAGCAATGGAGCTTGTTTCGGATGTGGGCAAATGGGACACCAGATAAGAGATTGTCCAAAAATTCGGCAAAGCTCTTCAAAAGGTGCAAGTAGCTCATCGGGATCGATTCAGAGACCAATTGCAAAGCCTAGTACTGTAGGAAAAGAACTGGTGAGACAAGAAAGAATGTTTTCCCTAGTTCCAGGAGATACTTAAAGCGTGGAGCCAGTTATGTCAGGTATACTTTCCATCTATACTCATGATGCATATATTTTAATAGATTTGAGTTCCACATATTCATTTGTGTCTAGCCAATTTGTGGATAAGTTGAACAAATTGCCAGAACCCTTGCATTATTTAATGTTAGTATCTATACCTTTCGACGAGCCTATGTTATGTGCATTTATTTATCGGGATTGTGAAATATTAGTTAGGAATGTTAGTTTAACTGTTGATTTGCTACCTATAGAAATAAGTCATTTTGATGCTCTTTTGGGAATGGATTGGTTGTCATTTAATTGTGCCACAATAAATTGTGTATCAAAGTCCATCTCATTTCAACCACCGAATCAAGAAGGGTTCTCTTTTCAAGGTTGAGGTGTAGTGCCACCACTGTATCTTCTTTCGTCTGTGAAAGCCTATAAATTACTTAAGAAGGGGTGTCAGGGATATTTGTATAGTATTTTGACTATATAGAAATCTGATAGTAGTTTGAATAACATACCAATAGTGAGAGAATTTTTAGATGTGTTTCCTAATGAATTACCAAGCAAGATTGATAGAGAAATCGAGTTTACAGTTGATGTTGTGCCGGGAACCCAACCAATTTCGAAGACTCCTTACAGAATGTCACCAATAGAGCTCAAGGAATTGAAAATTTAGTAGCAAGACTTATTAGATAAAGGTTTCATCTGACCTAGCACTTCGCCCTGGGGTTCACCAGTTTTATTTGTGAAAAAGAATAATGGAACTCTTCGTTTGTGTATTGATTACAAAGAGCTAAACAAGGTGACTATTAAAAACAAGTATCCACTACTGAGAATTGATGACTTGTTTGACAAACTTCAAGGGGCACAAGTTTTCTCCAAGATTGATCTTAGATCGAGGTATTATCAGCTCAAGGTTAAAGCAGAAGATGTTGGGAAGACAGCGTTCAAAACCAACCATTACGAGTTTTTAGTTATGCCATTTGGGGTCACTAATGCTCCAGCAGTATTTTATGGACCTAATGAATAGGATTTTCAATCCTTATCTGGATGAGTTTGTAGTAGTCTTCATCGATGATATTCTGGTTTCCTCTAAAAATGAGGGGGACAATGAACAGCATTTAAGATTGATCCTTCAAACTCTTAGAGATAAACAATTGTATGCAAAGTTGAAGAAGTGTGAATTCTGACTATCTAGTGTGACATTTTTTGGGGCATGTTATTGATAAAGAAGGTATTTCCGTCGATCCCCAGAAAATTGAAGCAATAGTAAATTGGCCAAGACCCACTAATGTTACAGAAGTTCGGAGTTTCCTCGGTTTGGCAGGTTATTACAAAAGGTTTGTCAAGGATTTCTCCAAAATAGTAGTGTCACTTACCTAGCTGACATAGAAAGTAACACCATTTGAGTGGACGGAAGATAGAGATTCTGCCTTTCAAGAACTAAAGACTAGGCTGATTACAGCACCAATTCTTATTCTACCATCGGGTACAGAGGGGTTTGTTATCTATAGCGACGCATCACACAAAGGATTGGGTGTGTTTTGATACAAAATAATAACGTCATTGTTATCCTTCTCGCCAACTAAAGCCGCATGAAAAGAACTATCCAACTCACTACTTGGAATTGGCAGCTGTTGTTTTCGGATTAAAGATTTGGTGTCACTATTTATATGGGGCTACATGCGAGGTGTTCAGAGACCATAAGAGCCTAAAGTACCTGTTTACCCAGAAGGAGCTCAATATGAAGTAGAGGAGATGGCTAAAATTGATGAAGGACTATGACCTCCATATATAATATCATCTTGGTAAGGCAAATACAGTGGCAGATACCCTTAGCCGAAAGTCGATGAAGAATTTGGCATGCCTACTCACCCAACAAGGGGATATACTTCAAGACCTTCAGAAGATGGAGATAGAGTTAGTCCTACATGAAGGTCAATGAACAACTTGGCATGCCTACTCAACCTCTCTCTATTCTGGAATGGAAATAGGAGCACATTACAATGGATTTTGTAGTTGGTTCGCCTCGTACGCCAAGAGGTATGGATTCAATTTGAGTCATCGTTGATAGACCAACCAATTTTGCACATTTCTTACCCATAAAGTCTTTCTACAACGCGGACAAGTTAGCTACCTTGTATATAGATGGCATTATTCGACTTCATGGTGTGCCTGTTTCTATTGTATCGGATAGAGACTCCAAGTTTGTGTCAAGGTTTCGGCTAAGTTTGCAAAAAGCGTTGGAAACAGAATTGAAATTTAGTATTGCCTTCCCTCCGTAAACTGACAGTCAATCAAAAAGGACAATATAAACTTTGGAAGACATGCTTCGTTTGTGTGCATTGGATTTCAAGGGAAGTTAGGAAACTCATTTATAAGCCTTTATATGCATATTTTATGGTCAATTAAAGATTAAATATAATTAGAAACCAATTAAAGTCATGTTTAGTTAGAAAAGAAAAATTGAGAAAAGATGGTTAGCCGTTTTGTTTATGTTTCATCAATGTTTGCATTTGAATTATGTAGGTTAAAGCCATAAGGAAGCTAAGTCAAGCACGAGCCATTTGTGAGTAATATTATTGTAACATTATGTTCAAATTGTTTTAGAAAGCTTGGTACTATGCAATGGATTATGAATTCCTTTTTGTACTTGAAAGAATGAATGTCCTCTATTTTACATAAAGTTGTCAATGGCATCCTAAATTAGTCCTAAGTCATGGGGGACGGAAACATGGTCCATGACCTATTTGAGATCTCTTAGCCACCGGAGGATGTGGCGTTGTTTAACCGGTACCTGGGCCGGTTATTCTATTAAGTAGTTCTAATGGATATACCATATATCACGCTTACTTATGAAATGTATAGATGTAATGTGAATTGAATCTTCATTATAAGTTTGGAATTCATTCATTACCAACTTACCATAATATTATTCACTGGGCCTGGCTCATTCTTTAATATATATATATAGGTGTTCAAGAGAAGGAACACCAATAGTGAGCATGGACTTGTTATGGAGTTTTCTTTGTTTATCTTTTCTTCTTTTGTTTCCTTTTATCCTTTTGGGAGAAGTTTTGAGGGGCGAGTTGTATGTATAAGCGAGTTTTGTACTTATGGATGTTATGTTAAACTTTCTTTTTGTATATGTAAATGATGTATATTATACAAGATATAGCCAATAAAGTCGTGTGTTTCTCATGGTACTTATGCACCGCTCTATGAACTTAAGAAGTAATTAATGAATTCCGCTATATAGCCCTATATATATATATTAGTCTTCATGGTTTTCTTAAGGCAGGCTTTTGGTAATCCGGGAATACTGGCCAATCACTGCTTCAACCTATAGGGGCAGGTTGGGGTCATGACAATACGTAAATAAGGTGTCTTTTTATTTGTGAAATATATTTACATAAATAGATAAGCTTTTTATAAAATCCCACTTGCCATTTCGTAGAAACCTCCTTTGTTTACTCTTTATCATTTCAAAATTCAGTCACATGGTTCCCTTAAAACTCGTTTCCTAAAATAAGGTTCAAACCGACTAAACATTATTATTTTTAATTCACCTTTCACACTCTTCAACCCACAAAACCCTAAACACTTACGCGCTTCAACACATTCTACATATTACACACTTTAACTTTTACATCTAATAATTTTTACAATCACATAACGGAATTACCACAAGATTCTCAATGAGTAACATACCAATAACCGGCTTCACCAAGCCATACTAACACAGTTTACCAGACGTTACTCCAAAAGAAAAGCTAGAACCTATCCTAAGTGCCATGATTTGCTTGTCATAAGCCGAAAGGAATGTGGAACCTCTATATATCTCATCAAACCACATGCTTTTCCGGGCGCTACTCTGGAAGAAAAGCGGAACTTCTATCAAGCGCCACGTTTTACCAGTCACGAGCTAGAAGGAAACAGACCCTTATTCCAATATCACAATCCATCAATTCATCATATCATTCATTTCTTTAACACTCATTCATTATTTCCATTATACATTAACCCAACAACACATTCCATGATAAGAATAAAGGTTCATCATTAGAAACAATTACAATTTGTATCCCACAATATTTTTTACTTCTCAACACTAACACCTCCTATTCAATTTCACACCACATTCAAGATCATACCCATCTTCCTAGTTCATTAGTCCAATTTCTCATTACCAATTTATTACGACGTAAACTCATTTCACAATAATCATTCTCACAACATATTATAATCATCCCTTCTGTATTTAATTAGCCAAACATAAACTTAATTTCCAAGAATTTAGAGCAAATTGAAATAATTCATCATTTTAAAGAAAATAAAATCCACAACTAGGGTATTTTTTGGGGTGAGTAATCCACAACTAGGGTTAGACAAAATTTAGGGTTTTTTTTTTTTTTTACTTTAAAGCACAAAACCATGTTCTAGCTACCCAAAACTTCCTTAATCCACTTTAATCTTAATTTAACTCCCTTATTTTGAGCACCATCCCTTCTTTTTCATGCCTTTAAGAAAAATCTCCTCACCATGAAGTTTTTATGCAATACAAATATACCACCCATATATCTATAAGAAGATATTGAAGAGAAGCAAAGAAATCCCTACCTCTAGCAAAGAGAAAAGGTGGCCCGAAAATCCAACGTCGATGAAAGCACGATCCACTTCGATTAAAAGAAAGCCCTTTTTGTGCTCTACATTTTTGTATAAGGAATCAAATTGAGATTCTTACTCTAAGGAGATGAAATCTAAGGTTTAATGAACTTGGAGCTCAACAAATGGCGCAAAGAGAGAGAAGAGAGAAAAATCTGGAAAGAATGAAGAAAAAAAATGAATTTTTAAAGTGCTGATCCGAAACAGACCGCTCGATGTCACACCACACTACTCGAGCAATAAAACCTTCGCTCAAGCGTAGAACTCACACTCCCAGAACTTCAGACCAAGCAACGGCAGACCGCTCGACTGACCAATCCTATGCTTGAGCGAACATCAACATCTTCTAGAATCTCAGACCTGCAAAAATACTAGATGACTCACGAGACTACTCGAGTGATCAATCTGTCGCTCGAGCATGAGAAATAAATTTTTCTCGGAGAAATTTTTTTTCTCGAAGACAATGGTAGAATCTCAGACCTTTGTGCATGTTCATCATTTTAGTAGCCTCAAACCGGGCCTAGTTGCATTTTATGTATGTTGGTTGCATTTTAGGTCATATTTACTTTATGTATGTAAGACACGTAAGTGGGCATTCGGGTAAGTCCTCATAATTTTCTTTACATGTGATTGCTATTTGCATTGTTTTTCAATTATGCAAGTTAGATGCTCTTTATGTGCCAAATTGTATGTTTTGGATGTTTTATGAATATTGTTAATTTTAGATTGGGTTTATGACCATGGATTGATAAAATCCACTTCTTAATGAAAAAATCATTTTTTACAAAAATATGGTTGTATTCTCTTAATCTAAAATAAATGATGTTCATTTTTCTTCAAATCACGTAGTTTTAGGTTAGTTAAAGGTTTTAGGTCTACGATTACAAGACACTGTTACATGGTGATGAACTGAAGTTTAAAAAAACTCTCTCTCTAAAAAAAAACCTCCTTCTCAGGCGTTACCGTTGGCCAGCCGGCCACTGCCTTTGGCCATGGCGGTTGGCTGACCTAGCTTTCTCTCTTTGTGTTGTTGTTTTTTCTCCTTTTAATCTTGAGCCCCCATTTGTATTCCGTTTGCCTCCTTTCGGATCTAATCTCTAGATTTGTTTAAGGTGCTAGTTTTATCCTTTCGTTTTTGTTTAGGCTGCTTGTGTTCTCAGGTTGTGGGTGGTTCTAGATCTATCTTCACTTTGTGGGTTTTGGTGTTTTGGAAGCTTCGATGGGTGGTTTTGGTGGGTTCTTTTCTCGAATGAAGTGGTTCGGTGGTAGTGCTGTTTTGGCCATGGTTTTCAGTTTCGGCCATGGGTTTCGGTATAGGATGGTTGCGTTGACCAAGGGTGGGTTGATTCAGGATCTTCATTCGGGCACTTCGCTGCGAGAGGGAGTTTGAGGGGTGGAGGATCCAGAGTTGTTTAGGATCTTCATTCGAGCGCTCCGTGCGAGTGGGAGTTTGAGAGGTGATTTCCGTTCAATCCTATGGTGGTCGGTTAAGCATGAAGAGAAGAGTGAAGAAAGCAGTGGCTGTCGATGTTCAGAGGTGAAGCAAAGTAGTTTCGGTCTCGGGTGGTTCTCGATGGTGAAGCAAGAAGAGGCTGTTGAGGTTGCTAGGTGTCTGCAATGGAGGGTGTTGTTTGGGTCACGGAGTAGAGGTGAAGGAAGCAAGAAAAGGTGAGTGAATGGTGCAAGACGAGGCTGTTGATGTTTAGAGTTCGGTCACGGGTGGTCCTCGACGGCAATGGAGTCTGCGTGTCCGGCAAGTATGGAGGTTGAGTGTATCAAGTGTGTATCAGTGTATCAAGTGTGTATCAGGCGTGGGGCTCAAGAGTGCATCAAGTGTTTGAGTTAGGCGTGGGGTGTTCCAAGAGTGAGTAGCTGTGGTTTAGGTGGGGTGTTTCAGTGTGTAGCTGTGGTTTAGGTGGGGGCTCAAGTGTGTGGTTTATTTTATTTTTTAGTTGTATTTTAAAATTTAAAATCGTGAGGCTAAGGGGTTGGTCGTAAGAACACGAGTAGCAGTAGTAGGAGAGTGAGTATTTACTCTTCGAATCTCTCTCATTGCATTTTATTTCCTTATACCTGTAAATTTCATGTTTTTAATGGAATTTTTCTTTGCCGATCAAAAAAAAAAAAAAAAGGTTTTGGGTCTAATAATGAATTTATGTGAATGATTAACCACTAAAATCTTAAAATAGAAAGTGAGTAGAGGCCAATTTTTAAATTGGGCAAAAGGGGGTGCTTCCATGTAAATGGCCTTCCCCTTTTGTACCTACGCTCTCAAACCTGAAATTTTCTTGATTATGATAGACTAGGCCTTAACTTAGTTTTCATTGTTAAAAGTTTTTTTAATTCCCTTTTAGAAATTAAGTGGCGACTCTTTGTGTCAAAACGAGTTGATGTGGGAATAAAAAGGCATAATGCCTACAATTTGGTTCTCAAACACCAACGTAACACAAACACTCCAAGTTCTGAAAAAAGAGAAACAATAAGTCCGAAAGGCATGCTCAAGTCGGGTCCAAGACCCGAGATATCACACCCAAAAAAAGAAAGGCTGCTATACACAACAGATCTATTAGATGTCGACACCTCAAGGAGGAGTGTTGACACCCTAAAGCAGTGATGTTTAAGCATGTTTAAAACAGGTGGAATGTTGACACCAGAAGGCCCTGGTGTTGACACCTCCAAGCGTGTTGCACCTGGGTCACTCAGATCAAGCAGTGTTGACACTAGGAAGAGGTGGTGTCGACATCGAAAAGTAGAAACTACAAAAGGAAATAAAAGGAATGCAAGTGTCAACACCTTGATCAGAAATTCAAAGTTCTAAAGTACTTTTCTAACAAATCTGAGTGCAAATGAACATCTCCATCAAAGTCTAGATCGGATTTTCACTTAACTGACATAATGATATGCCAACCAAAGGATTTTCAAATAACAAAATAATGAAATTAAACACATCTCATTGACCTATAGAGTGATGTGTTACATGTTTCAACCCGAGCTGTTACAATAGTGTGGAAACGCGCCTAATACCCATAAAGGCATGACATCCACATCTGCGAATTATGATTATTGAACTAAAGCAGGATTGCTGCTACAAAGAACTGAAGTTGTGAAACTCAAACTGCAGCGAACAACACTGCGATGATGCCAGCTATGATGCTATGTGAACCGATTACATCCCAAAATATCCAACAAGTCAATCAACAAAACATAAAGGTCAGTCTCTTAACCAAACAGAACAAAACGATAAAGAGGCAACCAAAATAACTAGTTAAGTCAAACTCTAAGTGGGGTCGAAAGAGTTAATTCGAAGAGAGAGAGAGAGAGAGAGAGAGAGAGAGAGAGAGAGAGAACATAGGAGAACTCAAAAAGAGAGATACCAACACTGATGAAGAGAGAAGTTAAGAGAGCTACGAGGGTTGTAAGAGCAATCGCGAAGTGTTGAGATCCCTAGGAAGAATCGCGAAGTGTCACAATATGTGTCTAGGAGGGGTTGACGAAGGCTCTGATGCACCAGACGAGACGTTGCAACCAAAAAAAAAAAAAAAAAAGCAACTGCAAGAAGCTGCAATGTGGCTAGGGGAAGTCACGGATTGTGGCTGAGAGAAGGCACATGCTACAAAGTGGCCTCAGAGATAAGCTTTTGGATCACTAATAAATTAAATAAGCCTCAAATTAACAATTTCAGAAAACTCATAATCTTAAATGTACAAATATGTCTCCAAAAATAATTACACAATAGTGTCCAAAACATAATTTATACACTTGTCTCCAAAAATAATATATAGAAAGAGCCCCAAAATCTCTAATTCAAATAATCACTTTAAATGATCCAACTCCAATCGACGCTAAATTGCTTTA
Source organism: Camellia granthamiana (assembly GCA_036172215.1). NCBI lineage: Eukaryota > Viridiplantae > Streptophyta > Magnoliopsida > Ericales > Theaceae > Camellia > Camellia granthamiana. The sequence goes on along the minus strand of JAXFYN010000112.1, from coordinate 7,147 downwards.
TACTTGAAAAATAAATTAACTCGGGAGAGTATATAATACGACAAGAATAATAAGACTCGGATATAGAATAAATCAACATAGATCCAATAATTATGACGTGGCACAAACAATTCGATATTACTAAAGCAATTTACTAAAGTGCACAAATAGATTAACTCAACACATAATTAAAGGACCAAATACCTGGTCATACTCAGTACATGACCAAGTGACCAGTGTGAGAACCCGAATTATAAAAATAAAGTAAATAATTAAATAATAATATTTATTACAATCTCAAAATATTTTGGTGGTGAATCCTAAAGTGCAAATTAAATATTTGGAAGGTCTTTTAATTAATCTTAAACCTAAAATAAATTTATTTTAATTAAGAGCCAAGATTTATTATTAAAAATATATATATATAGAGAGAGAGAGAAGGGTGTGACTTGAACTCTAGACCATAAGGTTAATAAATAAGGCTCTTACTATTTGAGTTGCATATAACTTATATATATGTTTTGTATATTTATCTATTTATTTGACCTGTGTGTGCCCACCACTAGTATAAATAAAATAAACACAAACCCTAGCCCCTTATTTGTTCACAACATTAGATGCCCTAACAGCCCCAGCAGCCCGTGGGTTATGGAGGAAAAGTGAGGGATGATTCAATCATCAAGATTATTGTTGTAGCCAAGGAGAGCTTTGTGTGTGTTGTGTGCCTTGTGGCCTCTTAGGTTTTCTTCTCTTCTTTCTTTGTTCTTTATCCTTATTCTATTGTTATATAATTCATTGATGGAGGGGTTGTAGGTTTATGTATTGTGTAATATATATATAATGTTAAGAAATCTGAGGAGTTAAATTCATGTATAAAGAATGGGTGTACTTCTTAATCAAAAAAAAAATTCTGCACAGAAATCACAAACTTTAAAAATCAAGAAAACCATATCAAACGAATGACATTTTGAACTGAAATTTTTACAGTAGATTAATTACATATTGAATTTCATATAAGATTTTTTTTTCATAATTTTTAGGAGTCAAAATCCATATAAATGGATGCGTTCAAATCTGTCCAGAAAACTGGTTTTAAACAGCAAAATTCAAGAGTGTTGTTCTCTTTGGGTATAAATCCAAAAATTATCAAATCAGCGTCATTAGAACCGGTTACGAGTCTAGTTTCTTACATTTTTGGCCTTGCATTGATTGCTCATTTATATTAAGAGAACCGACAATTTCTTTAAAGTTGTTGGCTTTTTGGCTTTCGAAGGGTATTTTTGTAAATGCGAGCGTGCCAGCAAGGATCAATCAGTCCTTACAGAAATTATAATTGCCAACCAATTATCAGACAATTGTGTTTTAGTTCTTTCAGCCTCAATGAAGAGGACTTTTACTGGTGGCTTGACTTAGGAGAAATTAAGAGAAATAACAGTTAATATGAAGAACAATGGAAGTATTTCATTAAAATGAAAACTTACAATGGTCCAAACTCAGCCTCGTAGAGGTTTACAGCAACAATCTACTTGAAACTACTCCTATGAATGAAGTACAGAGCAGGTATTTAAAGTGTAGGAATGTAAAGAACAGGTATTTAAAGTGCAGGAAAGGTAAAGACTGGGAATGTAAAAACTGGAAAAGAAAATATGTAAAGTAAGACTGGTTTGTATGATCTGAGTCTGGGGCCTTTTTCTGGGGATCTCCTTGCTATTTATACTCCTCAAGGATGACCATTGAACTGCACTTCAAATCGTCGAACTACTCCTCCATGATCGCTGATCATGCTGCCTTAGAAGTAGTTCCACTACGCCATCACTTGCAGTTGGGCTTCCCTCCTGCATTTGAATTTGAATATGAGTAACCGTTGAAGCCACCTCACCTTGTATCTCTTTACTGATCCAGTGCTACTCAAATCACGTGAGAACCAATTTTCACTGCCACGTGTACGATCAGGATCGAAGACTTGAGTAGTCTCCCTATATTACCCTTACTCTGCCACGTGTCGAACTGTAATTGGCTTTTACAAAATATGTAGCCAACATTACCCCCGCACTAATATACCCAATACTTGGTGATATTAGTGGATCACAGTTTTTTCCTGTGCCTTTAGAACGTGCATGGAGTCTATCTTCTGGAAACACAACCGTCATCTATTTGGTGATCATTTGCATTAACTCTCTTTCAATTTGTTGAACATCCCAATACCTTAGCATTCGAACGGACTATGGCTAAATCAACTTCCCTTTCTATTGATCAAGCATACGAAGAGCCATTGAGTAATGCTGCTTCCCCTCGAAAGAACCTCCACGCATTCATTAGCCACCTTTAGCCGCCTTTCTATATTCAGGTCATGGGAGCCTTTGTAAATTACCAACCTTTGGACTACGAACACATTGCCCTTAATCCTTCGATTCAACAAGTTGCAGACACAGATACAAGAAGTTCTTCCTCTAACTCCCCCTTGTACCTCGAACAAACTGCCCTCAAACCTTTGATTTGGCAAGTTGCAAATATGGACTTAGGAAACTCTTCTTCACAAAACTCTGCATGGGATGAAGCTACAACTTCTTCATCTTCTGGGATTTCTGGCTGGACAACCTGGTCAACACCTGAGACTTATGATTTAAGGGAACGAATCAACCATCATTTTGTTGAGTTCACTGACCCTTTGGAGTTTCCTTCCTATGCTCGAAGTTCAGTGGTCTACCCTTACGTGCCCATTGACCATCAACGTAGTTTGGAGGAGAACCTGCTTGTGGCATGGTACACATCCTCCATGCCTACAAAGACAGTGCTTGTTGCCCGACGCCCAGAAGAGGCACAAGGGTACAACCCATCATTCTTGGCCCAGAAGGTGAAGATTTGCTCTTCTGACTGGCTCGATTATATTAATGCCTTTGTTCCTTCTGCTCCCGCGCCATCTCCCATAATAGAAGCATCCACACCTTCTTCTCCATCTTCTAAAGCAGAAACATCTACACCTTCTCCTCCACCAACTCTTTGCTGGACAGAGAAACTGAGGCTTGCCCTTCCTATGGAAAAAGTCTTCCCACCTTACAAACCTCCACCTTCCCCCACTCCAGCTGAGCGGAAACAAGCTCAGCTTCTGCTTGCAGCTTTCTCTTATTTGCCCTTCAATGTTCTTGAGGACGAAGTCCCTCTCAAGAACCTTCGATGGGCTTGTGATATTCTGACTAGGGGCCATGTCCTTAATCCCCTTGCCCAAACAGAACTTCATATATTCCTGGACCAACTTCCAGTGCTCCTCTACTGGCATCGAAATTTCATGGTCACTACACAATCTTTGGATCAACTTTCGTCTCTGCGAATTCATGCCCAGTACGAAGTAGAGAACTTCATCAAAGAATTCGATGATTTTAAGAATAAAGATTCTGCGTATTGGGATGACTTGGTCATAGACGAAGTGGAACAAAGATTGAGAGAGGAAGCTTTCGAAATAAAGGCTGAAGAGCTCTACTACGAAGTGAGAGCACATCAACTTATGCAGCCAACGTTAGAAGAAATAGAAGATGTAATAAAGAAAGAACAAAAATTCATTGATCACTGTTGGACCAAATTTCATGACCTTGTTATTTATTCTATTCCTTATTTTTATGAGCTTGAGTTTATACCCAGATAGGGTCATTCGATGTAATTGCTTTGGCTTTAATATAAACAGAATTCTTTACTTGGCATTGTTTAATCCTGTTTCCATTTGCCTTTTAAAGCCAATCCAGAGCTTCGAACTGAACAATCTTATTCTTCGAATATGGACTCAATTGTTTGAAAATGAAAACACTAAGAACCAACATGACTTTTCCAATTTATGGAATAAAGTTGACAGTTTTGGCTGATATCATCTTAAAAACAGTACTTCGAATTTAACAATCTTATCCCTCGAATATAGATCCAATCAATTTCTAATAAGGATGTTGGGATGAACTCTCCAATTTATGGATTATGGTCATCAACTTTTGTTAATTCTTGTTCAGAATTGGTGCTTCGAATTTTAACAATCTTTTCCCTTAAAGCCTGTCTTAATCATAACCAAAATATGATCATGATTAGTATTGACTATTTTGCTTCGAAGAACAGTTCATACTTACAACAATATAAAAACTGTTCTTGGGGTTGCATTGTTTTAATCCAAAAAGACAATTTTCTGTGTGTATATACAAACCAACTATTGGTTTTAATGTTTCGAACACCCAAATATATCTTTAATGATCCTCCAGCTTTACCTCAAGGGTATTACTTTTGTTAAGAAACCTACTACAGGTCTTTGATCTCTTCAAAGTAAACCAAACCCTTGAGTATTCTTACATTTTTAAGCATGTAGTATGCTTCAAAGCCAACTTATGTATTTCGAAGCCGTTGTTGTTTGATTTTTTTGGAGCCAAAATCTGGTTTCGAAGCCAAATATCTTGCTTCGAAGCTGGCGTCAACATCCGGAATGTGCTCTTCCCTCCAAAAACTATCAATATTGGAAGAGGCTCTTCGTATTCGTACTTTTAGTACTTAACGACTTATGAGATATATTTTCCGGACACAAAGGTTTTTAAAACCCTTTTGTTTCGTGTTTTGAAATCACTTGCTTCTTTACAAACACTTTTCTCTACCGATTTTCTCTCTGCTCCCCTTTCGCTTACTACCAATGGATCCTTCCTCGCTAAAAGTACTCGCTGGCGACCGTATCAGCCCTACCATGGCTTTGAAACAATGTATCGATGAAGAAATCACCAAGCTAACATCTGGTGAGTCAAGCACCATAGATGGACGTCTTTTTGTTCCTCGCCACAGCAACAAGCAGGAGTACGTCCTAGGTCCTATCTTTCGGGAAGCTCCTGCTCAACTCCCAGCTCTATACCCTCGTTTGGAGGACCATTTCCTTCTCTATGAAGGAGGGCTTGATTGGGGGAATTGGAGGGTGAATCGTCCTCATCGTTGCTGGCCGACATTGAGGACTGAATGGGAAGAATGGTATGACAGAGTTGTGCCTGCGAGAGAAGATGACCTGCAAGAGCTCTGTATCCTCGATGCCCTTCGTCTTTCCAGGTTCATTATCCCTGAAGACCCTTTTTGGATTCCTGTTGCCTTATGCTTTTAGAATATGGCTTTTAATTTCTTCCAATTTCGGTGCGGCATGATGGCCCCCACCGTTCTTGATATTTGCCATCTCTTAGGGCTTTCACCCCATGGTTCTCCTTTTACTCCCAACTACTCGGACCTTCCTGTCAAATTTTCTCTTCCAACCCTAAACTCTTCTTACAGTGACTTCGTAAAGGCTAAAAATAAAAGGGAAGGTCCTGTGAGGGACAGAGAACTGTTTTCCTTCATCTTATACTGGTTGTGCAAATTCCTCTTTTGCACCTCATCTCAGAGGATTATGCCTGAGTTTGCTTCACTTGCGAAGACACTTGTCTTGAAAAAACACATAGCTCTTACCCCTTATCTTTTAGGTCATGTCTACAGAGCCTGCTCCCAATTTTGTGAAAAACCTCTTGATGCTAACCACGGAGGTCCCTCTCTGGGTGCTCCAACTCTGGCTCTTCGCCTATTTCACTGACCTACATCCAAGTGTCTAAAATTCCTTGTTCAGGATCCTAGTACTTACGGGGGAACAGTATGCTAGGATTGCCCTTTATCCTGCTTCCTTTGCTTATTACTTTAGCTTCTTTTTTACCCAACTCCCTATTTTCTCCATCTGCCTCTCCTTCTTTTGTCCTTTCGAAGCCAATAAAGGACCAACCTGGCTGCAAACTTTTCTGGCTGATAAAGAATGCTACACCTCTCCTCATAAAGATATGTGGGCCTCTATACTACTACCAAGGGAATTGTTCATTGGCACTTTAAACCCTCGAGCCTATAAATGCATATCTGAGGTGTATTGCCCTTCTCAGTTCGCCAGACAATTTGGACTCACTCACAGGGATACCAGTTCCTCTTTTGCAGTCTCTCGAGAATGTCCACCTTACTGCTAGAGACTTGAGAATATCCAAATCCAAGCTAGAGACGGCAATACTCAAACTGTTGAAGGAATTGAATGAGCTCCAATTTGTCCCCTTTCTTCCATCTGGCTTAGTTTTGAAAAGATTCCAGAACTGGTGGACAGCCAATATGGAAGTGCGTCTATCTGTACACCTTCATGACTTACTAATAGGGTTAGAGGAGTGCCTTCGAAGGCTAAATCAGCAACAGCTGGAGAACATTCCCCCTCTTCCTGAAGCTGCCCACAATTGCTCCTTGCAGCTTCACCCCCTCCAGCTAAGAGTTACCAGAGCTACTTCGAAGAAGGGTACGCATTTTCAGATTCTCTTTTTTTTTTTCTTTTGAATCTTTTGTTTGTTTCCTTTACACTCACATTCTTTGGTGCAGGGTCCCCGCGAGAAGAATCCCTAAGAGAGCTGAAACTTTAGCTACTCTCAAAAAGAAACAACAACAGAAACAAAAAAGGAAGCTGATCCTCCCTCCTGAGGAATCTGAATCTTTGGCAGAAGAAAGAGAGTTTGAGCAAGAGCTAGAAGTGCCTTTGCAAGAAGAACAAAGAGACAAAAAGATGGTTGTCTCCTCTTCTGATATAATCGAACATCCTACTTCCGAGGCAACTACCACAACAATGGGTAAAGATCTTACTTCTGAAGAATCTAAACCCCAAGTTGAAGAAGGGAGAGGTTGAAAAGGAGCCGGTAGTAGTATCTCTGCCAAGAAGGAAGAGAAAGAAAGTGACTGTTCCTGCTACTGACTTGGTTGAAGACCCTATTCATGAAGCAGCTGCCAAAGGCAGTAGAGCAGGAACATTCCAAAAGCTATGATTGTCTTTGAGGGAGCTGAAAAGAGACGGCAGCAACAATTTCTGAGAGATGAAGCTGCTGCTTACTGATGCACTACAAAGGGAAACGGCAAGAAGGCAATAGACTGACCGAACATTATTCCCTTCGCAGCTCTCCCACTATTGCCAACACTTCTGAAACAAGTAATTTCTTTCACGCTTCTGCTGTTCTTCCTTTGTCAGCTTTTGGTATTGAAATTTGACATTGCTTTACACTTCTTCCTTTTGCAAGCAACCAACTACTGCGTTTATCTTTCCAATGAGGCCTCCCTCAATTTCAGTTGAGGGTTGATCATAATGCAAAAATGTCAGGGTTATTCAAATCATACTCCCACTTCC